>JAOANR010000002.1:19265975-19594632 GCA_030278955.1 Hygrophila difformis | reverse complement strand
CATGGAGACCGCATCATGATATGGAATCCGCCTCATGGAGACCGCATCACATGCAAATTTTCTAACTTCAAATTTTTGTTCACAAAGTGCTCATGCAGTTTCTATCTGATGTGGTTTATGATAGATGCAGTGAAATCGCATCATTCATTTCGCACCAGTGTCATCTCGCATTTGTACTCGTGAAAATTTTATATTTTTAACAGTTTATGCATGCATAATGGGTTATAGCACAGATTTAAACCATAAAAACTACAAACATTGAATTTAAAGTCTATTTTACCAAAAACAGCATAAAAACTAAGAACTACAAACATAATGAAAATAAACACCAACATTATCTAAGGAAGCATAAATGATAGATCTAGAATAAGAAGACAATAATAAAGCAATAAAACCCTAGATCTAACAAACCTTAAAGTTATCTAAACCCTAAGAACCCTATTTGAAGCTCTAAGGCATAAACAAGCTACAAACCCACCATACATGCATTTATTAAAGCTAGAGGTCAACTAACAACATAATAAATAACTACTAGTTGCTAGCAAACATTCTAAGCATTTAAGTCTAAGAAAGCTGTAACACCCCGGTTTTTGGTCACCCAGGTCGGGATGTCACCGCCACATCTCCCTAGTAAGACACGGTTTCTCCAAGCTTACTAAAGAGATGCAAGGCTAGGTATTGCAGTATTTAAAATATTTAAAGCATTCAAAATAGCCCATACAATATAATTCGAAAATAATAATAGCATAGCGCAGCGGAAATATTTAGTTTAGTACAGTATCGCAGCGGAAAATATAAAAAGGGCCGACATGGCCAAAACACGGGTTAAACATGCCCGTTCATAATATAGTCTAAGTACGGAATTTAAAAACAAAATAACAATTCCCAAAATCCCATGCATGGTTCGTGCTCACACATGCTCATTCCACATATTCTGTAAGGAAAGGAATAAAAATGGTTTTGGTCAGCAAAATTGCTGAGTAAGTTAACACATGCATGATCGTAGGGTTTAAAAGCCATTAATTTAATAATTTAACAAAAGCGTGATAATAACATAATATTTAATTTCATCTAATCCATATCCAATAGCATAATTCATCTCAGGCTCTATTTAATAACACATATCACATGGTTTAATCATAAAAGCCATAATTTAAATAAAGCATTTAAATAATTTAATTGGACAACAACATAATTTAATCTAATTTAATTTAATTTAGAATCCCCATTACATTCCCGATTTGGTATTTCAAAGTTTCACGATAGCATCGCGATGTCAACAAGTTTAGCCGGTAGCCCGGCGGCCGCAGCCGTATCAGCCATACCCAGTACCACTCCGGAGCCTCGGGAAACCCATACGGATATTCACGAGAGTGTAGGCTCTAAGTTTCGCCGTTTAGGCAATCCATATCTCAAATTTAGCGCGCGGGGTCACCATCGTCCACTACGGCACGAAGTGAATCGTTAGGGGGCACCCTGCAGAGCACTCACCCCTAATTTTAATTTATCAAGTTTGTAAGGGGATTTAGTTTTTAAAATCTGCCTTCCATTGTATTAATTTAGAAATAATATCTCGATTCGTTTCAACCCTAAAGGTTAATTCCATGTTTCAACAAGATTTCAAGATTTCGTTTCGGTAAATCACAGTTTACTCCAAAATTCGTCTAAAATCAGATTTAATTCCAAAAATTCCAAATTTCATATCTGACTCGGAAACATCAAGATCTACAACTTTCGTGTTTTAACTTTTTCAATCCGAGATACCTAAGTAGGTCAAAATCGCCAATTTTCGCATAAGAAGAAATCTGTCCGAGTTTAATACATCACAGTTCAAATATTTCAAATTCTACCATATCAATTCAACTCCAAATTTAATGAAATTTGACAGGGATCATCTTAAGACATTTATCTACAACTTTCATGTTCGGCCAAAGATCTAAAACAGCCTAGATCCTATGTCAAAAACGTGATCAAGATCCTTCCTAAGTTCTGTCCAAGATTTCAAGATCTAGAATCAAACAGTTCGGTTTCAACGGGTTTTCACATATCAAATCAACTCCAAAAATTCTCAAATTTTTACAGTAGCTAGTCTAAGTCTTAGGAACGTTTTTCGTGTTTTAAGTTTTTCCGTTTGAGTTCGTTTTAAGGGTCGGAAAAATTCACCAAATCTGTTGCGTCGGTAGAAAAACAAAAGTGGACAGATTCATGGTTCTTGTTGAATCTTTTTAGGTTTCGAATGTTTTAAAATCTCCCAAAACCATGTAAGGTTAACTTACAGTGTCTATGAACGTCGGGGATGTCTAGTTCGGAGGCGTGGCTACCAGATCACCGTTTCTCCTCTCCGTTCGTCGGGTTCTACGATCTAGATTCGATACGGGGTGTAGAAAGAAAAGAACCGAAGTTAGAATCCGTTTTCGGATTGAAACGTGAAAAGATTTATTGGACTAGAGCTTACCACAACGTTTGGAGACCTTGGATTTTCGTCCAAAGCTGCTGCCTCCGTTTGGTGCTTTCCGTCGACTCCGAATTTAGGGTTTCGAACGTATAGAAGATTGTAGGGTTTTGTAAACTTGTTTGGGGCTCCCAAGGGGCTTATTTATAGAATTCTTAATCCCTAGGGCGTCCACAACCGACCTAAAGGTCTGGAGTCGAGAGATGTTCAACCGAAAGTCGAAAAATCCGCGTTCGGGCGAGAGATTCACGCAACAAACGAATCTGTGGGGTGGCGCGGTCGTGGCGCGCTAAAGCCACTTCACCGCGCGGCCACCGCGCCGACTTCACCTGGACTTCGGTCCGGGCGGGTCGTGCGATCCGTCGTGCTTTTCCGCCTCTCTTTCGGGTTTCTATCCCTCTATGCTCCCGAATTCCGATTTCCGGGGTATATTCGGGTTCATACTTTCTCTCTAATTTTATTCTCAGTCTAATTGGATGTTTTGGACTCGAATACTCGAGTTCATTAGTGTCGGGTTTTGGTGTACCATTTATCCATCCTTTTATTGAATTAAATTCCTTTAATTCCTTTCTAAGTAAAAATCTCATTTCTCATTTCCTTATCTTTATTTGTTTCTTTTATTTGCTGGATTTGTTTATTTATTTATAGTATTTATTTTATTTATTATTTATTTATTTAATTATTGTTTTATTTTATGTTGGAAAATTATCGGGTATTATAGCCTACCCTCATTAAGAATCAACTTCGTCCTCGAAGTTGTGTTTCGGCTTTTCTCGTCTCGTGCTAAGGTCTTGTGTTTGTTTTATTATGTTGTGACTGAACTTAGAATTAAAACTTCTAAGCTGCCTACGTACCCGGTAAAGGGATCAAGCCATAACGTAGTTCAAAAGTTTACAAAAATGCACGAAAAATTAGGGGGTATGACATCCTCTCCCCCTTAAGATTGCAGTTATGTCCCCATAACTGTGTCGGAATCGGTTTGGGACAGTGTCGGGTATCGTTCCCTCATATCGGATTCTACTTCCCAAGTTGCCGTCTCACTTTCGTGATTTGACCAAAGAACCTTGATCATTTTGATGGTTTTGTTCCTCGTTACTCGTTCCTTAGTATCGAGAATACGCACTGGGACTTCTTCGTAAGTCAAATCTTCGTCTAGCTCAATTATCTCTGGTTGAAGTACATGTGTCGGGTCCGGCACATACTTCTTTAGTTGCGAGACATGGAAGACATTATGAACTCTATCTAAGTGTGGCGGTAAAGCCAATCGGTAGGCTGGAGTTCCGACTCGTTCTAAGATTTCGTAAGGTCCTATGTATCGAGGACTTAACTTCCCTCGCTTGCCAAAGCGCATCACCCCCTTCATGGGTGATATCTTTAGCATGACCCTATCTCCCACTTGAAATTCTAGGTCTCGTCTCACGTCGGCATAACTCTTTTGACGGTCTTGTGCGGCTTTCATCTTCCCTTGGATCACTTTGATTTGTTGAGCCATGTCTTCGATAAGTTGTGGTCCCACTACCACGGACTTATCGTTTTCTTCCCAGCTCAAAGGGCTTCGGCACTTTCGTCCATACAATGCCTCGAAAGGTGCCATGCCGATACTAGCATGGTAACTATTATTATAGGAAAACTCAATCAAGGGTAAATGAGATTCCCAATTTCCTTTGAATTCCAACACGCATGCTCTCAGCATGTCTTCTAGTGTTTGGATTGTTCTCTCGGTTTGTCCATCCGTCATCGGGTGGAATGCGGTGCTCATTTTGATTTGAGTACCGAGAGCTTTTTGTAACTCCGTCCAGAAATGAGAGACAAATCTACTGTCTCTATCGGAAATGATATCATGTGGTACTCCATGTCGTCGTACCACATTATCAATGTAGGCTCGGGCCAATTGGTCCATAGTCCACGTGTCTTTCATTGGGATAAATATGGCTGTCTTCGTTAGCCTATCCACAATCACCCAAATCTTGTTCATGCCTTTAGGTGATCGGGGTAATCCCGAGACAAAGTCCATGGAGATGCTATCCCACTTCCAATTTGGAATCTCTAGTGGTTGCATCAATCCTAAGGGTTTATGTCGCACTGCCTTAACCTTTTGGCAGGTGAGACATCTCGCCACGAAGTTCGCCACTTCCTTCTTCATTCCCGGCCACCAATAGATCTTCTTTAGATCTTTGTATAGCTTGTCACCTCCGGGATGTACGGAATATGGCGTGTTGTGCCCTTCCTCCATCAACCTTTGTTTCAACTCGGCACATTTAAGGGGCACACACCATCTCCCTTTAAAATGGATGCTTCCATCCTCGTGGACAGCAAATCCTATTGCCTTTCCTTCGGCAATATACCCTTTTATCTTCTCGAGTTTCGGGTCGCCCGGTTGAGCGAGTCGAATCTCGTCTAATATTGGAGTCTCTACGACCATGGCATTGACCGTTTCTCTCACTGTGCCAGGATGCACAAGTTCTAACTCCAATCTTGCCAAATCCATGTACAATGCCGGCAGAATTACCAACGAGTTTGTCACGTGTTGGGTTTTCCGACTTAGGGCATCGGCTACCACATTCGCCTTCCCCTCGTGGTATGCTATCTTTAAATCGTAGTCCTTAATGAGTTCCAACCACCTTCGCTGTCTCAAATTCAACTCCTTCTGAGTGAATATATACTTCAAGCTTTTGTGGTCGGTGAACATTCGACACTTCCGCCCATAAAGATAATGTCTCCATATCTTTAGAGCGAAAACGACCACTGCCAACTCCAGGTCATGTGTCGGATAATTTTCCTCGTGAGGTTTCAGTTGGCGTGATGCATAGGCTACGACTCTCGAGTCTTGCATCAAGACACAACCTAAACCTTCCTTCGAAGCATCGCTATATACTTCGAAGTCACCATTCTCTGATGGTAACGTTAATACGGGTGTGGTTGTGAGTCGTTTCTTCAGCTCTTGAAACGATGTCTCACATGCTTCGGTCCACTCGTATTTTGCTCCTTTCTTAAGTAGCTGGGTCAAAGGACGTGCAATCCTTGAAAAGTCCTTCACAAATCGTCTATAATATCCGGCTAATCCAAGGAAACTCCTTATTTCCGTTGGACTTTTCGGAGTTGCCCATTCAGCTACGGCAGAGACTTTTGCCGGATCCACTGATACTCCATCAGCGGATACTATGTGTCCGAGGAATGCCACTTCTTTCAGCCAGAAGTCACATTTCGACAGCTTGCCGTATAGCTGATTTCTTCGCAAGATTTCCAACACTTGATGTAAGTGTTTTGCATGCTCCTCCTCGCTCTTCGAGTAGATCAGGATGTCGTCGATGAACACTACGACGCACTGATCTAACAATTCTCGGAACACGTTGTTCATAAGATTCATGAACATGGCCGGAGCATTTGTTAACCCGAAGGATAACACTGTGAACTCGTAATGGCCATATCGCGTTCGAAACGCCGTCTTCGGAATGTCCTTCTCGGCGATCCTCAATTGATGATACCCAGATCGCAAATCGATCTTCGAGAATACTGAAGCTCCCTTCAGTTGATCAAACAGATCCCCTATTCTCGGTAGGGGGTATTTATTCTTAATGGTCACTTGGTTTAGTCCTCGGTAATCTATGCAAAGACGTAGTCCTCCGTCTTTCTTCTTGACAAACAAAACGGGTGCTCCCCAAGGGGACGTACTCGGTCTTATGTAACCTTTTCCCAATAGCTCCTCGAGTTGTTCCTTTAACTCCTTCATTTCCAGTGGTGCCATCCGGTACGGAGCTTTTGAGACAGGCTCTGTCCCCGGAATGAGATCTATCGTGAATTCAAGATCTCTCTCAGGTGGCATGCCCGGAACGTCTTCAGGGAACACGTCCGGGTATTCTCTTACCACTGGTATGCTATCAACCTTGTTCTCTTCCGCCTCAAGGTTGTGCACATAGCACGCATATAGTTCATACCCCTTACGCATCAAGTTACTTAGTTTAAGTGCACTAACGATTTTGTTACTTTTCTTAGGGGGCTGAGAGTAAAAGATAACTTTCTTTCCCCTACTTTTTGACAAGGTGATCTTTTGCTTTTGGCATTCGATCACCGCTTTATACTGGGATAGCCAATCCATCCCCAGTATGATGTCAAAGTCTCTTAAGTTAAATTCTACCAAGTTCGCGAAGAATTCTACGTTCTTTATCACTATAGGAATTCCGTTATATCGTTTAGAGCAAGACACTACTTCTCCAGAAGGCAATTGAATTCCTAAGCTAATTCTCTCGCACTTAGGTAGATCTAACTCAGGCACTATCCTTGATGCAATAATTGAGCAACTAGCTCCAGAATCAAATAGAATTCTAAGGGGCGTATTCAACACATAAAATGTACCTGCCATCACCTCTCCTTGCGCAGGCACGTCCGCTTGGTTTACCACATTGAGCCTCCCCACAGGGCGTCCTTGGTTGCCCTGTTGGTTCGCGTTCTGCTGCTGGTTTTGCTGTTGGTTTTGATTCTGCGGGGGCGGAGGTCGTTGGTTCTGGTTCTGGTTTTGCGGCCTATTTTGAGGGGGTCTGTACCCTTGGTTATTCCCGTTTCGCCCGTTTTGGTTTTGAGGCTGTTCTTGCCCCGCGACCAAATCGTCCCTCTTCGTTATGTTCTCGAGCCTAGTTCGACAATCCCGTCGAACGTGACCCATTCGACCGCATCGGTAACAGGCGCCTTGTTGCGGGCATCCCCTTGCCAGATGTGGTCGTCCACATCGCGGACAAGGCGGGTACCGGATCTTCTTGATTGAACCTCCTCCCAGTGTTGTTTTGTTGGGGCCTATTTGACCCTCTGCGCTGCTCGTTCCTTCCAGTGTTGTTCTCGTTTCGTGAATCTCGTCTTCTCTTGTCTTGAGGATCCCTGCTGAACTCCCCACTCACCCTTCTTTTCAGCTGCTGCACGCGTGCTACCGCTACAGCGCGATCGTATACGGCTTGCAAATCGGGGTAGTGTACCCCCGCGATCACTTCGCGCACAGACAGGTTCAGTCCCATCTCGAACTTCTGTGCCTTTTCCGCATCAGTAGGCACTAGCCTTGGTGCGAACCTCACCAGCTCCTTGAAGCGGGTGTAGTATTCCTGCACTGTTTGGCTTCCTTGCTTCAACGACAAGAATTCTTCGTCCATGGCAGCTTTGGTACTCAAGGGATAGAATCGATCCCTGAGTAGTTCCATCATCTCCATCCACAAGTAAGGCTCGTCATCTTCGGTCAGTTTGGCTTGCGTTGCTTGCCACCAGTCATCAGCTTCGCCTCCCAAATAGTATGAAGCGACATGTACCCTCTCTCCTTCCGGACATTTGACCGCTCCCAGCAGCTTGTCAAAAGTCCGGATCCATTCCTCCAGTTTAGCAGGATCCTCCTCACCAGCATAGTGGGGCGGCTGGTAGGGATTCACCATCGCCAGGTAGTTAGGGCGAGCTTGGGGCGGAGGTACCGCCGCAGCTTGACCCTGGTTGACTTGCGCGTTTCCGAGCGCAATCAACACTTCCTCTATCGTCCTAAGACGATCGCCCACATTGTTCGGTGCGGGGGGCGTCCTGCGCACCTTGGGGTTGTTCCTCATCAGGTTGAATTGGTTCAGTGACGTTTGGTGGTGTTTCAGTAGGTATCTCAGTGGTGGTTTGGGGAGTGGTTTGAGTTCTTCCTCTTCCTCTTCCTCTGGGTGCCATTCTGGTACAAATATGATAGATTAGGGCTGGTGAATTTAGCATATAGTCTAAGCAATTTCTATGAATGTATATGTGTGTAGTAATTTAGCACGTGGTGCTTTGTTCGGATTGAGAAGCATCGTATGCTTCGGGGTTTTATTTTATTTTGTCTTGTTTTGTTTTGATTTAAAAAAAATAAATCGGGCATTTTATTTCCTCAAAAGAAATTTTAGTACAAAAGTAGAAATATTTTTCTAGCAAAACAATGTCTAACAATAGAATCTCTAGTGCCTCATGACGTCTCCCGGTGGGGTAGCAGGATCTTCCTCCGGATCTTCCTCCTCCGAACTCGGCGGTAGTAGGTCGTCAAAGATAGTGTTTAAGTCTTGCCCATGGGCATCGATGTATTCCTTTAGTATTAAGTTTTGTGTAGTGAGGGTTTGGACTTGGCGCTCGAGTTGGTTTATGCGGTGATGATCCGCCTCTCTCAAGTTGCCCATGTGATGTAAATTGGCCTCCAATTGAGCCATACGGTACTTCATCTGCTCTAGGGTTTGGTGGGAATCGAGATGAACACTCATCATCCTGACCATCAACTGCATCATGTCCTGACTAGCCATCTAGCGCAAGCAAGAGATCTAAGTTAATATTCGCCAAGATTCTAAGTTCAATTCGCCAAGATTCTAGGTTCGAGTTTCCAAGATTCTAAGTTCAAGTTTCGCCAAGATTCTAAGTTCAAGTTTCGCCAAGATTCTAAGTTCAAGTTTCGCCAAGATGCTAAGTTCAAGTTTCCAAGATTCTAAGTTCATAACAGAGATGCGACATGCAAATGCAAATGATTTTTCCCCCCAATAATAATTTAATGCACCATATATATAGGTTTCCATGGGTTTTAAAAATAAAAATTTTTCCATGGAAATAATACTTTAAAATTTAAAATAATAGTCAAAATATTAATAATAGTTTAAAAATAATAATGGTTTAAAAACAATAGTTTAAAAATAGCCGGGCTTTGATACCAACTTGTAACACCCCGGTTTTTGGTCACCCAGGTCGGGATGTCACCGCCACATCTCCCTAGTAAGACACGGTTTCTCCGAGCTTACTAAAGAGATGCAAGGCTAGGTATTGCAGTATTTAAAACATTTAAAGCATTCAAAATAGCCCATACAATATAATTCGAAAATAATAATAGCATAGCGCAGCGGAAATATTTAGTTTAGTACAGTATCGCAGCGGAAAATATAAAAAGGGCCGACATGGCCAAAACACGGGTTAAACAGGCCCGTTCATAATATAGTCTAAGTACGCAATTTAAAAGCAAAATAACAAATCCCAAAATCCCATGCATGGTTCGTGCTCACACATGCTCATTCCACATATTCTGTAAGGAAAGGAATAAAAATGGTTTTGGTCAGCAAAATTGCTGAGTAAGTTAACACATGCATGATCGTAGGGTTTAAAAGCCATTAATTTAATAATTTAACAAAAGCGTGATAATAACATAATATTTAATTTCATCTAATCCATATCCAATAGCATAATTCATCTCAGGCTCTATTTAATAACACATATCACATGGTTTAATCATAAAAGCCATAATTTAAATAAAGCATTTAAATAATTTAATTGGACAACAACATAATTTAATCTAATTTAATTTAATTTAGAATCCCCATTACATTCCCGATTTGGTATTTCAAAGTTTCACGATAGCATCGCGATGTCAACAAGTTTAGCCGGTAGCCCGGCGGCCGCAGCCGTATCAGCCATACCCAGTACCACTCCGGAGCCTCGGGAAACCCATGCGGATATTCACGAGAGTGTAGGCTCTAAGTTTCGCCGTTTAGGCAATCCATATCTCAAATTTAGCGCACGGGGTCACCATCGTCCATTACGGCACGAAGTGAATTGTTAAGGGGCACCCTGCAGAGCACTCACCCCTAATTTTAATTTATCAAGTTTGTAAGGGGATTTAGTTTTTAAAATCTGCCTTCCATTGTATTAATTTAGAAATAATATCTCGATTCGTTTCAACCCTAAAGGTTAATTCCATGTTTCAACAAGATTTCAAGATTTCGTTTCGGTAAATCACAGTTTACTCCAAAATTCGTCTAAAATCAGATTTAATTCCAAAAATTCCAAAATTTCATATCTGACTCGGAAACATCAAGATCTACAACTTTCATGTTTTAACTTTTTCAATCCGAGATACCTAATTAGGTCAAAATCGCCAATTTTCGCATAAGAAGAAATCTGTCCGAGTTTAATACATCACAGTTCAAAGATTTCAAATTCTACCATAACAATTCAACTCCAAATTTAATGAAATTTGACAGGGATCATCTTAAGACATTTATCTACAACTTTCATGTTCGGCCAAAGATCTAAAACAGCCTAGATCCTATGTCAAAAACGTGATCAAGATCCTTCCTAAGTTCTGTCCAAGATTTCAAGATCTAGAATCAAACAGTTCGGTTTCAATGGGTTTTCACATATCAAATCAACTCCAAAAATTCTCAAATTTTTACAGTAGCTAGGTCTAAGTCTTAGGAACGTTTTTCGTGTTTTAAGGTTTTCCGTTTGAGTTCGTTTTAAGGGTCGGAAAAATTCACCAAATCTGTTGCGTCGGTAGAAAAACAAAAGTGGACAGATTCATGGTTCTTGTTGAATCTTTTTATGTTTCGAATGTTTTAAAATCTCCCAAAACCATGTAAGGTTAACTTACAGTGTCTATGAACGTCGGGGATGTCTAGTTCGGAGGCGTGGCTTCCAGATCACTGTTTCTCCTCTCCGTTCGTCGGGTTCTACGATCTAGATTCGATACGGGGTGTAGAAAGAAAAGAACCGAAGTTAGAATCCGTTTTCGGATTGAAACGTGAAAAGATTTATTGGACTAGAGCTTACCACAACGTTTGGAGACCTTGGATTTTCGTCCAAAGCTGCTGCCTCCGTTTGGTGCTTTCCGTCGACTCCGAATTTAGGGTTTCGAACGTATAGAAGATTGTAGGGTTTTGTAAACTTGTTTGGGGCTCCCAAGGGGCTTATTTATAGAATACTTAATCCCTAGGGCGTCCACAACCGACCTAAAGGTCTGGAGTCGAGAGATGTTCAACCGAAAGTCGAAAAATCCGCGTTCGGGCGAGAGATTCACGCAACAAACGAATCTGTGGGGTGGCGCGGTCGTGGCGCGCTAAAGCCACTTCACCGCACGGCCACCGCGCCGACTTCGCCTGGACTTCGTTCCGGGCGGGTCGTGCGATCCGTCGTGCTTTTCCGCCTCTCTTTCGGGTTTCTATCCCTCTATGCTCCCGAATTCCGATTTCCGGGGTATATTCGGGTTCATACTTTCTCTCTAATTTTATTCTCAGTCTAATTGGATGTTTTGGACTCGAATACTCGAGTTCATTAGTGTCGGGTTTTGGTGTACCATTTATCCATCCTTTTATTGAATTAAATTCCTTTAATTCCTTTCTAAGTAAAAATCTCATTTCTCATTTCCTTATCTTTATTTGTTTCTTTTATTTGCTGGATTTGTTTATTTATTTATAGTATTTATTTTATTTATTATTTATTTATTTAATTATTGTTTTATTTTATGTTGGAAAATTCTCGGGTATTACAGTCTACCCTCCTTAAGAATCAACTTCGTCCTCGAAGTTGTGTTTCGGCTTTTCTCGTCTCGTGCTAAGGTCTTGTGTTTGTTTTATTATGTTGTGACTGAACTTAGAATTAAAACTTCTAAGCTGCCTACGTACCCGGTAAAGGGATCAAGCCATAACGTAGTTCAAAAGTTTACAAAAATGCACGAAAAATTAGGGGGTATGACATCCTCTCCCCCTTAAGATTGCAGTTATGTCCCCATAACTGTGTCGGAATCGGTTTGGGACAGTGTCGGGTATCGTTCCCTCATATCGGATTCTACTTCCCAAGTTGCCGTCTCACTTTCGTGATTTGACCAAAGAACCTTGATCATTTTGATGGTTTTGTTCCTCGTTACTCGTTCCTTAGTATCGAGAATACGCACTGGGACTTCTTCGTAAGTCAAATCTTCATCTAGCTCAATTATCTCCGGTTGAAGTACATGTGTCGGGTCCGGCACATACTTCTTTAGTTGCGAGACATGGAAGACATTATGAACTCTATCTAAGTGTGGCGGTAAAGCCAATCGGTAGGCTAGAGTTCCGACTCGTTCTAGGATTTCGTAAGGTCCTATGTATCGAGGACTTAACTTCCCTCGCTTGCCAAAGCGCATCACCCCCTTCATGGGTGATATCTTTAGCATGACCCTATCTCCCACTTGAAATTCTAGGTCTCGTCGTCTCACGTCGGCATAACTCTTTTGACGGTCTTGTGCGGCTTTCATCTTCCCTTGGATCACTTTGATTTGTCGAGCCATGTCTTCGATAAGTTGTGGTCCCACTATCACGGACTTATCGTTTTCTTCCCAGCTCAAAGGGCTTCGGCACTTTCGTCCATACAATGCCTCGAAAGGTGCCATGCCGATACTAGCATGGTAACTATTATTATAGGAAAACTCAATCAAGGGTAAATGAGATTCCCAATTTCCTTTGAATTCCAACACGCATGCTCTCAGCATGTCTTCTAGTGTTTGGATTGTTCTCTCGGTTTGTCCATCCGTCATCGGGTGGAATGCGGTGCTCATTTTGATTTGAGTACCGAGAGCTTTTTGTAACTCCGTCCAGAAATGAGAGACAAATCTACTGTCTCTATCGGAAATGATATCATGTGGTACTCCATGTCGTCGTACCACATTATCAATGTAGGCTCGGGCCAATTGGTCCATAGTCCACGTGTCTTTCATTGGGATAAATATGGCTGTCTTCGTTAGCCTATCCACAATCACCCAAATCTTGTTCATGCCTTTAGGTGATCGGGGTAATCCCGAGACAAAGTCCATGGAGATGCTATCCCACTTCCAATTTGGAATCTCTAGTGGTTGCATCAATCCTAAGGGTTTATGTCGCACTGCCTTAACCTTTTGGCAGGTGAGACATCTCGCCACGAAGTTCGCCACTTCCTTCTTCATTCCCGGCCACCAATAGATCTTCTTTAGATCTTTGTATAGCTTGTCACCTCCGGGATGTACGGAATATGGCGTGTTGTGCCCTTCCTCCATCAACCTTTGTTTCAACTCGGCACATTTAAGGGGCACACACCATCTCCCTTTAAAATGGATGCTTCCATCCTCGTGGACAGCAAATCCTATTGCCTTTCCTTCGGCAATATACCCTTTTATCTTCTCGAGTTTCGGGTCGCCCGGTTGAGCGAGTCGAATCTCGTCTAATATTGGAGTCTCTACGACCATGGCATTGACCGTTTCTCTCACTGTGCCAGGATGCACAAGTTCTAACTCCAATCTTGCCAAATCCATGTACAATGCCGGCAGAATTACCAACGAGTTTGTCACGTGTTGGGTTTTCCGACTTAGGGCATCGGCTACCACATTCGCCTTCCCCTCGTGGTATGCTATCTTTAAATCGTAGTCCTTAATGAGTTCCAACCACCTTCGCTGTCTCAAATTCAACTCCTTCTGAGTGAATATATACTTCAAGCTTTTGTGGTCGGTGAACATTCGACACTTCCGCCCATAAAGATAATGTCTCCATATCTTTAGAGCGAAAACGACCGCTGCCAACTCCAGGTCATGTGTCGGATAATTTTCCTCGTGAGGTTTCAGTTGGCGTGATGCATAGGCTACGACTCTCGAGTCTTGCATCAAGACACAACCTAAACCTTCCTTCGAAGCATCGCTATATACTTCGAAGTCACCATTCTCTGATGGTAACGTTAATACGGGTGTGGTTGTGAGTCGTTTCTTCAGCTCTTGAAACGATGTCTCACATGCTTCGGTCCACTCGTATTTTGCTCCTTTCTTAAGTAGCTGGGTCAAAGGACGTGCAATCCTTGAAAAGTCCTTCACAAATCGTCTATAATATCCGGCTAATCCAAGGAAACTCCTTATTTCCGTTGGACTTTTCGGAGTTGCCCATTCAGCTACGGCAGAGACTTTTGCCGGATCCACTGATACTCCATCAGCGGATACTATGTGTCCGAGGAATGCCACTTCTTTCAGCCAGAAGTCACATTTCGACAGCTTGCCGTATAGCTGATTTCTTCGCAAGATTTCCAACACTTGATGTAAGTGTTTTGCATGCTCCTCCTCGCTCTTCGAGTAGATCAGGATGTCGTCGATGAACACTACGACGCACTGATCTAACAATTCTCGGAACACGTTGTTCATAAGATTCATGAACATGGCCGGAGCATTTGTTAACCCGAAGGATAACACTGTGAACTCGTAATGGCCATATCGCGTTCGAAACGCCGTCTTCGGAATGTCCTTCTCGGCGATCCTCAATTGATGATACCCAGATCGCAAATCGATCTTCGAGAATACTGAAGCTCCCTTCAGTTGATCAAACAGATCCTCTATTCTCGGTAGGGGGTATTTATTCTTAATGGTCACTTGGTTTAGTCCTCGGTAATCTATGCAAAGACGTAGTCCTCCGTCTTTGTTCTTGACAAACAAAACGGGTGCTCCCCAAGGGGACGTACTCGGTCTTATGTAACCTTTTCCCAATAGCTCCTCGAGTTGTTCCTTTAACTCCTTCATTTCCAGTGGTGCCATCCGGTACGGAGCTTTTGAGACAGGCTCTGTCCCCGGAATGAGATCTATCGTGAATTCAAGATCTCTCTCAGGTGGCATGCCCGGAACGTCTTCAGGGAACACGTCCGGGTATTCTCTTACCACTGGTATGCTATCAACCTTGTTCTCTTCCGCCTCAAGGTTGTGCACATAGCACGCATATAGTTCATACCCCTTACGCATCAAGTTACTTAGTTTAAGTGCACTAACGATTTTGTTACTTTTCTTAGGGGGCTGAGAGTAAAAGATAACTTTCTTTCCCCTACTTTTTGACAAGGTGATCTTTTGCTTTTGGCATTCGATCACCGCTTTATACTGGGATAGCCAATCCATCCCCAGTATGATGTCAAAGTCTCTTAAGTTAAATTCTACCAAGTTCGCGAAGAATTCTACGTTCTTTATCACTATAGGAATTCCGTTATATCGTTTAGAGCAAGACACTACTTCTCCAGAAGGCAATTGAATTCCTAAGCTAATTCTCTCGCACTTAGGTAGATCTAACTCAGGCACTATCCTTGATGCAATAATTGAGCAACTAGCTCCAGAATCAAATAGAATTCTAAGGGGCGTATTCAACACATAAAATGTACCTGCCATCACCTCTCCTTGCGCAGGCACGTCCGCTTGCTTTACCACATTGAGCCTCCCCACAGGGCGTCCTTGGTTGCCCTGCTGGTTCGCGTTCTGCTGCTGGTTTTGCTGTTGGTTTTGATTCTGCGGGGACGGAGGTCGTTGGTTCTGGTTCTGGTTTTGCGGCCTATTTTGAGGGGGTCTGTACCCTTGGATATTCCCGTTTCGCCCGTTTTGGTTTTGAGGCTGTTCTTGCCCCGCGACCAAATCGTCCCTCTTCGTTATGTTCTCGAGCCTAGTTCGACAATCCCGTCGAACGTGACCCATTCGACCGCATCGGTAACAGGCGCCTTGTTGCGGGCATCCCCTTGCCAGATGTGGTCGTCCACATCGCGGACAAGGCGGTACCGGATCTTCTTGATTGAACCTCCTCCCAGTGTTGTTTTGTTGGGGCCTATTTGACCCTCTGCGCTGCTCGTTCCTTCCAGTGTTGTTCTCGTTTCGTGAATCTCGTCTTCTCTTGTCTTGAGGACCCCTGCTGGACTCCCCACTCACCCTTCTTTTCAGCTGCTGCACGCGTGCTACCGCTACAGCGCGATCGTATACGGCTTGCAAATCGGGGTAGTGTACCCCCGCGATCACTTCGCGCACAGACAGGTTCAGTCCCATCTCGAACTTCTGTGCCTTTTCCGCATCAGTAGGCACTAGCCTTGGTGCGAACCTCACCAGCTCCTTGAAGCGGGTGTAGTATTCCTGCACCGTTTGGCTTCCTTGCTTCAACGACAAGAATTCTTCGTACATGGCAGCTTTGGTACTCAAGGGATAGAATCGATCCCTGAGTAGTTCCATCATCTCCATCCACGAGTAAGGCTCGTCATCTTCGGTCAGTTTGGCTTGCGTTGCTTGCCACCAGTCATCAGCTTCGCCTCCCAAATAGTATGAAGCGACATGTACCCTCTCTCCTTCCGGACATTTGACCGCTCCCAGCAGCTTGTCAAAAGTCCGGATCCATTCCTCCAGTTTAGCTGGATCCTCCTCACCAGCATAGTGGGGCGGCTGGTAGGGATTCACCATCGCCAGGTAGTTAGGGCGAGCTTGGGGCGGAGGTACCGCCGCAGCTTGACCCTGGTTGACTTGCGCGTTTCCGAGCGCAATCAACACTTCCTCTATCGTCCTAAGACGATCGCCCACATTGTTCGGTGCGGGGGCGTCCTGCGCACCTTGGGGTTGTTCCTCATCAGGTTGAATTGGTTCAGTGACGTTTGGTGGTGTTTCAGTAGGTATCTCAGTGGTGGTTTGGGGAGTGGTTTGAGTTCTTCCTCTTCCTCTTCCTCTGGGTGCCATTCTGGTACAAATATGATAGATTAGGGCTGGTGAATTTAGCATATAGTCTAAGCAATTTCTATGAATGTATATGTGTGTAGTAATTTAGCACGTGGTGCTTTGTTCGGATTGAGAAGCATCGTATGCTTCGGGGTTTTATTTTATTTTGTCTTGTTTTGTTTTGATTTAAAAAAAATAAATCGGGCATTTTATTTCCTCAAAAGAAATTTTAGTACAAAAGTAGAAATATTTTTCTAGCAAAACAATGTCTAACAATAGAATCTCTAGTGCCTCATGACGTCTCCCGGTGGGGTAGCAGGATCTTCCTCCGGATCTTCCTCCTCCGAACTCGGCGGTAGTAGGTCGTCAAAGATAGTGTTTAAGTCTTGCCCATGGGCATCGATGTATTCCTTTAGTATTAAGTTTTGTGTAGTGAGGGTTTGGACTTGGCGCTCGAGTTGGTTTATGCGGTGATGATCCGCCTCTCTCAAGTTGCCCATGTGATGTAAATTGGCCTCCAATTGAGCCATACGGTACTTCATCTGCTCTAGGGTTTGGTGGGAATCGAGATGAACACTCATCATCCTGACCATCAACTGCATCATGTCCTGACTAGCCATCTAGCGCAAGCAAGAGATCTAAGTTAATATTCGCCAAGATTCTAAGTTCAATTCGCCAAGATTCTAGGTTCGAGTTTCCAAGATTCTAAGTTCAAGTTTCGCCAAGATTCTAAGTTCAAGTTTCGCCAAGATTCTAAGTTCAAGTTTCGCCAAGATGCTAAGTTCAAGTTTCCAAGATTCTAAGTTCATAGCAGAGATGCGACATGCAAATGCAAATGATTTTTCCCCCAATAATAATTTAATGCACCATATATATAGGTTTCCATGGGTTTTAAAAATAAAAATTTTTCCATGGAAATAATACTTTAAAATTTAAAATAATAGTCAAAATATTAATAATAGTTTAAAAATAATAATGGTTTAAAAACAATAGTTTAAAAATAGCCGGGCTTTGATACCAACTTGTAACACCCCGGTTTTTGGTCACCCAGGTCGGGATGTCACCGCCAGATCTCCCTAGTAAGACACGGTTTCTCCGAGCTTACTAAAGAGATGCAAGGCTAGGTATTGCAGTATTTAAAACATTTAAAGCATTCAAAATAGCCCATACAATATAATTCGAAAATAATAATAGCATAGCGCAGCGGAAATATTTAGTTTAGTACAGTATCGCAGCGGAAAATATAAAAAGGGCCGACATGGCCAAAACACGGGTTAAACAGGCCCGTTCATAATATAGTCTAAGTACGAAATTTAAAAGCAAAATAACAATTCCCAAAATCCCATGCATGGTTCGTGCTCACACATGCTCATTCCACATATTCTGTAAGGAAAGGAATAAAAATGGTTTTGGTCAGCAAAATTGCTGAGTAAGTTAACACATGCATGATCGTAGGGTTTAAAAGCCATTAATTTAATAATTTAACAAAAGCGTGATAATAACATAATATTTAATTTCATCTAATCCATATCCAATAGCATAATTCATCTCAGGCTCTATTTAATAACACATATCACATGGTTTAATCATAAAAGCCATAATTTAAATAAAGCATTTAAATAATTTAATTGGACAATATAATAATTTAATCTAATTTAATTTAATTTAGAATCCCCATTACATTCCCGATTTGGTATTTCAAAGTTTCACGATAGCATCGAGATGTCAACAAGTTTAGCCGGTAGCCCGGCGGCCGCAGCCGTATCAGCCATACCGAGTACCACTCCGGAGCCTCGGGAAACCCATACGGATATTCACGAGAGTGTAGGCTCTAAGTTTCGCCGTTTAGGCAATCCATATCTCAAATTTAGCGCGCGGGGTCACCATCGTCCATTACGGCACGAAGTGAATCGTTAGGGGCACCCTGCAGAGCACTCACCCCTAATTTTAATTTATCAAGTTTGTAAGGGGATTTAGTTTTTAAAATCTGCCTTCCATTGTATTAATTTAGAAATAATATCTCGATTCGTTTCAACCCTAAAGGTTAATTCCATGTTTTAACAAGATTTCAAGATTTCGTTTCGGTAAATCACAGTTTACTCCAAAATTCGTCTAAAATCAGATTTAATTCCAAAAATTCCAAAATTTCTCATCTGACTCGGAAACATCAAGATCTACAACTTTCGTGTTTTAACTTTTTCAATCCGAGATACCTAAGTAGGTCAAAATTGCCAATTTTCGCATAAGAAGAAATCTGTCCGAGTTTAATACATCACAGTTCAAAGATTTCAAATTCTACCATATCAATTCAACTCCAAATTTAATGAAATTTGACAGGGATCATCTTAAGACATTTATCTACAACTTTCATGTTCGGCCAAAGATCTAAAACAGCCTAGATCCTATATCAAAAACGAGATCAAGATCATTCCTAAGTTCTGTCCAAGATTTCAAGATCTAGAATCAAACAGTTCGGTTTCAACGGGTTTTCACATATCAAATCAACTCCAAAAATTCTCAAATTTTTACAGTAGCTAGGTCTGAGTCTTAGGAACGTTTTTCATGTTTTAAGTTTTTCCGTTTGAGTTCGTTTTAAGGGTCGGAAAAATTCACCAAATCTGTTGCATCGGTAGAAAAACAAAAGTGGACAGATTCATGGTTCTTGTTGAATCTTTTTAGGTTTCGAATGTTTTAAAATCTCCCAAAACCATGTAAGGTTAACTTACAGTGTCTATGAATGTCGGGGATGTCTAGTTCGGAGGCGTGGCTTCCAGATCACCGTTTCTCCTCTCCGTTCGTTGGGTTCTACGATCTAGATTCGATACGGGGTGTAGAAAGAAAAGAACCGAAGTTAGAATCCGTTTTCGGATTGAAACGTGAAAAGATTTATTGGACTAGAGCTTACCACAACGTTTGGAGACCTTGGATTTTCGTCCAAAGCTGCTGCCTCCGTTTGGTGCTTTCCGTCGACTCCGAATTTAGGGTTTCGAACGTATAGAAGATTGTAGGGTTTTGTAAACTTGTTTGGGGCTCCCAAGGGGCTTATTTATAGAATTCTTAATCCCTAGGGCGTCCACAACCGACCTAAAGGTCTGGAGTCGAGAGATGTTCAACCGAAAGTCGAAAAATCCGCGTTCGGGCGAGAGATTCACGCAACAAACGAATCTGTGGGGTAGCGCGGTCGTGGCGCGCTAAAGCCACTTCACCGCGCGGCCACCGCGCCGACTTTGCCTGGACTTCGGTCCGGGCGGGTCGTGCGATCCGTCGTGCTTTTCCGCCTCTCTTTCGGGTTTCTATCCCTCTATGCTCCCGAATTCCGATTTCCGGGGTATATTCGGGTTCATACTTTCTCTCTAATTTTATTCTCAGTCTAATTGGATGTTTTGGACTCGAATACTCGAGTTCATTAGTGTCGGGTTTTGGTGTACCATTTATCCATCCTTTTATTGAATTAAATTCCTTTAATTCCTTTCTAAGTAAAAATCTCATTTCTCATTTCCTTATCTTTATTTGTTTCTTTTATTTGCTGGATTTGTTTATTTATTTATAGTATTTATTTTATTTATTATTTATTTAATTAATTATTGTTTTATTTTATGTTGGAAAATTCTCGGGTATTACAAAAGCATTTAATAGTGTCAAACACATGTAGTCAAAAACCCATTTCTGGAATTTTTCCTTGTATTAAACACTTGAAAGCATGAACAATAACCCAAAACCACCCATTATTTTGAATGTTGCGTTTATTCTAACTAAGAAAAGCTTTTAAATGTATGGAAATGGCTCCTCTAGAAGGTAAGAACAAGAATAACAACTAATCTATGGTAAAGATAAGCTAATACTACACTACATTACAAGAATGATAAACTAAACTACCTACCTACCTAACCCTTAGTGGGTAAGAACTGAAGGTTCTTGCTCTCCTCCTGAATCTTGTTTTTGTCTGGATGGATAAAAGTGTATCTGAAGTGATGGAGGAGACATCCTTTTATACTCTTTTTTACGAAACCCTAGGCCCATTATGTCAAGCAGGGCCCATTAACAGGAGCATGCATTTATCACGCGTTGCACAGCCTTATCCAGATGTGTGCTTCTGAATTTGAAATTGATGTGGTCTCTCCAGATGATACGGTTTAAACCACATCAAATATACCGTATTGCATGTGTCCTCTTCCATGGTCTTTGGTTGGGATGCGATCTAATTGAGTGATGCGGTCTACAACATCGATGCGGTATAAACCGCATCGAGTAGATCGCATCATTCATTTCGCATCGCATATGGTCTCTTCCTGCTTGGCTTCTTTCTTTCTGAAACGATGCGGTCTAGAAGGTCGATGCGGTATAAACCGCATCGAGTAAACCGCATCGATTCTCTTCCAACAATTGGTCAATTTTTCTTCTTTCTTTCTCCAGTGAGGCGGTTTACATGGGTTTGATACGGTATAAACCGCATCATGTAAACCGCATTGATTATCACCACCACAACTTGGTATCTTCAGAGTGATGCGGTCTATTAATGCGATGCGGTATAAACCGCATCGGATAGACCGTATCGAATTTCAACACTTAGTCAAAAATTCAGTTTTGTGGGATTTTTTATTCTTTTTCCCATATTTTCTTTTCTTTTTCTTTTCATTTTCCTTTTTTCATGTTTTTGGATTTTTCTAACACAAATACAATTAAAATTGCATATTTTTGTGTTTTTCATTACCAGCTCATTATTCTTACAAACTCGCATTAATCTGTCAAATTCAACTGCTTTCTTATTGGAATAAGATGGAAATACGATCAAAATGTCCGTCTTAGACACGGAAATGGATTGGAAATAATGGACAATTTTGGCCATTATCAAGGTGCACAAGTAAGTCATGAATGAAAGGTTTAAGTTATAAACATAAACATTGTACTTAGCTAAGGAAAAATCTAGGTTCAGAATCTCGTAGCACGCAGGGAAGATAATGCACAAACCAAGTAAGTAAATGTACATGTATGCATATGACCCATCCCCCAATTAGAAAAAATGATTTAATGCATGATTTTTAAACAATTTTATGCAAAAGAGAATTTTCTTGGATTTTAGAATAATAATAATAATAATACTATGATAAGTTTAAAAATTATACTTTATAGACTTAAAAATTTAATACATAGCTCTTATGCGAATAAAGATAAAAAGTTTTATACACTTTAAAAAATATTGATCCGAAATAATCGAACCGCTCTGATACCATATCTGTAACACGCCGGTTTTCACAACTCTAAAAGGGCCGGGATGCTACCGCCACATCTCCCAATTAAGCTTGCCCTAGGCTAACTTAACTAGAAATGTTAAGGCTAACTCGTATAAAACTTTAAAATCCATTGTAGAATACTTTACAACAGAAAAATAAAAGCATTAATTTAAAATAAGGCCAACATGGCCAAAATAGATTTCTAAGTGCTTAAATTAAACTGCAGAAGCTTAATACAATGAATTCTTAAAAAATATCCCATGATCCCAATGAATGTCGTGCTCGCATGTGCTCGTCAGAGTCTGTAAGAAAAAGGAAAAACAACACACATCAGTAAATAAATTACTGAGTAAGCCAATCCATCCCATATCAAGTATGTGGTTTTAAAAGGGATTGGCTTAAATCAAAATATTATTTTATTTAGAAAAAATATTACTTTAGCAGTCAAGTTAAAATATTAAACATTATTTAACTAATTAAGCTAACGAGAAAATCACGTTTTCGCCATTGTGCCTATAACGTAGAGACACCAAAGGAGCTCCAATAATACGGAAATTCATCCCTCAACAATGCCAACGGCAGCCTATATCGACACGCACCCGGGGCTCATAAATAACACTTGCAAGTATTATTTAGGGATATAGACAAAATCATAATAATTTAACATAATGAGAGGGGCGGCCACACATGGCTCCACCCTAGTGCACTCGCTCTTCGGAGCCTAAACGTGGGCACACCTACCCAAATTCTACACACAATGTTTTCAACATTTAACTCAAAAGTAACCATGTATCAACTTCTTTCCAAAATCGATTTCTGCTATCAGAAACTGACAAAGATATCATCTTTATGCAAATCATACACCAAATAACTATTATGTATCATCAAAGAGTTCACACCAAGTATATAACACAATTATGATAGTGGAAGTTAAGAAAATCCTCAACATTTCAAGCAAAATATGCATGACAGTGAATTAGTCCTAAACATCGAGGGCCTGGGAACGAACCACTTGGCCAAAATTATGAAATTTTTCAGCAGGTAGATAACACAAAAAGGAATATTTTTCGTGAAATACACTTTTCTGAAATTCAGCCCCTAACTATGTGAAATCGGGCGTTCAACAGAAGACCTCTATTTTTCCGTGAAATTGGCGGACACATGTTAAAGATGAATTTTCTGGGAAAGAATTACTCAACAAAAATAATGAAATTTTACAGGAAGATTCTAGACAAACAAAAAATGCGAAGAGGACAAAAAGGGGAAACACTTACAACAAACCGATTAGTCGATCGCCAAGGAAACGTGATGATTCGAACCAAGTGTTTGCTCTCCCCTTTTCTTCTCTTTCTCTAGGCCGAACGGCCCTTCCCCCCTTCTTCCAACTTTTGCAAAACTGCAAAAATAACCCTACATCAACTCTAATTTCTGAAATTTACAAATGGTCCCTCCCACTCTCACTTAAACTCGATTGGGGCATACCCCGGAAATGGGCTGAAATTTAACCAACACCAAAAATAAATTACACAGCCCAATTTAAATAAGTCGGGCCATTACATTCCTTCCCCCTTACGATCATTTCGTCCCCGAAACGCACATTCAAGAATATGATCAAAATCAACAAGTAAGGGAAAAATGTTTACCTCATTGTGAAAGAGTCAAGTCAAGGTCTGGGTACTTCAACTACATATGCTCCTCAGTTTCCCAAGTAACATCTTTAGCTCCATGCCTAGACCACAACACCTTAACCATCGGAATGGTTTTGTGCCTCAGAACCTTTTCCTTTGCATCAATCACCCGCACTAGATACTCCTCATATTCAAGACTAGCATCCAATTCAACCTCTTCAGGCAGAATAATCTTAGATGGATCTGATACAAACTTCCTGAGTAAGGAAATATGAAATACTCATGGGCTCGACCCACTTCAGTTGGCAACGCAACCTATACGTCACTTTCCCAATCCACTCGACAATATCATAGGGTCCAATGTATCTTGGGCTCAACTTTCCTTTCTTACCAAACCGGCGTACCCCTTTCATAGGCGATAACCGCAAAAATACCCTATCACCAACCTCAAACTCTACATTACGAGGAGCTAAATCAGCGTATCTCTTATCTCTGTCCTGAGCCTCTTTCATGCGGTCCCTGATGATCCTCACTAACTTAACAGTCTGTTCAATCATTTCAGGACCTACATTCACCTTATCTGAGGAATCATTCCAACATAAGGGACTTCTGCACTTCCTCCCATACAATGTCTCAAAGGGAGCCATACCGATACTCGCATAATAACTGTTATTGTAACTAAATTCCACCAAACTGAGATGATTCTCCCAACTTCCTTGAAAGTCAAGTGCAAAAGCTCGTAACATATCCTCTAGTGTCCTAATGGCCCGCTCTATCTGACCATCGGACTGAGCATGCCATGCAGTAATCATGTTAATGTGCATGCCGAAAGCTGTCTGAACATCCTTCCAAAATTTGGACAAGAACCTGGAATCCTGATCAGACACTATTTCTTTGGGAATCCCATACCTCTTGACAACATGTTGAATATAAGCCTGTGTAAGCTGACTTATACTCCATGTCAATCTCATAGGTATAAACACTGAACTCTTTGTTAAACGATCAACCACCACCCAGATAGTATCCATTTTCCTCACAGTCTGAGGCAACCCCATCACAAAATCCATGGAAATGGATTCCCACTTCCATTAAGGGATCGCTAATGGCTGTAGCAAATCCATCGGCCTCATATGCTCAGCCTTCACAAAGATGGCATGTAGCACAGTTAGCCACATAATCAACTATATCCCTCTTCATGTTGTTCCACCAGTAAATCTGTCGGATGTGTTTATACATCTTTGTGACCCCTGGGTGAATAGAATAAGGAGTGGTGTGTGCCTCATCCATGACTTTCTTCTTCAAGTCATCAAAACACTCAGGAATACACGATATGTCGCCATGTCTCGCCATTCCCTTATCATCAATTCTGAAACCCGGAGCCTTACCCTCCTGAATTTTCTATCTCAACACTGCCATCTCTTCGCTATCATGCTGACTAGCTAATATCTCATCAATCAAAGATAATGTGGTGACTAACATGTTTAAACTGTGCTGAACAGAGCCAAAAGAAACTACCTGAACCTCAAGTCTGAGTAATTCCCTGCGCCATTCGGGCATCACCCCTAAACATGCCATTGTATGATGCTCATTTCTGCTCAAAGCATCTGCTACCCGGTTCGCCTTCCCTTCAATGTACTGAATATCAGTGTCATAATCTGATGACAATCATTCATGACTGCCATATTCATCCAAATTTGTGTCCTAGTGATAATTTCTGATCATTTTTTCCTTGAGAATGAATAAAAGATTAAAAGAATTGCATGGGATTAGGAAAATTTTAAGATCCAAAGAAGAGTTTAAAATGCAAATAAATAGCTTGAAATTGTTGGAAATAAATAGATGTATTTCGCGCTATGTTCTTGCCAGAACTGATCCTCGCTTTGTCATTCAACAGAGAAAGTGAAGAAGAAATATTGCGAGGAACAGACCTGGAGAGAAGGGCAAAGTCTGGAAAAGATCACCTGTATCGCAAGTGAAGAAAAGAGACATCGCGAGGAGTGTAGGGTGAAACCCAGATAAACTGGAAAGCCTACGCGATGATCATTTAACATCACGTGAGAAGAAAGTTGGAATAAGCTGAAGAAAGAGAACAAAACAAGGCGTGAGGCGAGGGAGTAAGTTGACTAAGTCGCGAGAAAGATAGTTATCTTCAGGACGGGAGGCAGTTATTTTTGTACACATCTATAAATAGAGACCTAGATTCAGCTCAAAGCAACCGGAGGAGTTCAGATTTCAATCTCATAATTCTCATGTTCACTTTTACAGTTTTTCGTAGGTAGGGTAGTTAGATTCAAATTATGTTCTTGCGATTAATTGTTCATGTTCTTCAGATTTGTTTTTGTATCAGTAGATTAGATTTAAATTTCATTTGATAGATTAGATTAAGAATCTCCTGGAGGAAGAATTCTGCAATCGGAAGTGTTTCATTCCATTCCAGTGACGATCGATTCATCTTGTTTTCTTCGTGTTCATCGAATCAAATTCACATTTTCTGATGAGTTTTAGATTTCCAGGTGTATTCGTTTCTTTTTCTGTTTACATTTTCTATTGTATGAAGGTAAATCATGTTTCAGATCTCATATTTTCTTTTGGAATCTTAACCTTTTAATCGAAACAACTGAATTAGTTAGAAAGATGATTGAATTCAGGATGAATTTCATATCAGAATTTAGAATCTTGGTTTGTATTCTTTGTAATCATTTAGAGATTTAGAAATCCTGTTTTGAGTCTATTGTTCTAGTTTTTTTTTTTTAAATTTGCGAAGAGATGATATAATCTTTGGTAGATTGCTTGATTCTAAATTTTTTAGAAATTCATATCTTCAAATTCTTCCTTATTAGTGTTTTCTGAATCATAATTGTTCTCAGATCCATATTTCTTAGAATTCTGGAATCTGTATCTGCCCATCTTGGTATTGTTCTTAGCAAAACTTTTAAAGAAATTAGTTTAACCGGTTGTTAATTCATTTTGATTTTGATTCCATTAACATTTCTGTTGATTAAGCAAAATGATCCTCACCATGTTCTCAAAGACCCACGCAGTGTTAAACATTGCATGATAATTTTCAAAGCTAAAATTCTGAATTCACGAGCTTAACTAAACTACTTCAGGATGAATATCGCCATATTTCTTAAGTAAATATAGTGAGATGAATCTTTGGAAACATTTCAACTTAGTATTTACCTTCATGCTTAAACTTTTTCTCGCTTTATTCCAGCATAGGAATGACGCGAGGAATCTTACCTTTACTCTTACGCTTTATAAAATGCTTACTTAGAACTCACACTTCGTTCATTTGAACAAAGCGATGGAGCATTCTGAGACAACATCAGAATTGGTTCCTTTTCATAAGGAAGCCAAATAACCTCTCGCTATATATGTATACCACCTAGCTTATAAATGGGAGTTGAACGACCTCGCCGGATTCTTAGGCTGTGTTCTTAAGAATCTTATCACGAGTAGTTCCAATTCTCTGTATTATTTGAATCTGAGGAACATTCTATGAATAATAACTCCCTCCACGCTGTTCAAATATAGCGCGCGGTAAACTAGAATGTTCATAGTTTTAAACCCCAAGATAATTACTGCGAGTTATATTGAACATATATTTTGCAGACTTAATTCTCAAATCCTTTTTAAGGGAAGTAATTCCCTACATTCTGTCTAGCTGCTAATCTGTATTTTTGAAGCACTCTAGCATTTTACTTAGAGGATTCAGAACCCTCATTGTTTCTTTATACATATATTACTTATCTATATCCATATTATTTTGGGATATTTTCCAGATTGAGCAGAGTATTTCAGCTTTCCTATATAACATACCACTCATAATCATTTAGTTGCCATTACAGTCATAAGCACATTGAGATTGGGTAAGGATATTAGTTTGCCAAACCATCATTTACTCAGGATAATGATGAACAAACCTGTTCTATAGTTGGACATTCAGTACCTACCGTTTAAAAGGGAAAGATGTTTCAAAAATCATCTTTTGTCTTAAGAATTAATGAGAGTCTAGAAGAGATAATTTTCGGGGGTCAAGGATTGTTATGATAAACAAATCATATGCTATGAGTAGGAAGTTATGAACTTATAGAATTTCATTAATCCTGAGTTAAGTAATGAGTATTTAGGAATATTTACAGTGGATTCTCCTGCCAACGCATCTATACGAATCTGAGTAGTCCAGATAAGTCAAGGACTTTGATTAGCAATTTTATCTTGATATACTTACAGGATTATTATTTCTTATAAATACTTGTTGGAATTACTTTGAGAAGCTTGAATCTCATAAAACTCTTGGATGATAGATTTAAATAACAACATTTTATTTTGCTGTAGAGGACATTCATGATAGGAGTACGAGATACATCCTTATCAGAATAATAAGAGAACAACAATAAGTTCAGACTAGTTTAGATTGGTTGGACGTGACCCTGAGTTTCAATGGCTTAATCTGGATCCGGAAGAAACAGATTAAGTGATATTTGTAAAAGCTTATGCTAAAAGATAAGTCTAACCGATTATCTTTTAGTGTTAAGTATCTCATGATTTCAGTACTGATATTGTTATGACACTGGATCACAAGTACTCGTCTTGGGAAAGTGATCAAAGGCATAAAGGATTTAGAAAACTCTGATAAAGGAATTATCCAAATTCTTTGAGCTCACGCGTTATTCAATAATCACAAACCGTGACTACTTCTGCATCAGTCTTATTTCATTTTCTTTGTCTTTCTGTCCACATCAATCTCTAATTCGCAATTATCACATTAATCATGAATTCATATCTTTATCATCAATTTAATGCTTACCTTTACTATATTTTTCTGAAAATTCTTTTATCGCTTTCATTTTAGATATTTCTACATATTAATTTTCAGCATTAGGTTTTAGATAAAACCCATCAATCATCACAGAACCAAGAATATATTAATGTTTTAATGATTCGTGCGCTATAAAAATGCTTCTATCATATAACTCTCTAGTGAACGATCCCGACAAATCAAATAAATACTGCAAGCTTGATACCGTGCGCTTTCGATATGTAAAAGAGACATGATCTTAAATTTCTCTTTAAAAATCTTGTTATTACAAATGGGAGTAATAAAGAGAGAATCGAGAGTCGTTGTAGTAAGTTGCAAATGGAGAAATATAAGAAATCTCTTAAAAGCTTCATGGCGCCATTGCCAGGGAGGGTGTAGCGTTATGAATATTAAAACAAATGTATTCATTGTTTTGTCATAAATATTATTCTTTTATCATTATTGTTTTATTTTCCCTAATACTTTCATTCTTTTTTCAGGAGAAATTTGAGCAGTTTATGAGCGAAAGAATTACAAGATCCTCAAAACAACCCTTGCTTCCTTTCAATTGTGAGCTTGAGAGAACAACAAGACTGATCAGAACAAACACAAGGAGAAGGCAGAAAGATTACACACAGGGGACATTTTCAACCATAACTCAAATGGCAAATAACAGGCAGAATGATGGATTAGGGAATTTGCCAAATGGATAGCTGCCATGGATCAGGATTGGATACGAAATATCAACAAGAACAAGATGAGACCGAACCCTAAATGGAAAGATGGATGAGGTGGAATTACCTAGATCGATATCACAACTTTGGAATTGCCTAACACACAAGGTGTTCTTGCTATTCCCTCAATCGTATACCCTCAAGGTGTCAATATAATCAAGCTCACTCCACAAAGCTTGAATGGAATCCAACCGAATGGTGTGAATCCGAATGGTGACCTTCAAACAAATGATATTTGCACTCTCCAAGTGTGTTCAATAATATGTTCATTCAAAGGTGAATGATACAATGTTAAGGAGGCCACATATATAGGCATCCGAAATTACAAAGGTTTCAATAAACAGGGAGAAAGATTAAACAAGTGAGAAACCCTAGTCTAAACTACTGGGACGACGTGGTCCTTGACGACCCGAGGCGCTTACGACGTGAAACGGCTCGCGTCGCAGCTGGGTGACTAGCGTCGTAGGCAGCAATCTGGCTGGGAAAGGGGGAGGTCGGATGACGCGATCCTTACAACATGAGACGGCTAGCGTCATAGGTTGAGGATAGCGCCGTAACTTCCTTGGCTTGAAACTCGGACGTCGTGACATTTACGACGTGAAGCTTGGCTAGCATCGTAAGTCAGGCTAGCATCGTAAGAGGCTGGCGTCGTAAGTCTCCCTGCGGGGTCCACCTGGTGGTTCCTCTCTACTGATTATTAAATTTTCTTGTTCATGCATGCAGTTTTTTAAATACAAATTAAACAAAACAATTAAATATAATGTTCGATTTCCGGTGGCTATTCCGGTGAGGGATTCCAGCCAACTTTCCGGCGATCGACATCCGGCTGCTTTCGGTCAATGGTGGGTTTCTGAATCCTGTTGAGTGGGTCCGGGGTTTTCCTCGATTTGAATCAGAAGCTTTAAACCCATCTTATTGGCTTTGGCCTTCATAAGCTCATCTTCAAAATTCCGAGTCAGCAACTCAGCAATTCTGGATGTGAACTTCATGGAACGTTGTTGGGACACCGGTCCTTCAGGAAATGCGGGAATCAGTAGTGCTCTGGTTCCGGCTTCCATGCCATCCCCACCCTCTTGGGGAGGTTGATCCATCAACCGACCATGATCTTCTTCGTCCCTTTCAAAAAGAGTCAGATCTGCAACATTATAGACAGGATTAACATGACCATATTCTTCAGATAGTTCTAATTTATACGCATTATTATTAATCCTTTCTAAAACTTTAAATGGTCCATCCCCTCGCGGAGATAACTTGTTGCGTCGGCTTGCAGGAAACTGTTCCTTCTTCCAGTTGAGCCAGACCCAATCCCCTGGGTTTAGTTTCAACTCCTTCCGACCTCGGTTGTTATATTTGGCATATCCTTCTGCAGCTTTTACCAGACTGTCTCGAACATCTTTATGCATTTCCATTATCGCATTTGCCCTGTTCCTGCCATTGATGTTCAAATGCTCATTGCGAGGCAATGGCAACAAATCAAGTGGCGTCAAGGGGTTAAAACCGTACACAACCTCAAAAGGTGACATGTGTGTGGCACTGTGTACATGTCTGTTATAGGCAAATTCAATATAATGCAAGCATTCATCCCAGCTTTTGCTACTAGATGCAGTAATAACCCTAAGTAAATTACCTAAGACTCTATTAACTGCCTTAGTTTGATCATCAGTTTGCGGTAGGGTTGTAAAAGAATCAAATATTTTTGGTTCGATTCGTGATTCGATTCGAAATTATTCGGAATTTTAATATTCGATTAATATTTGATTCGATTCGATATTCGATTTTATATTAAAATTATATTTAAATATATAAATTTATTTTGTTAAATAATTTAAAAATTTAATTTTAGTGACTATATTTACTAATTAATATAAATATATTTATATATAATATTAAAATATTAAATTTGATCTATAAATCAAATTAAATATTTAAGTTTAATAATTAAAATTAATTTTATTAATTATTAAATTACCTTATAGAATAATTCGATTCGATTCGATAATATTCGAAAAGCTTATCAAATCAAAGCGAATACTGTGGTATTCGGTTCGATTCGGTTCGTACTTTGCGGCTGATAAGCAGTAGAAAACAACAGTCTGGTTCCTATTTCAGACCATAAGGATTTCAAAAAATAACTTATAACTTTGCGTCTCTGGGCACACCGCGGAGTCTTACAACTTCCTTGAAGAATATCTTGCCCACGTGGTGCGCGTCGTTTGTCTTGGCACAGGCTATGAAATGTGCCATCTTCGAAAACCTGTCAACCACAACAAAAATATAATCCTTAGCTCTTGCCGTGCGAGGTAATCCTAATAAAAAAAATCCATAGATAAATCAATCCATGGGCCTTCTGATGCCGGCAATGCTTGTTATAATCTGTTCGGCTTGGCGGTTGACTTGGCTCGGAGACAGGTGATGCATTTGTTGACGAAGTCCGCCACTTGCTTTTCCATTCTTGGCCAATGAAAACGTTCTGTCAATATGCTCATCATTGCAATTCTCCCAAAGTGACCCATCATGTCGCCAGAATGTGCTTCAGTAATCAGATGTTCCCTGATAGATCCCTTTGGTATGCACAGTTTGTTTCCATAGTATAGAAAACCATTCAGTTGAGAAAATTCCTTAAATGCTAATTTCTCGGTTTTCTTGTACACTTCTCCAAAATCAGCGTCCTGAGCATATAATTCTTTGATGTGCTCAAATCCAATCAGATGTGTGGTAGCAAATGCAGCGAGATTTAATCGTCGCGAGAGAGCGTCGGCTACCACATTGTCCTTCCCCTTTTTTTTTATAGCAGATCACATACGGAAATGATTCGATAAATGAGCTCCATCGGGCATGTCTGGCATTTTTCAGTTGCCCCTGTTCTCGTATATGTTTCAGCGTCTCGTGATCTGTGTGGATAACGAACTCTCTTCCCCGCAAATAATGTTGCCACGTCCTCAAAGCTTGTACCACAACATACAACTCCTTGTCGTATGTGGAGTAGTTTACCTGAGCTCCTCCAAACTTTTCACTGTGATATGCAATGGGTCGTCCATCTTGCAAAAATACTGCTCCCATGCCCGTTCCTGATGCATCACATTCGACCTCGAAAGGAAGATCAAAATTGGGAAGTGCTAGCACGGGCGCATGGGTGATTTTATCTTTTAACTCATCAAAAGATTTATGCTCTTTGGGGCCCCACTTGAACTGTAAGCCCTTCTTCAGCAGCGAGGTCATTGTGCGGTGATCACACTGAATTCTGGCACAAATCGTCGAAAGAACCCGCACATGCCCAAAAATCTCCGAACTTCATTGACGTTGGTCGGTGGCGTCCATTCAGAAATAGCTTTGACCTCGGACTCGTCCACCTTTAGTCCACTTCCCCCAACGACAAACCCTAGAAATGTGACTTCAGGCACGTGGAAGGTGCATTTTTTGAAATTCGCGTATAGCTCGGCCTTCCTTAGTTTGATAATCACATGCACAACGTGTTTGACATGATCAGGTTCGTTGTGGCTATAAATGAGAATATCATCAAAATACACAACAACGAATTTTCCAATAAACTCCCTCAATGTTTCATTCATTAATCTCATGAAAGTGGATGGAGCGTTGGTGAGTCCGAACGGCATCACAAGCCATTCATACAGCCCAAACTTTGTCTTGAATGCTGTTTTACATTCATCTCCTGGCTGCATGCAGATTTGGTGATAGCCGCTTTTCAGATATATCTTAGTAAAAATGCTTGCTCCACCCAACTCATCTAGCATATCATCGAGTCGGGGGATCGGATGGCGGTACTTGATTGTAATGGCATTTACAGCTCGACAGTCTACACACATCCTCCATGTTTCGTTCTTCTTCGGTACCAGTAGGACTGGCACTGCACAAGGAGACAGACTCTCCTGAACCCAGCCTTTGTCCAACAGTTCCTGGACTTGCTTTTGGATCTCCTTGGTTTCTTCGGGGTTCATATGGTATGCAGACCGATTGGGTATTGATGCTCCTGGTACGAAGTCAATTCTGTGTTCTACACCTCTTATAGGGGGTAGTCCAGCTGGCAACTCTTCCGAAACAACATCCATATTGTCCTCAATCATTCAGCGGAAATCATTTGGAACATTAAATGTAGCAGGGGAGTTCTTAGAGGTATCATCAACAGGCTTTACAAAAGCTAAGAAACAGTGGCATGGTAGAGGGGCATCCTCAATGGCGGCTTCTAGCTCTTGTTTTGTGAATAGCAAGCATCGGTCACGGCCTGTCAAGTGTAAAGAAGAGGGATTAGAATCATCAGAATTAATTACAATCCCTTTACCTCGTTGCTTCCTTTTGAACTCCTCTTCCTCTTCCCGGATGTTTTCCATTAGGTTTCGATGATCAATTTTGACAATCTTTGGCGGTAGTGACTTCATCATGATCCTACTTTGATGGTCGCAGAATTAGAGATCATTTTATGTGCCTCGGTATATAGCTCGCTTGTCGTACATCCAAGGTCTTCCCAACAGAATGTGACACGCAGTCATTGGGACTACATCGCATAGAATTTCCTCGGAGTAGGTAGGTGCCGATGGTAATTGGCACTCTGGCTTGCTTCGCAACCTTGGTAGTCCCATGCTTGTTCATCCAGTGTAGATGATACGGCTTTACATGATCCTGTGTTGGTATTCTAGTCGGCGCACAGTGTACAGACTTACGGCATTTACACAGCTTCCATTGTCCACAATTAGTGAGGCAACATTGCCTTTTAATTTACAATGATAATGAAATAAATTCTCTCTCTGTTCTGGCGCATTGTTGTTGGATTCATCATCTTTGTCAGCATTCAGTGCCCTCATGGCGATGAAATTCGTCACATACTCCTCTTCATCTTCTTATAAGACTACTCGGCTCGGATCGCCCTCGTCTGGATAGTTTTCATAACCATCATCATCCTCTTCATGCTCAACTTCTTCTCGATCTTCATCTGAATTAACTTCTTTCCAAGTTCCTGGTTCAATCATGACCATTCGTCTTTCGCACTTTGGGCAATCTCGGAGATAGTGGCCTTTCTGTCCATATTTAAAACATGTGACGTCCTTGACGTCCCTCTTAGGCTTTTCCCGATCGTCCTTTCTGTACTGGTAAGGGTCTTTGAAATCTTTACCCATTTCAAATGCTTTAGGCCTGTTGAGCCGGTCGTCCTTAGGTGCATTGGGCCTTGCATATTTGTCCGCCGGTTTCGAAGTCTGTTCGTTAGCCTTGGTCGTCCAATACTTGGTGGTATTCGAGATGATCGTGGACTTGACCGGTCTATCCCTCAGTTGGCGATCAATCTCAATGGCCAGTTGAACCAAATGCTCCAATCCAGTGTAGGTTCTCAACTTGATTTCTTCTAGGACTTCTCTTTTCAAACCTCTTTTGAATATGGCTATCAGCATTGGCTCATCCTCGTTGATCTGGGATCTCATCATGAGGCGTTCCAAGTCCTTGTAGTAATCGTCAACTGTTCAATTGCCCTGCACACAAAAATTAACTTTTAGGTACAAATCATCAAAGTAACTGCTAGGAACAAACCTCTTTTCCATCACATGAATCAATTCAGCCCAAGTGGAAATAGTTGAGAGTCCCAGACGATGTCCGTCGTGCTGAATTTTCTGCCACTATATCAGAGCATAATCCTTGAATTCACAAACGGCAAGTTGAATGTTTGTGAATTCGTTGTACTGTTGGCAATCGTAGATCAACTCGATTGATTGCCTCCAATCAATGAACTCCTCGAGATCGTTGTGCCCTTGAATGCCGGAATTGTGAATTTGATCCCTCTCAGATCGGCTTCTAATCTATTGTGCTCAGCAGGCGCTCGATGTATGTCCTCTTCCTCGAAATCATCTTCAGGAAGGTTCATTGGAGGGGGATTCATGTCCAGCCTCTGCCGGATAGGTTGATGCAATGGATGTCTTGGAGCAGCTGCTGGGGCGGCATGTGCCGGTGGTGGTGGATTCTGGAATTGAGCATTCGTTGGGACTCGCAGTCAAGGTGGCGGCGGAGGACGTGCTCGCGGACCTCGCAGGCCCTGACGTTGACCATAATGTAACTCTTGTTCTTTGATAGTTGTTTCTGCCTCGTCCATTATGGATTGATGAACTCCGCTCGTGCTTCCGGGAGTTAAATTCAGAGCCTGCTCTTGTAGGGCGATTCGGCTAGAAACATCATTCATATTATTTACAAGAGTGTTTACACGTTCATTTACAGCAGCATTACTAGTGACATTAGCATCTACTGTCTGACGAATGGACTCAAAGTCAGTCCGCTTAGCAGTGGTTTCAGTCAGATGCCTGAGCGCTTCCATGATGTCACGCAGTGTAGGCTCGGTGTTCCCTGCCATTACAAATTAAGAGAAGAAAGCTAGATATATTTATAAGACATTAGTAAAAGATGTACACCAATTGTAGAGTGATCCCACAAGTGTATCTCTCACTGAAGGTCCTGATTCTCCACCAGTTGGTTCCAAACAGACAGGATGTGCTCAATTCTATAGACCAGCTATCAGACGGTGAGAATTTGTAGGAATGGACGCACAGTGCAAGGAACAGTTTGCAGTGTTCGACTCGATCAAGAAAAGACTCAGAGTTGTGTGTGGGGTGTGATTAATCTGGATTAATTAACAATTTATGGCGTTAATCTGCTATGCAAGCAAATATCCGACCCCTCGCAATTTAGAAGTGTAAAGTAGAAACCTCACAAAAATTAAATGCTCGGAATGAAATATCTGCCTCACTCGCACAATCCAATAATAAATACCAATCAGTGGGAAGTAGCCCGATAATACTTACTGTTGAGGAATTCCACTATCTGCAATTGCAGACGGAGCTTCAACTCTGTGATTTGTGAAATAAATCAGAGGAACAGTGACAAACACTTATTTCTCGAGGAATTCCACTGTCAGTTATAGACTCTGACGGAAATTCAACCCGATAAATTGTTCGTGATTTAATTCAGTGAAATCCTACAGTAAAATATTGCCCAAATCCGCCTAATTTTGAAATTGAATTTGAATTTGACCGTTGGCCTTGGAATTGGAGATGTCAAACATGTCGCGCGCGAATTGGCTCCAGATTTTGCCTGGACTAAGCGAGACTGGGAGGACGACGCGGAACTTGGTCTACGACGTGAGAGGGATAACGTCGTACTGGCCTCAGTTGCTTTACGTCGTGATCCTCGTACTATGACGTGAGACGATTTAGCGTCGTACGCGTGTTTGGCGTCGTGTGGCCCTTGCTTCGAATTTACGACGTGAAATGATGTTACGTCATAAGCCTTGGGCTACGACGTGAAACTGGTTGGCATCGTACTTGAGCTTAACGTCATACTGAGTTGGACTTCGTTGCTGCAGGCCTCGACGACGTGAAAGGAATTTACGATATAATTTTGTTTCGCGTCGTAGGTATGCTTGGCGTCGTAGCTTGAAATCCTGCTTGGCCTTGGTTCGTCTTTACGACGTGAAGGTATTACGACGTGAGACTTGATCTCGCATCGTGTGACAAGCGTCGTAGCCTGCTGCTGCCTTTGGCGTCGTGGGCTTGCTTTACGACGTGATCGTGTGTCACGTCGTAGGGGTGCTTGGCGTCGTCGACCTTAGCGTCGTAGGGTCTTGTTTTTGAATTTCCTTGTCTTTTATGCTGAAAGTGACCCACAACTGATTCCCAACAATCCTGTAAGGGCAATTATGTAACACCCCGGATTTGATAACCCAGGCCGGGATGCCACCGCCACACCTCCCTAGCAGAACACGGATTCTCCGAGCTTGCTAAAGAGATGCAAGGCTATGGGTTTTAGAAATAGTTTAAAAAACAAGTCCGGAATTGCTTAAAATAATAATAATACATCATCCACACATGTAATAATAGTAATAATAAATTTGCAGGGGAAATTTAAAGATAGGGCCGACATGGCCAAAGTCGGGTTAACAAGCCCGTATGCAAATGTAAAACAAATAACTAAATGTCCAAAGTGATCCCCCGATGCATGATCATGCTCCGTACTCTGTAATAGAAAAATGAACAACGGGTTTTATCAGTATATAAAATACTGAGTAAGTTAATCCCTAACATAACAATAAAGGGGTTTTAAAAATTATTTATTTAATATAAAAATTATACTTTTACTCAGGCTTAATTGAAATTTTAAAAAAATTCATAATTTAACTTGCAGTGGAAAAACATGATTAATTTATTCAAGACGAGGATACATAATTATAGGACTCAATTTAAAAGCGTAATTTAAAAGCATAATTTAAGAACGTAATTTTAGAAGCATAATTTAAAAAACATGGTAAATAAAAATTTAATCATAATTAAACATTCACGCAAGTCTTCTATATTTTATCCCGCAAACTAAGAAGAGGACACCACACAAGGGAGATCACTAACGAAGCAATCTCAATAGTCAAAAATCAGTTAGCCGGTGATCCGGCGGCCGCAGCCATATCAGTATTGACTGCCGTTTTGGCTAGCCATGTATCTCGATTGCCGTTCCAGCAAGCCGTGTGTATCGATTGTCATTTTGGCAAGCCCTGTATATCTACTGTCAATTTGACAGGCGTGTATATCAACTGTCGTTTGACAGGCTTTTCAAGCGGTTTCACTGCCACTCGGGCAGGCCGTGTATTTCTCACTGCCGAATTGGCAGGCCATGTGCACAACTGCCGTTTTGGCATAGTAAGGAGATCACTAACGAGGCAATCTCAGATAGTAGGGAGACCACTAACGAGGCAGTCTCAAAGATAGTTGTATGAAGATCGGCTCAGCCTAGTGAACGGGATTTTTCGAAAGTTTATGTTTTGTCGTAAAAAAAAAGATTCAACATCGCATTTCATAGTTCGAGTTTTTCTCAAGTTCAAAAAATCCAATTCGTCACAGGTTACGCCTTTTTAATTTAAAAATTCATCTTACAGTCAAAAATTCTGAAATTTACTCAGGAGCTCAAAAACATTTTTACGAACAACTTCCATGTTTTAAGTTTCTCGAAATTAGGTAAGGAAACAAGTCGAATTTCACAATCTTTTCAAAGCCCAAAATCTGTCAACTTCCCGGTAACAGCGCACTGTTTTTAAAACACGTTTTTGACCAAGTAAACGATCTCTAAAAATTATGAAATTTTACAGGCGCGTACACGACACAAAAGTGAGCAAGTTTTATTAGAGGCAATATGTCCGAAAACATTCCGGATTAAATCAGATTCGTGCATTAATTTCGGATAGAAAATTTGTCGGATTTCTTACTAGAAGCGCAGGCTGTTCAGATCGTCTTTTGATGGTTCAAACGTTAACAAAAACTCACGAAATTTTTCAGGCACATTTTTAAGACCTTTATCTACAACTTTTATGTTTTCACCCAAGATTAGTTTTGATCACAAGGGATCGAAAAACGCACAACAAGTTCGACTACATATCTGCCAACTTTTCCTTTAAATCACAGTCTGTTCCAAAAGGGTTTTTGAGTATGCAAACTTTAACGAAAATGCGTGAAATTTTACGGACACAATATTTAGACCGTTAGCTACAACTTCCATTTTTACATAAAAGTTTAGTTTTGAAGGAATCAATTAGAAAAACGTCAAAGAACTCGAACACCATAATTCTGTCAGCTTTTCGGTTTTGACAAAAATCTCAGAATAAACCAGATGCGTTTTCGGGGACCAAAACTCGATGAAAATTCGTGAAATTTGACACAACCTAGATTAAGATGTTAGGATCAAATCTCTAGTTCGGAGTTTTTCGTTTCGGATTCTCGAAATAGGAGTTTTTACCGGATTTCAGAAAATGCGCGGATTGGGGTTTTTAAGTCCGATTTTTACGTTTTTGTTTTAGATCTATTGATTCGTTCGATTTTATTCACCCAAAATTGATACGCAAGGAATAAACTTACTGTGTTAGAGTTTAGGATCATCACAGGGCTCTCTCGGGTTTTCTAGGGTCGCGACGAGCGGGTATCTTCCACCGATCTCCTTCTCCTTCGCCCCCGAAGTGAACTCGTAAGAAAGTTTCGATGTTAGATTCGAAAATTTTGTATTATAGACGAATATGAAAGCTGCACTACACCTTACCAATGTCCTATAACTCAGTCTTCACTCTCTACCCGCCCTCCTCGTCGTATCTCCTTCGTCGGGTGGCCTTCGGAGGTCTCAAAAACTAGGTTTTTCGATGGTGTGTGTAGAGAGGATGATGGGGGCGGCTGCAACAGGGTTGTGGGCGACCTAGGAGCTGTAAAATTGGTTTATAAAGACTCCCCCACAACCCTAGGTGAGTTTCCAAAGCTGGGGCGCCAAAACAAGGAAAGAAATCGCCATAACAGTGCAAGTTCCCGCTGCCTGCGTCTTGGCGCGGTGGTGGCGCGAGGGCGCGCCGAGAACGCGCGGCCTCCGGCCTAGGCTTCGGCTTGGGCCGGGTCGTGCGATCCGTCGGCCTTTCCTCCTCTCTTTCGGGCTTCTATCATCCTACATTTTTTGGTTCGATTTTTTTCCGGGTCGTTCTCGGATTATAAATTCTACCTTAAATCTAATTCGACTTGAATTGATTTCGTGATTGAAATCTTAAGTCCATCGGTTTTGGATTTGTCGGCTTCTAATTCGTCGTCTTTTGGCTCTCGTGCAATAATTTATCTAGTTAAATTATTTCCGACTTCACGGGTTCTTGGAATTAAAATTCTTTTTCTTCTTGAATTTAATTCCAATTCTTTTGGGATCAATCCATGAAATATCTTCGGGCTTCCTTTCCCTCTTTTATTCCATCTTGAATTTTTAATCTATCGGCGTTTCATTTCCGAGCAATAATTTATTGTGATAAATTATTTTCTTCTTCTCGGAGATATTTCGACCTTGATCAGATTAAGAAATAAATTTTATTCCTTTGGATGCCGATAAAAATCCCGGGTATTACAGTCTACCCCCCTTAAGAATCAACTTCGTCCTCGAAGTTGCGCCCTCACTTTAACTTTCTGATTCAACTTTATTGTTGGGGTATTTCCATTTATCCTCCTCAAGGATAAACCTCTTCCTTAATTTTGAGAAATTAATTCCATTCCTTTGAACGTGAATTAAATTTCTCGGGTGTTACATCCTCTTCCCATTAGGAATCAATTTCGTCATCAAAGTTGTGTGTTAGCTTCTCGTGAGCTAGGAACTAATGTAAATTTGGTTTTTATTTCTTCTATCATATCATGTCATTTTTTTATTTCTTATTTAACGACTGTACTTAGAATTGAAATTTCTAAGTTGCGTACGTACCCCGTGAAGGGATCAAGCCATTACGTAGTTCAAAACAATTTGAATTTGTTTATTTTTGATTGGATACAATTCGTAGAGTCGAACTCAAAAATAAATGCAATTATCGATGCTTGAAAACTTCTTACGGTTGCTTGGGCCGAGTGGTCACGTCCTCTCTCCTGTTTATGTTTTCTATTCGCTTCCGGCAGTCACGCAGCTGATGACCATGTCGACCGCACCGAAGGCATGCTCCAGGTTGAGGGCATCCTCTCGCATAGTGTGGTTTACCACACTTTGGACATGGTGACGCATAGTCACCATGGTTGAAGACTATCCCCTTGTTTCGTCCATTGTCGCTCTGATGTGGTCGGTTCATATTTCTACGGAAATGGTCCTTATTCCTGTTGTATCGTCCTTGTGGTCCTTGGTTAGTCCCACCTACCGGTTTCCGTTTCAGTCCTTGAACTCGTGCAACCGCTACTGCACGATCATACACAGCTTGTAGGTCAGGGTAGTGCTCACCCGTGATCACCTCTCTAATAGATAGGTTCAGTCCCATCTCGAACTTCTGTGCCTTCTCTAAATCAGTTGGCACCAGTCTCGGCGCGAACCGCACCAACTCCTTGAAACGGTTATAGTATTCTTGGACCGTTTTTCCTCCTTGCCTCAGTGTCAGAAATTCCTCGTACAGGGCAGCCTTCGTGCTCATGGGATAAAAATGATCCCTAAGAAGATCCGTGAATTCTGACCATGTGTAGGGCTCGTCGTACTCCGCCAGTTTCCCTTGGGTGGCTTGCCACCAATCATCCGCCTCGCCTCCTAAGTAGTATGAGGCTACGTGAACCTTTTCCCCATCGGGACACTTTAAGGCGTTCAACAGCTTTTCGAACGTCCGTATCCATTCCTCTAGCTGAGCCGGGTCCTCTTCGCCGGTGTAGTGGGGTGGTTGGTAAGGGTTTACCAAGGCTAAGTAATTGACTCGGGCTACCGGTGGTGGTACACCCGCTTGTGCACGTTGCACTTCAGCATTTCCTAATACTACGAGAACTTCCTCGACAGTCCTTAGACGCTCATACATATTGTTGGGAACATGAGGCACTCGCCCTCCTACGTTCTGAGGGATCTCATTATTTTTCGGTGCGTTGGGGAGGTCAGCGTTACTGTTGTTTGGGATTACATTCCTTGGTCTTCCCTAGGTGCCATTCTCTGTTATAAAAGCACGCGAAGATGAGCTTCTAATCTAAGGCACGTTAGATAAAGTCAAGAAGATCTATAAGATATGAATGGTAAGGGGAGAATGATAGACGTGGGCACGCAAAGTATTCTTGTTCAACATCTAAGACTAAAGCAAGATAAGTCTCAAGATAGCGCCTCTAAGTAGATGTCAAGCCGAAATCTACAACTATGAACGTTATTTAACACAGATAGTTCACATAAAAAGGGTTAGCGCAAATATATATATGTATGCATGTGAATCCCCCCCCCCCCCCCCCCGCCGAAATAATTTTCATGCAATATGGTTTAGACTTGTCAAAATAATTTGTATACATATTTTCCATGTGTTTTAAAATAAAACTTATCACATGGAAATAAAAATTAAAAAAAATAACAGTTAAAATTCTTGGGCCTAAAATAATAAAATTTTGGTCTAATTAAAGTATAAGTGTTGGGCTAAAAAAAAAATTTGGGCTTCAAAAATTTTGGGTCTAAGAATATTTGGGCTAAAAATATTTATTTGGGCTTCTACAAATAATAGTTTTAAAATAATAATAGCTTTAAAAATATTAGTTTAAAAATAATAATGGTTTAAAAATAATAGTTTAAAAATAATAATAATAGTTTAGAAATATTCCGGGCTCTGATACCACTTTGTAACACCCCGGATTTGATAACCCAGGCCGGGATGCCACCGCCACACCTCCCTAGCAGGACACGGATTCTCCGAGCTTGCTAAAGAGATGCAAGGCTATGAGTTTTGGAAATAGTTTTAAAAACAAGTCCGGAATTGCTTAAAATAATAATAATACATCATCCACACATGTAATAATAGTAATAATAAATTTGCAGCGGAAATTTAAAGATAGAGCCGACATGGCCAAAGTCGGGTTAACAAGCCCGTATGCAAATGTAAAATAAATAACTAAATGTCCAAAATGATCCCCCGATGCATGATCATGCTCCGTACTCTGTAATAGAAAAATGAACAACGGGTTTTATCAGTATATAAAATACTGAGTAAGTTAATCCCTAACATAACAATAAAGGGGTTTTAAAAATTATTTATTTAATATAAAAATTATACTTTTACTCAGGCTTAATTGAAATTTTTAAAAAAAATCATAATTTAACTTGCAGTGGAAAAACATGATTAATTTATTCAAGACGAGGATACATAATTATAGGACTCAATTTAAAAGCGTAATTTAAAAGCATAATTTAAGAACATAATTTTAGAAGCATAATTTAAAAAACATGGTAAATAAAAATTTAAGCATAATTAAACATTCACGCAAGTCTTTTATATTTTATCCCGCAAACTAAGAAGAGGACACCACACAAGGGAGATCACTAACGAGGCAATCTCAATAGTCAAAAATCAGTTAGCCGGTGATCCGGCGGCCGCAGCCATATCAGTATTGACTGCCGTTTTGGCTAGCCATGTATCTCGATTGTCGTTCCAGCTAGCCGTGTGTATCGATTGTCATTTTGGCAAGCCGTGTATATCTACTGTCAATTTGACAGGCGTGTATATCAACTGTCGTTTGACAGGGTTTTCAAGCGGTTTCACTGCCACTCGGGCAGGCCGTGTATTTCTCACTGCCGAATTGGCAGGCCATGTGCACAACTGCCGTTTTGGCATAGTAAGGAGATCACTAACGAGGCAATCTCAGATAGTAGGGAGACCACTAACGAGGCAGTCTCAAAGATAGTTGTATGAAGATCGGCTCAGCCTAGTGAACGGGATTTTTCGAAAGTTCATGTTTTGTAAAAAAAGATTCAACATCGCATTTCATAGTTCGAGTTTTTCTCAAGTTCGAAAAATCCAATTCGTCACAGTTTACGCCTTTTTAATTTAAAGATTCACCTTACAGTCAAAAATCCTGAAATTTACTCAGGAGCTCAAAAACATTTTTACGAACAACTTCCATGTTTTAAGTTTCTCGAAATTAGGTAAGGAAACAAGTCGAATTTCACAATCTTTTCAAAGCCCAAAATCTGTCAACTTCCCGGTAACAGCGCACTGTTTTTAAAACACGTTTTTGACCAAGTAAACTATCTCTAAAAATTATGAAATTTTACAGGCGCGTACACGACACAAAAATGAGCAAGTTTTATTAGAGGCAATATGTCCGAAAACATTTCGGATTAAATCAGATTCGTGCATTAATTTCGGATAGAAAATCTGTCGGATTTCTTACTAGAAGCGCAGGCTATTCAGATCATCTTTTGAAGGTTCAAACGTTAACGAAAACTCACGAAATTTTACAGGCACATTCTTAAGACCTTTATCTACAACTTTTATGTTTTCACCCAATATTAGTTTTGACAACAAGGGATCGAAAAACGCACAACAGTTTCGACTACATAATCTGTCAACTTTTCCTTTAAATCACAGTCTGTTCCAAAAGGGTTTTTGAGTATGCAAACTTTAATGAAAATGCGTGAAATTTTACGGATACAATATTTAGACCGTTGGCTACAACTTTCATTTTTACATAAAAGTTTAGTTTTGAAGGAATCAATTAGAAAAATGTCAAAGAACTCGAACACCATAATTCTGTCAGCTTTTCGGTTTTGACAAAAATCTCAGAATAAACCAGATGCTTTTTCGGGGACCAAAACTCGATGAAAATTCGTGAAATTTGACACAACCTAGATTAAGATGTTAGGAACAAATCTCTAGTTCGGAGTTTTTCGTTTCGGATTCTCGAAATAGGAGTTTTTACCGGATTTCAGAAAATGCGCGGATTGGGGTTTTTAAGTCCGATTTTTACGTTTTTGTTTTAGATCTATTGATTCGTTCGATTTTATTCACCCAAAATTGATACGCAAGGAATAAACTTACTGTGTTAGAGTTTAGGATCGTCACAGGGCTCTCTCGGGTTTTCTAGGGTCGCGACGAGCGGGTATCTTCCACCGATCTCCTTCTCCTTCGCCCCCGAAGTGAACTCGTAAGAAAGTTTCGATGTTAGATTCGAAAATTTTGTATTATAGACGAATATGAAAGCTGCACTACACCTTACCAATGTCCTAAAACTCAGTCTTCACTCTCTACCCGCCCTCCTCGTCGTATCTCCTTCGTCGGGTGGCCTTCGGAGGTCTCAAAAACTAGGTTTTTCGATGGTGTGTGTAGAGAGGATGATGGGGGCGGCTGCAACAGGGTTGTGGGCGACCTAGGAGCTGTAAAATTGGTTTATAAAGACTCCCCCACAACCCTAGGTGAGTTTCCAAAGCTGGGGCGCCAAAACAAGGAAAGAAATCGCCATAAAAGTGCAAGTTCCCGCTGCCTGCGTCTTGGCGCGGTGGTGGCGCGAGGGCGCGCCGAGAACGCGCGGCCTCCGGCCTGGGCTTCGGCTTGGGCCGGGTCGTGCGATCCGTCGGCCTTTCCTCCTCTCTTTCGGGCTTCTATCATCCTACATTTTTTGGTTCGATTTTTTTCCGGGTCGTTCTCGGATTATAAATTCTACCTTAAATCTAATTCGACTTGAATTGATTTCGTGATTGAAATCTTAAGACCATCGGTTTTGGATTTGTCGGCTTCTAATTCGTCGTCTTTTGGCTCCCGTGCAATAATTTATCCAGTTAAATTATTTCCGACTTCACGGGTTCTTGGAATTAAAATTCTTTTTCTTCTTGAATTTAATTCCAATTCTTTTGGGATCAATCCATGGAATATCTTCGTGCTTCCTTTCCCTTTTTTATTCCATCTTGAATTTTGAATCTATCGGTGTTTCATTTCCGAGCAATAATTTATTGTGATAAATTATTTTCTTCTTCTCGGAGATATTTCGACCTTGATCGGATTAAGAAATAAATTTTATTCCTTTGGATGCCGATAAAAATCCCGGGTATTACAAATTAAAACCCCAAAAAGCATGCACTCCCTTACGTACCATTGTCCCCCAAATAAAACAAAAATAAACACTCAAACCCAACCCTAAATTGGATCTAAACAAGAACAATCAAGAAAACTTTGAATATTCAAAGTGTTCTTACATAAACCCTAAAAATTCCAAGCTCTCGGATGACCCTCAAAATGGATAATGCAAGCATATAATACCGATTAAAGCCCTAAACATGTATTTAATCCAAACCAAACACAATATGGAACAAGAACAAACCCTAACCCTAGAACACAAGCTCTCGGCCAAGGTGGGTTTCTTGCAAATATTGATGAAAATGGGTGTGGGTGGTATCAAATAAAAGCTATGAATGTAGGGAACAATATTATGGAGCCAAGACATAAAAACAAACAAAGTAAGACCCTTAAACTCGATCAAACAGTGTACGGCCACACTACAAAATGAAGAACAAAAATATTTTTGGATTTTTGATTTTAAAAGAAGGATAAATCGATCTAATCTAGGCTCTGATACCAAAAATATGCCATGGATCGGGATTGGATACGAAATATCAACAAGAACAAGATGAGACCGAACCCTAAATGGAAAGATGGATAAGGTGGAATTACCTAGTTGGATATCACAACTTTGGAATCGCCTAACACACAAGGTGTTCTTGCTATTCCCTCAATCGTATACCCTCAAGGTATCAATACAATCAAGCTCACTCCACAAAGCTTGAATGGAATCCAACCGAATGGTGTGAATCCGAATGGTGACCTTCAAACAAATGATATTTGCACTCTCCAAGTGTGCACAATAATATGTTCATTCAAAGGTGAATGATACAATGTTAAGGAAGCCACATATATAAGCATCTGAAATTACAAAGGTTTCAACAAACAGGGAGAAAGATTAAACAAGTGAGAAACCCTAGTCTAAACTACTGGGACGACGTAGTCCTTGACGACGCGAGGCGCTTACGACGTGAAACGGCTCGTGTCGTAGTTGGGTGACTAGCGTCATAGGCAGCAATCTGGCTGGGAAAGGGGGAGGTCGGACGATGCGATCCTTACGACATGAGACGGCTAGCGTGGTAGGTTGAGGATAGCGTCGTAACTTCCTTGGCTTGAAACTCGGACGTCGTGAGACTTACGACGTGAAGCTTGGCTAGCGTCGTAAGAGGTTGGCATCGTAAGTCTCCCTGCGGGGTCCACCTTGTGGTTCCTCTCTCCTGATTGTTAAATTGTCTTGTGCATGCATGCACTTGTTGAAATACAAATTAAACAAAATAATTAAATATAATGTTCGATTTCCGGTGGTTGTTCCGGTGAGGGATTCCGGCCAACTTTCCGACAATCGACATCCGGCTGCTTTCGGTCAATGATGGGTTTCCGGATCCCATTGTGTGGGTCCGGGGTTTTCCTCGATTTGGATCAGCAGCTTTAAACCCATCTTTCCGACTTTGGCCTTCATAAGCTCATCTTCAAAATTCCGGGTAACTCAACAATTCTGGATGTGAACTTTCTGGAACGTTTCTGGGACACCGGTCCTCCAGGAAATGCGGGGATCAATAGTGCTCTGGTTCCCGCTTCCATGCCAACAACCAGGGAATCAAAACAATTTGCCACCAAGAGGACAATTTCAAGCTCCTCTAAGAAATGCAGCACCCAACTTTGTTCAACAGCACTACTTTCCTCCAAATTTTGTCAATCCTATTCCCAATCCTCAGGAAGACCAATACCAGCCGTGGCAGCCCAATGTGGATCAATATCTAGGCGGAACAGAAAAAGAAGTGGATATGACTCCTGGTGTATTGAATATGGCAGCTTCGAGAGCATTCTATGGTCTAAGTGCAGAAGATCCACATCTTCATCTCAATAAGTTTGTGGAACTGAGCAAAACTGTTAAAGAAATGAAGAGTTTCTAGAGAAAGTGTTCAATTGGCTATGTTTCCATTCTCCTTGGATGGTTCAGCCAAAGAATGGTATGACCCCTTAAATACTCAACAGAAAAATCCACTTGGCCATAATTGGTGAACTTCCTGCTAAAGTACTTTCCAGAAAGCAAGATGACAAAATATCTAGTTTTAAGATGAAAGAAGGGGAATCATTAAAAGATGCTCGGAACAGATTCTTTGATATGCTAAAGTGATGTTCGCAACATGGTATTACTGAAAGAAGACTATTGAAAATATTCTTCACAAGACTTTCACATACCTGGCAAATGATAATTAATGCCATTGGAGGAGAACAACTACTCCAGATGACATTAGAGAAAGCTTGGGCAACAATTGATACCATGACTGCCAGTAGAGCAGTTCTTCAAGATGATGATCCACCATCCCCCACAAGGAAGAGTCTTGCTATTCACACACACAAAAATGATGAAAAGTTTGCAGCACTTGCTAAGCAGATTGCGGAATTACAACTAACTCAGAATGCAAACCTTCAGATCCAACAGCAACAACCAATGATCATGCTTCAACCCACTGCTATGGTACAGGTTTTTCAATGTGGTCTCTGTTCTGGACCTCATCATAATGATCAGTGTCCTCTTCTTCAAGAGGCACCCAAACAAGATGAGAGTTGCAATTACACTGGTTTTCAGAACAAGCATCCAAACTTGAGCTATGGTAATAAAAATAATGCAAAAAATGTATCCTCAGCAGCCCCAGCAAAACTTTCGTCCTTAGCAGCAGTTTTACCCTCAACAGTAGATGTATCCTTAGAGAACTCCTCAGCAATTCAATCAGCAGAATCGGCCATTTGGACCATTTTCACCCATGTATGCTCATTTTCCTCCTCAACCAGTACCTCCAGTGGCTCATTCTACTATCCAAGATATAACCTATTCTTCTAAAGTTGAGAATGCTCTGAAGGAATTCATTGCTAAGCAAATAGAGACGAACAACCAGCTGCAAGCCTCTATTAAGAATGTTGAGAATTCTTTCACTGAGATGGCAAAATTGTTACAGCATAGGGAGAAGGGTAAATTACCAAGCTCATCTGAAACTAATCCACAGTGCAAGGCAGTAATGCTTAGGGGAGGCAAGGAAGTCATTGATCACGAGTTTGAAAAGAAGAGGAATAAGCTATTGGAACAGAAGCTTGATGAAATTCAGACAATAGAAGAAGATGAACATGTTGGAGATGGTCCAATTCTTAAGAATAAGGGTTTGGAAAGGAATGAAACAGAACACTCTATTCTAATTGAGAAAGAGGGAGGTAATAATAATCACAACCCTGCAGGTAACAAAAGGGACATACTGGATGAACACATGCCCAGGGTACCCTGGGAGACTAAAAAATTATCTTCAAGAAATAAAATTTAAAAAATTTCTTGAAAAGATTAAGTCTATTGAAATCCCAATACCGCTGGTTGAATTAATTTCCAAGATGCCTTCTTACGCTAAGTTTCTGAAAGAATTGATTTCAGGGAAACGAAGGGCAGGAGAGGAACAGATGGTGGTCCTAAATCAAACTTGTAGCATGGTAATTCAACAATGGATACCGCCAAAGCTTGAAGTCTCAGGAAGCTTCACTCTGCCTTTAATCATCAACTACCAAGAAGCCGGAAGAGGACTCTGTGATTTGGGAAGCAGCATCAATGTGATGCCACTTGCCATGGCAAAGAGGCTGGAATTGGGAAGAGTGAGGCCAGTTAACATGACTCTTTTCTTTGCTAACCAGTCGAGCACCACACCTGAAGGAATTATTGAAGACGTTCTGGTGAGAACAAGAGGTTTATGTTTTCCAGCTGACTTCATAATCCTAGACATTGATGAAGATGTGAAAATCCCCATCATACTGGGAAGACCATTCCTGGTAACTGCTGGAGCTATGATCGATGCTAAGAACGGAATTGTTAAGCTACATGTGGATGACCAGGAAGTCACTTTTGACATGGTAAAGATGGCAACGTATCCTTTTGATGCATTCAAAATAAATGTAATTGGGGAAGGGGTAGAATCAGGTAGCATTAAGGTAGACAACCTTTTAGACAGTTTAAATCTGTCTCTGTCTGATGTAACCGACAACAGTTTCACCCCACCCACAAATACTGAAGATCAAATTCTTGGTTACTTGTGCGCGGTTCTATTCGTTGATCCTGAGACTGGTGAAATCAAAGATGAATCAGAAAGTGAGGATATGACATCTTCAGAACAATCTGAGGATGACATTGATTAGTTAGATCCTACATTGGAAGGACCTGACTTAAAAATAGAAGTGCAAACTCGTAGCAAACTAATTCCATCAACTAAAAGCCCACCAAAACTTGAGCTTAAAGTATTACCAGAACATCTTAAATATGCCTTTTTGGCAGGAAAAAAAATAAAATAAAAATAAAAAAGAAGCTTCCGGTAATAATTTCATCTAAATTGGATGAATAACAACAACAAGCTCTTGTGAGCACTCTTAAGAATCATATTCATGCAATTGCATGGACTATTGCTGATATTAAAAGTATTAGTCCTCACATTTGCATGCATAGGATTCTGATGGAAGATGATTATAAATCATCCAGGCAACCACAAAGGAGGATAAATCCACCCATGCAGGAAGTTGTCAGAAAGGAGTTAATCAAGCTACTTGATGCAGGTATAATCTATTCTATTCAGATAGTAAATGGGTCTGTCCAATTCTAGTTGTACCCAAGAAAGGAGGAATTTGCATAGTGACTAATGAACATGGCGATGAAGTAGCAACGAGACCAGTAACAGGATGGAGGGTTTGCATTAATTATAGGAAATTAAATGATGCTACAAGGAAAGATCATTTCCCTTTACCATTTATTGATCAAATGTTGGAAAGATTGTCAGGAAAACCATCTTATAGATTTTTGAACGGTTAGTCTGGCTATAATCAAATAGTAATTGACAGGGTGGATAATGAGAAAACAACTTTTACTTGCACATACGGAACATTTGCTTACAGACGAATGCCCTTTGGATTATGTAATGCTCCTGCCACCTTTCAGAGATGCATGGTGAGTATCTTTTCAGACTTTATTGAGAAATGCATTGAAGTATTCATGGAAGATTTTAGTGTTTATGGTGATGACTTCGAGAACTGTCTACAAAATCTGTCGAAAATTTTGCAGATATGTGAAGACACTAACCTAGTACTCAATTGGGAAAAGTGTCATTTCATAGTTCAAGAAGGCATTGTGCTAGGACATAAAATATCCAGAGCGGGAATAGAAGTAGATAAGGCTAAAGTATCTGTTATAGCAAATTTACCACCCCCTAAGACAATAAAGGCTGTAAGGAGTTTTCTAGGCCATGCTGGTTTTTATAGAAGGTTTATTAAGGATATTTCTAAAATAGCTAGACCTTTATGTAACATCCTTCATAAAGATGTTACATTTAGCTTTGATGAAGATTGTTCAATTGCATTCAAAACCCTGAAGGAGAAATTGATCACTGCACCTATAGTTTAGTCTCCAGATTGGAACTTACCTTTTGAGTTGATGTGTGATGCCAGTGATAGTGCAGTGGGAGCAGTTTTGGGGCAGCATAAAGAAGGAAAACATCATGTCATATATTATGCTAGTCATACTCTTAATGATGCTCAGATAAATTATACTACACTGAAAATGAAATGTATGCTGTTCTCTTTGCTTTTGATAAATTTAGACAGTATCTTATTGGAGCCCAGACAATAGTTTACACCGATCATTCAGCGTTACGCTACCTTTTCTCAAAGTAAGAAGCTAAGCCTAGATTAATAAGATGGGTATTACTTTTATAAGAATTTGACATCATCATTAAAGATAGAAAAGGGAAAGATAATGGTGTGGCAGATAATCTTTCAAGATTAGAGGAAAGAACAGAGAAGGAAGAAGCTGTCAATGATAAATTTCCAGATGAACAAACTATATGCTTTGCAGCTGCAGCAATTTGATTGTCCTTGGTTTTCTGATTTTGCAAACTATTTAGCTTGTAAGATTATCCCGAAATTTAAAGACTCTCATCAGAAGTCTAGATTCTTCAGAGAAATTCAAATTCTGAGATGACCCTTTTATTCAAATTCTATTCTGATCAAGTTATAAGGCGCTGTGTCCATGAGAAAGACGGAATTCAAATCATAAGGAAGTACCATGAAAACCCTTTGGGGGGACACCATGGCCCTGCAAGAACAGCTAGAAAAGTTTTAGATTGTGGATTTTACTGGCCAACTATTTTTATGGACAGTCTGAAATTGATTAAGATGTGTGACCGATGTCAGAGATCAGGAAATATCTCTATGAGGAAAGAAATGCCACAGAAAGGAATTTTGAAAGTAGAAATATTTGATATCTGGGGGATAGATTTTATGGGACCATTCCCTCCTTCATATGGTAATAATTATATTCTGGTGGCTGTAGATTATGTTTCTAAATGGGTTGAAGCAGTAGCTTTACCCACTAATGAAGCAAAACAAGTAACTAAGTTCCTGCAAAAGAATATCTTCACTAGATTTGGAGCCCCTCGCGCTATAATTTCAGATGGAGGATCACACTTTGTGAACAAGCTTTTCGAAAAAATGCTTAAGCAATATGGCGTGCACCACAAAATTGGATCACCATATCAATCCTCAGACAAGTGAGCAAGTAAAGGTATCCAACAAAGAAATCAAACATATTTTGCAAGCATCTGTTAACATCACAAGGAAGGATTGGTCTAAGAAATTAGATGATGCTGTTTGGGCATATAGAACTGCTTTCAAAACTCCTATAGGAATGTCTCCCTACAGACTAGTATTTTGTAAAGCAAGTCATCTTCCAGTTGAATTAGAACATAAAGCATATTGGGCCATTAAGATGCTTAATATGGACGTTCAGCAAGGACATGATAAAAGGAAATTTGATCTGTCCAAAATGGAAGAAATGAGATTGGGAGCATATGAAAGTAGCAAAATTTATAAAGATCGAACAAAGAAAATTCATGATGCTAAAATAAAACATAAAGAATTTTATGTTGGCCAAATGGTTTTGCTTTATGATGCTCGTCTCAAGTTGTTTCCAGGTAAACTTAAATCAGGATGGATAGGTCCATTTCCTGTCGTAGCAGTTCATGAAAATGGAGCCATCACAATCAAGCTAAATGAAGGAGATAAAACAGCCAATGGTCATAGATTAAGGAGTATATTGGACAACAGGATTTGAATATTCATACAGAATACTTGGATAATCCCTGATTTTCCCAAAAAAAAAAAAAGGGTGGGGAAACTAACCAGGTTAATGAGTAGTATCACCCTTATTTGTTTAAGTTGAGACTAATTCTCTGTTTTTATTTCAGGATTAAAAGAGGCAAAGGTGTGATGAATCAGAAAAGGAATATGAAGAAGATCTTCAACCAGGTTTTTGAGTATTAAACATTTGTCATCCAGGATTAATTTTGATTCATTCTGAAGTTTTGATGGTATAATGTTTTGTTATGATACCTTTAATACCCACGCACTATCACAAAGTAACAAAGCGTGAGTATATAGAAGATACATACCGTCTAGTAGAATTCAGGAAGTTTCCACGCTTTGTTAACTTTGACAAAGCGTGGATAATCTTTAGTATAAAATGCCTACGCTTCGTTCAAAAAAAAATGAAGCGTAGGCGTTGGAATTTTAAACGGGTAGATTTTCAAAAATCTCAAATGACTAAGATACCCTTCCAGAGAGCTTTCTTCTTCCTTCTCACTAACCATCACATGTCACTTGAATCTTCTGCAATAATTTCTGTAATAATTTCCTTTTGCTTATAAAATCCGAAAGGATCTTTCACCCTCTCATGCTCAAATACTCCCTATTCTTCTAAAACTTAAACCTATTTAGAAAAGTAAGAATGGTCGGAGCAGCTCCTAATGCAAGGTCCACCATTATGGATATCCCCAATGAACTATTAGGGGATATTCTATCACGATTGGGGCGAGAGGACATGAAGGATGTGGCCAGAGCAGCCCCCGCCTGTAAAAAATTTCAAACAGCAAGTGAGCTTCCTATTGTCCGGAGAAGGGCTAATGTGGTCCGGGAATTTAATGTTGAGAGAACTTATGACCGAGAATATCGAACGTTCTTGGGAAGATGTAGGGAAGCAAAAAACTTCATGCTGAGTCTAGAACCCGCACTAAAAGCTTTCCGCGACACAGGACTCATGGAAACTGCATTTGAAGTTCTGCGACCAGGGATTGAGGATGGCCATCATCCATCAATTTTCGTAAAGGCCTTCATTCTTATGAGTGCAGAAAGCTTGGAGAAGGTAGATGAAGGGCTGTATCTGAAGGGATCAATTTTCAAGCAAGGAGACCACATCGCAAGCATGAGAGAGAAGATTAGTAAAGTTTTTGCCAACAGTGAAGAGGAACCCTTCCTAGGACAGAAGCATAGGGAGTATTGTGATTATCTAGCTCCTCATGAAAAGCATTTGGTTTGGGAACCTCCTCACTATAATTATGGTACCACAAACATTGGTTATTTGTGTTGTGAGATAACAACACTGATCAAAGCCTCAAGGGAGGCTTTTAATGAACATATTGACGAATCTGAATCAGACTCAGATTTTGATTCAGAATCCGATTAGGGTTGTTCAAATTAAGTTCATTGTTTAAGTAATTTCAAGTCTTTGTATTTATTTCATTTGCCTTACCTTCTATGTAATGATATTGCAGAATGTAATTTTGTGCTTACGATTCTCGCTTTATTAATATACTAACAGAGTTTGATTTCATTCTAAAATTAACTAAAATCTCAAATTCATCCTCTGGATTGATAATAATAATAATAATAATAATAATAATAATAATATAGTAAAATTTTAATTGTGCGAGTCTACTTTGTAGTCATTACTCTCTACAAAGAGTAAAAGACCTAAATACCCTCTTAGTATTCGTCTGAAATTAGGTCTAGCCTTCTTCCCTCTAGATTCTTTTCACTTGTCATTTCAAACTCATTAGCACCATTTCCTTCGTCTTCTGAACATGAAATCGCCAGAATAAAAAAATCACCCTTCGAATTCTTAGCTATCACAATTTGAAGAAGCTTAATCAAGGAAGAAAATGGCTGGAGAAATTATGTAAGCCTTTAAACTTCTTACAATTTTTCTTTTAGCTGTGATTTATTCTTTTCTTAAGCTTTGATCATTTTCTTCTCGACGATGCTAGGGTTTAAAGTTTGCATTTCTCGTTTCGTGCATTTTCATTCTCTGAACAGCATTTTTGCTAAAACCTTGTAGAAATACTAGCTATAAACTTCAATCTAGTGTAGTTTCTAATTGAAGCTATCTATCTTTTCAAAATTCACCCTAACAGCATTAATAAGGTGGAGCAAAGATTTGAGGTTTCTGCACTACTGTTGACTGATCTTCCGTTAGATATCATCGGGGAGATAATGTCACGAGTGTGGCAGAGCAGCTTCAGAGATTTACTAAATTTTAAAGCATCTTGTACATTAACTAAGACTGCCATAGATCAACCCATCGTGTTTTGAAGGGTCTGCATGGAATATCTCCACTTTAAAAGCATTTCAAACCAGTCTCCTGAAAAGAAAAGGTTCTTACAAATCTGTGGAAGGGCTCAGAATCCGACTTTGCAGCTCCTAACAGCTATGGGACTGTTTGGCAAAGAATAAGAGGCCTTTCAAATCTTAGATGAAGGGATTAATGAAGGTCATAAACTCTCAGCATACACTAAGGCTTTAATTTGTCTAAGCAAATTTACCCAAAGTGAAGTTGATATTGAGTTGTTTGCCCCATTATTTAACAATAGGCCTGTCATTTCTGATCTTAGGAATGACTTCTTAACTCAAGTCTCAGAATGGAGGCCTTTGCCTAATCCTTTCAAGGACCAAATTAGGAGAATTTTGTAAGTATGATGAGCACAACTGGGAGGTCGTCCATGGGCCACCATATTTTAACTATGGTGCTGATCAATCACTTGTCTTTGTTGTGATGCAACTAGAGCAGTAGCAGAATTCATATTGTTGGCAAGAGAAGCACTTTATAATCATAACTCATATGAAGATTTTTCAGATGGGGAAGAAGAAGAAGAATGATTTCTTTAATAAGCTTTTCTAGTGTCATATTCCTGAAATTCTAGCATGACTGATTTTTTATGAAGTGTTAATAGTGATTCAAATCTCTTGTATTTTGTAAAGGCGATATGCTTAGTAATAATAATAATCTGTTTTTGCTCCTTTGAGATATCTTTCCAATGCTTTTGAGCACTCATCACACACTTCCTGGAATCTTTCTCTTTCTGAATCCCACATTTTTGTTTCAAAAAGAAATGTTAGAATTCCTCAGTTCATGGAAACCCAATTACTTGATCTACCTATTGAACTCTTGGGAGATGTAATGTCAAGACTGGGAAGAGGGAGCATGAGAGAGCTTTTCAGAGCTTCAGAGTCGTGTAAGAGGCTTCTTGCAGCAAGCAAATTAAACATTGTTTATAGAAGAGTGTCCATGGAAAGTTGTGTAAGATGGAGAGAAGACATTTACCCTAGAAATCAGAGGAAGTTTATCACCAAATGTCTAGAGGCGAAAAACTATATGTTTAATCTAGAACCCGCACTTATTGCATTTGCTGTTGGCAGAGATGAAAAGAAAGCATACGAGCTCATCAAGCCTGGACTAGAGGATAACCATGAACCCTCCATCATTATAAGAACTCTCTTACTTCTGTGCAAACAAGAGAAGGAGTTTAATGATGAGGGGATAAAACTTATTAAAGCAGTACCCCAAGACCATTTAGACTTATTGTTTCTGAAAATCAAAGTTTTCCATTGGCTGATGTATTGTAAAAACATTCCCAATCCCTTCTATGCGCAAGAAGAGAGGAAGTACTGCCCTAACTACTCCAGGCATGAAAGGAATGACGACCAGCTGGTACTTCCAGCTGGATTTAGATGGAGGCAAACTGTATCCCATGCGAATTCTCTACTATTGTCAAACAATTTAAGAGGGCATATGGTGATGAAGGCATAGTTCTAACTGATCAGATCAATGGTCTGACTGGGAAGAAATAGGGGATGGAAATTAGTACTAGGAGTTAGAAACGTTATCTCTAAGACCCTTTTATGTATTTGCTCTACTGTCTTTGAAACTTTAAATATCACTGCAGAACTCTTTCTATATAATTTTGTTATGTGAACAATTTGTGTGTTTTGTTTTGCCTGATCAATGTTTGTATGATTTCCTCAGCAATAGTTTTGTCTTTCCAACAACTTATAACTAATATCATTAGCTTCACATTTAGAGTATTGTAGTTAAACTCTAAATGTGAGAATGGTAGGAAAGGTTATTTATTGGTCTATGAAAGAAGAATTTAAATTTGTCTTTAAATCATATCTCCACATTTAGAGTTTCACTCTAAATGTGAGGATGGTAATTATGATTTAATCTATTTCTCTTGTCTTCTTCAAAGGATTCATAAATTGACTTATGAAGAACTTCAAGCTCGAAGTATAGAATCAGGCAAAAGGGATAGAGCAATCTGGAATAAAAGGAACACTGAGAACTTCATTAGACAACTCCAAAAAGGCTATGGATGGGGGAATACAGATTTCTCGTCACCAATTTTCTATATCAACCCATTAATGATTCAACATATACCTTCCAAAGAAAGGGAATCACAATTGATTGACCTGGAAGAGGCATTCTGGAATAAGATGATTTATTTTTGGGAATTACAGATGGTGGCTCTTAAAAATGATGGAGACTTTCCAAAAGAAGTCAAATTGGAAAGGCTTCTAGAGAGGGAGAAGAAATGTATAGCAGAATGGAACCAAGAGTGTTACAGGATTATAAATCCCAAGGACCATGCAGGATTGGAGTTAGAATATTTCGACCCCCAACCATTGCCTAAGTATATAAAAAGGCTCACTAAGCATTGTTGTAAGCTTAATGAAATCAGGAATGCTCAAGTGTACGATCCACAACAGGCACTTCCTGCTTACATGCCCCCTGCATTACTAAACAAGAAATGAACTGTTGAGCAAGATTTCTAGACAAACTTAGCAAGAGACAGGATCATTGGCGCAAGGATAAATCTCAGGAATGACCTCGAGCACCATTTTAAAAAGGCCAGACAAGGAAAGATGGAATGGCTTAAGCACCTTCAGACCATTCAAAATGCTAGAAACAACTGGATAAGGAATATGAATGAACGAAACAAGGGTCTGAATCTTAAAAAGAGGCTTCTTAAACCAGGATTGGTGAGGAAACCAGATGAAGAATTTCCGCAGGAGAATTTTGCTGATCTGATGCCTGAACAACAAGCATGGGTTAAGGATGCTCAGGAAAGAGAGGCTGAACGAACGGGGAAAAACATGAAGCAAAGATCAGATGCAAAACAGACACCTCAAGTGATTGTCAGGAACATTTTCAGAGACTCGGTCATAAATGAAGGACTGGAGCCAATAACAAATTATAGGAAAGTTTCATCTCCAGTAATAATAGAAGGAGATGCAGATATTCTCATTACAGTCAGACTACATAAGATCATGAAGAGACTGCCTCCACCTCTTCAACAAGATGTCCATGGACTTGTGCAGGAGAGAAAGAAGGAATTTATTAAGAAATACTTGAGATATGATCATATGTGCAGAGAAAATGCATACAAGGAGCACAGGGCCTATACTGACCAGACTCAAGGAAAAATTCAGCAGCTAATCATAGATGATTGGGATGCATGGAATGAGAAGTATTTGAACAGAAAAGGAATGAATATTATGCTCAAGGGGCTAGGCAAGAACTTTCATATAAGGAAAGTGTTTTATGATGAAGAAAGTACAGATGAAGAAGAGAGAATTGATAGACAACGGAAATTAGACCTAGCTTTGAGGAATGTAGGTGAAGAAAATGATGAAGTTGAACAAGGTTTGAAGGATCTCGCTGATCAGTATATGAAAGAGAAAAAGAAGAAAGACAGAGAGGTTGATCAAGCCATACAAGCCTATAAGAATAAGGGTAAGAAGAAAGTAGCCACCAGGAAGAGGAAATTACCTACTCCCAGCTCAAGCTCTTCAGAAGAAGCTCCACAAGTTGCACCAAAGAAAGGGAGTGGGAGTAGAGTAAAGGTTCAGAAGGCTAGGAAAAAAAGTCAGCCGACAAAGAAAAGAAAACATGAAAATGAATTAACAATTAAAGAGATAATGGAATTGAAAAGAGCGACCTCAGAGTCAGATCAAGTTTTGGAGAAAAATAAAGAGTTGCTGCAACCATCTCAAGGAGGGAAAGAAGTTGTTATGTATAAAAGAAAAGAAAAAGCATTTCAAAAGCAACAAGAACCCGTTCCTGAGGTGGTAAAACAGAAAGAAAAGGAGCCTGAAAAACCTGTAAAAAATACAGAATAAAAATGAAGGCTAGAAAATCAAAATTTGTGGTATATGACATCAGCTCGATGAGGAAAATGTCAAACCACTTATGGGAGATCAGCAAGCAATAGTTCCATACACAGGAGATGAAGAAATCAAAGTTGGTCACTCAGTTAAAGCATCCACTGGAGATGAGGAACTTGGACCTTTTGATGACCTAGAATTGGGAGATATTGATCCAGATGGATGGAAATCATGTATTGTCGAATATGAACCTGCAGCACAAAACCTGATGAATCTAACTGTCCAACCTCAACAAACTGAAGGTAATATAGAGGAGGACTAAGAAGGACATGATAAGGAACAACAGATGCAGGTAAACCAAACATTACTCGAGAGTCAGCAGGATGTGTATGAGTTGCCTGCAAAAGGAGAGGATCAAAAAATTGGAAGATGATTTCACTAAGGAAATTAACTTTCTGAGGGCGACAAGCCAATTGGAACAAAATCCAACTTCGGCTAATGATTCAATTGATCAAGAAGTTTTAGATCAAGTGAATGAATTAGTAGTGAATATAGTTCAAGAAGAATCAATCAAAGATTTGGAAGAATTTTATGATTTAAATTTGCATGGAATCACTGTGGGAAACATGAATTCATCTTTAGAATGATTGATTAAGAAGTTCAGGAAACTGTCCAGAGAAGGAGGAAATGCTCACACCACCAAGGAACAAGCAGTTGAATATGCAGAAAAGCTTGAACAAGAGCTAAGTATAGAGAATCAGCAGATGGATTCTGGAGAAAAAGTGGAACCAAGTTTGCTAGCACTTCAGGCTTATAGAGATAAAGTCCAGAGAAATGAATATCAGGAAAACCAAGAAAGCAGATGGTTGTGTATGAAGATGATGCCAAAGAAAAACAGCAAAGAAAATACTATGTTGGGCAGAGTATTTACCAAAGCATCAAGGCACAAACTTTGAATGAAAATCGAGCGAATCAGTGGATCTTACCATCTCCAGTAAGAAATGAGGTAGCTCACAAAGCAATTTCTAGAATGCAGGATCCAGTGTGGATTGAAGACCATAAACGGAAACTGGCAGAATATTTGGAAAGCCAGGGAATAGCTATCACAGAATCCATTGAGATTCCACTTATTCTGAATGAACCAGAACAGGAGGAACCCACAGAAATCTTGAACCAGCAAATTTTGGAGGTAACTGAAAGAATAGATAGAAGTACATCATTGATGCATGAATCAGACATGGATAACTTTCATCACAATGAAATTTAGAAGCTCAAGAAGAAGATGTAGAGCCGGTACAGGAAGAAAATCAGTCAAGTGATGAAGGAAATGAAAATGCAGGAAATGATGAGGAAGAAGCACATGAATCTGAAGGAAGTGAATCAGATACTTTTGAAGGATCTTCTAATGAAAAAAAGATGCCAGAACTTATGCCTCTGAGCTATTGGGGAAAGAATAGCCCAAAAGTAAGATTGTCAATTCCTGACAGCATTGAGAAAAAGACTGAATTCACAGAGGAGGAAATCAGAATCAAAATTAATGGAAAGGAAGAAGCACTGGAAAATTATGTGGGTATGTCCAAGATGGTTGTTCCAGACAAAGGTTTTCATGCCAAATACCTGGATCATAAATGCATCAATTTCTGGAGAAGAACTAATAAGTGGGACACATTCATGAGACACAACCATAAGTGTGGCTTTGTGGAATTAACTCGGGAATTCTATGCTAACTTTGATGTAGAGGCTGAAATCACATGGATCAGAGGAAAAACAGTGCATGTGAATGTTGAGATCCTGAATGAGATAATTCAAGCACCTCTATTAGAGCAACCAGAAGTCAGGTTTAAAATACTTTTGAGAAAGAAGACTTAGGGCAATAAATTGACCAATGCAAAGAGGATGACATTGGGATTTTGTTCAACAAACAGGGGAACCGATCAGAACAAAATTCCATTGAAGAATATGAAGACTGGGTATCTTCTAACATTGGATTTCTACTATTCAATGCTCATGCCAACTACTAATTTTCAAGGACCATCTGATGGCACATTTGATGGTTTTGCACTAATTTGGGCATGAAGGAAATGTAGTGCAGCGCAACATGTACTAAATATCATAAAATCTAGAGTTGGAGAAGATGCAGCATTAGCATATCCTAATTTGATAATGAGACTCTGTGCGAAACAACGAGTGTCTATGGTTCCTTTCTTGAAAGAAATCATAAAGATAGATCCTCCCATTCCACTTCCAGTTGACACACTTAGAGGAGAATTAGTCTACCAACTGCGAGAGTTGGATGAACAAACTTCTGAAGGATCAGGATCCAAAGCTCCATCTCCTAAGGGAAAACAAGTAAAGCTTCCTTCAAAATCTAAGTCAACACAGGCCAGAGCTGCAACTAACAGATCAAAAATCTCAGCAGCATGCCCTACTTTGAATGCAATTCCTGAGGATGAAGAGCTTGAAGATATTTCTGCACCATCACAACTTCCAAGGCAGCCAATGAGAAATACAGTGTCTGTTGATGAATCTCAGAATATGAGCACCTCAATTCAAAGTTTTGCACAGTCCTTGGAAGTACTTGTAAAGAGAATGTCAGAAGACAAGCATATACAGAGGGAATGGAGCAGAAAAACATAGAACTAGAGCATGCAAGGATACAAACTGAGAAAAAGCCAGAAAGGGGAAGATGGAAAGATAGAGAAATCATAAGGGAAGAATGGGAAAGGCAGGAAAGAATGAGAAAAGAGGAAATGGACAGATGTGAGAGACTAAGAAAAGAAGAACTGGAAGAGAGGAGATTGGAAAGAGAAAGGGAGATGGAACTGAGGAGGCAAGAACAGCAAAACAGTAGAAGATTAGTGGATATTCTTGCCACCCTAGTCTCAGATTTGAAGAAGCCCCCTTCTGCACCGCCCAAAGATTCAAATGATTATGCAGGTCCATCTGGGACTGCATAAAGAAAGAAAGTGCGGACATTCCTCTCTCCAAAAACATGGAAGCATCCAAAAACTCTCTCTTATACATATTCACTTTGATTTTCCATTCACTGTTTTCTAGACTAGATTTTTTATTATTTTCTAGAATCTGTGCAATTATCTCTTGTTTAGGAATCACATGATCTTAGGATATAATTAATTCTTTTCAAGCTAAAGTTCAGAAACATTCTATAGGATAGAACTGCATGATCTAAGGCACATTTTGATAATCAGAACTAGAACCTCAAGTGGGATAGAGAGTTGTTAAATAAGTAGAAGACTAAGTCTAAGTGGTTGTTGATAGAAACACTATCCCTTATACATCTTGATTGCATGCAGAGCCGCTCTTGACAACTATTGAAAGCTGAGAACTTTGAGATTGATTAATGTCATTACTGGATAAATAGTTTGAAGACTTTGTAATTTTATTAACCTGAGTGATTTACATACAATAATCAATAAATTGGACCAAAGTTAGAAAGATTGATCTAATCTAGTTTCTCTTGAAAGCTGAGTGTGTATATTAGTGAAGTATGAATCTAAGGCCAGAACAAGGAAACTTCAGAAACAAACGTGGTAAAATAATGTGGATATATGTAGCTGGCACAGCTGCCCCTCTGACTTATGGGTTGAAAAACTCTAAAAAGAGCAGAGTCAAGGGTATGGGAGTTAAAATTTCATCTGCAATGCCAGGTATGAGATTCCTCCTAATAATGTGAAACCGAGCTATTGAAAGCCACGGAAAACCACCCCTTGATATATATATATATATATATATAAAGCATCTTTATTTTTGGCAAAGGGTTCAGAAGCACAAATATGCACATAAGTTGGACAGGATTGAGCATGAAAGGAGAAAATCTGACTAGCTAAGGAACAATACAATAATTCATGAAAATGAAAATCACTCTAGTTAATATCTTTATGAGGTCAGGGAGATTAATAGTCAGGTATGAAGCATCAATCGATTGAATGAGTCAAGCTTGAAGTAGTTGGAAAAGAGAAGGCAATGATCCAAGAGATATCTTACAATAAATCTGAAGTTTTGGAGGCTACAATTTAGACTCGTTCTTTGAAACTTTGCAAGTTTCTTACCACTTGAGGACAAGTGGTTCTAAATGTGAGGATGGTGTTGACAGACATTCATGACTGCCATATTCGTCCAAATTTGTGTCCTAGTGATAATTTCTGATCATTTTTCCCTTGAGAATGAATAAAATATGAAAAGAATTGCATGGGATTAGGGAAAGTTTAAGATCCGACGAAGAGTTTAAAATGCAAAGAAATAGCTTGAAATTGTTGTAAATAAATAGAAGTATTTTGCGCTATGTTCTTGCCAGAACTGATCCTCGCTTTGTCATTCAGCAGAGAAAGTGGAGAAGAAATATTGCGAGGAACAACCTGGAGAGAAGGGCAAAGTCTGGAAAAAGATCACCTGTATCGCGAGTGAAGAAAAGAGACATCGCGAGGAGTTTAGGGTGAAACCCGGATAAACTCAAGAAACATATGCAGGACTGGAAAGCCTACGCAATGATCATTTAACATCACGTGAGAAGAAAGTTGGAATAAGCTGAAGAAAGAGAACAGAACAAGGCGTGAGGCGAGAGAGTAAGTTGACTAAGCCGCGAGCAAGATAGTTATCTTCAGGACGGGAGGCAGTTATTTTTGTACACATAGAGCCCTAGATTCAGCTCAAGGCAACCGAAGGAGTTCAGATTTCAGTCTCATAATTTTCTTGTTCACTTTTACAGTTTTTCGTAGGTAGGTAGTTAGATTCAAATTCTGTTCTTGCGATTAATTGTTCATGTTCTTTAGATTTGTTTTTGTATCAGTAGATTAGATTTAAATTTCGTTTGATAGATTAGATTAAGAATCTCCTGGAGAGAAGAATTCTGCAATCGGAAGTGTTTCATTCCATTCCAATGACGATCGATTCATCTTGTTTTCTTCGTGTTCATCGAATCAAATTCACATTTTCTGATGAGTTTCAGATTTCCAGGTGTATTCGTTTCTTTTTTTGTTTACATTTTCTATTGTATGAAGGTAAAGCATGTTTCAGATCGCATATTTTCTTTTGGAATCTTAACCTTTTAATCGAACAACTGAATTAGTTAGAACGATGATTGAATTCAGGATGAATTTCATATCAGAATTTAGAATCTCGATCTGTAATTTTCGTAATCATTTAGAGATTTAGAAATCCTGTTTTGAGTCTATTGTTCTAGTTTTTTTTTTAATTTGCGAAGAGATGATATAATCTTTGGTAGATTGCTTGATTCTGAATTTTTTAGAAATTTGCAATTCATATCTTCAAATTCTTCCTTATTAGTGTTTTCTGAATCATAATTATTCTTAAATCCACATTTCTTAAAATTCTGAAATCTGTATCTGCCCAGCATGGTATTGTTCTTAGCAAAACTTTTAAAGAAATTAGTTTGAGCGGTTCTTAATTCAATTTGATTTTGATTCCATTAACATTTCTGTTGGTTAAGCAAAATGATCCTTACCATGTTCTCAAAGACCCACGCAGTGTTAAACATAGCGTGATAATCTTTCAGAGCTAAAATTCTGAATTGGCGAGCTTAACTAAACTACTTCGGGATGAGTCTCGCCATATTTCTTAAGTAAATATAGCGAGATGAATCTTTGGAAACATTTCAACTTAGTATTTACCTTCATGCATAAATTTTTTCTCGCTTTATTCCAGCATAGGAATGAGGCGAGGAATCTACCTTACTCTTACGCTTTATAAAATGCTTACTTAGAACTCACGCTTTGTTCATTTGAACAAAGTGAGGGAGCATTCTGAGACAGCATCAGAATTGGTTCCTTTTCATAAGGAAGCCAAATAACCTCTCGCTATATATCTATACCACCTAGCTTATAAAAGGGAGTTGAACGATCTCGTCGTGTTCTTAAGAATCTTATCGCGAGGAGTTCCAATTCTCTGTATTATTTGAATATGAGGAACATTCTATGAATAATAACTCCCTCTACGCTGTTCAAATATAGCGCGTGGAAAACTAGAATGTTCATAGTTTTAAACCTCAAGATAATTTACTGCGAGTTATTTTGGACATATATTTTGCAGACTTAATTCTCAAATCCTTTTTAAGGGAAGTAATTCCCTACATTCTGTCTAGCTACTAATCTATATTTTTGGAGCACTCTAGCATTTTACTTAGAGGATTCAGAACCCTCATCGTTTCTTTATACATATAATACTTATCTATATCCATATGATTTTGGGATATTTTCCAGATTGAGCAGAGTATTTCAGCTTTCCTATAAAACATACCACTCATAATCATTTAGTTGCCATTACAGTCATAAGCACATTGAGATTGGATAAGGATATTAGTTTGCAAACCATCATTTACTCAGGATAATGATGAACAAACATGTTCTATAGTTGGACATTCAGTACATGTCGTTTAAAAGGGAAAGATGTTTCAAAAATCATCTTTTGTCTTAAGAATTAATGAGAGTCTAGAAGAGAACTTTCGGGGGTCAAGGATTGTTATGATAAACAAATCATATGCTATGAGTAGGAAGTTATGCACTTAGAGAATTTCATTAATCCTGAGTTAAGTCATGAGTATTTAGGAATATTTACTGTGAATTCTCCTACCAACGCATCTATACAAATCTGAGTAGTCCAGATAAGTCAAGAACTTTGATTAGCAATTTTAACTTGATATACTTATAGGACTATTATTTCTTATAAATACTTGTTGGAATTATTTTGAGAAGCTTGAATCTCGTAAAACTCTTGGATAATAGATTTAAATACCAGCTTTTTATGTTTTTGTAGAGGACATTCAAGATAGGAGTACGGATACATCCTTATCAGAATAATAAGAGAAAAACAATAAGTTCAGACTAGTTCTAGATTGGTTGGACCTGACCCTGAGTTTCCAATGGCTTAATCTGGATCCGGAAGAAACAGATTAAGTGATATTTGTAAAAGCTTATGCTAAAAGATAAGTCTGACCGATTATCTTTTATTGTTAAGTATCTCATGATTTCAGTACTGATATTGTTATGACACTGGATCACAAGTAGTCGTCTTTGGAAAGTGATCAAAGGCATAAAGGATTTAGCAATCTCTGATAAAGGAATTATACAAATTCTTTGAGCTCGCGCATTATTCAATAATTACAAAGCGTGACTACTTCTGCATCAGTCTTATTTCATTTTCTTTGTCCTTCTGTCCACAACAATCTCTAATTCGCAATTATCATATTAATCATGAATTCATATCTTTATCATCAATTTAATGCTTACCTTTACTATATTTTTCTGGAAATTCTTTTATCGCTTTCATTTTAGATATTTCTACATATTAATTTTCAGCATTAGGTTTTAGATAAAACCCATCAATCATCATATAACCAAGAATATATTAATGTTTTAATGATTTGTGCGCTATAAAAATGTTTCTATCGTATAACTCTCTAGTGAACGATCCCGACAAATCAAATAAATACTGCAAGCTTGATACCGTGCGCTTTCGGTATGCAAAAGAAACATGATCTTGAATTTCTCGTTAAAAATCTTGTTATTACAAATGGGAGTAATAAAGAGAGAATTGAGAGTTGTTGTAGTAAGTTGCAAAGGGAGTGTAACACCCCGGATTTGATAACCTAGGCCGTGATGTCACCGCCACATCTCTCTAGCAAGACGCGGATTCTCCGGGCTTGCCAAAGAGATGCAAGGCTATAGGTATTGCAAAAGGGTTTAAAAACAAGTCCGGAATCTATTTAAAAATAATAATAAGTATCATCCACACATATAGTAGTAGTAATAATATGTCGCAGCGGAAAATGTAAAGTGGGCCGACATGGCCAAAACTCGGGATTTACATGCCCGTTATGCAAATATCATGAAAGCAATAAAACAATGTTTAATAATTCCATCCCCCAAATGCACATGCTATGCATTATCTCCGTACTCTGAAAGAAAGATAAAAACAACAATTTTTATCAGTATATAAAATACTGAGTAAGTCGATCCTAACATAACAATAAAGGGATTTCATTAGATAATTTAAAATTTCACTCCTAACATGCATTCACAAAATTTAAAGGAAATAATATTTTAATTGTGTACTTGAACATGCATTTAATCCACAATAACAATTTAGTCATGATATGAAATTTAAAGACATAATTTAAAAGCATAATTTAAAGACATGCAAAAATAAATAAATACTTAAAAATATTAAATCTTTTATTTCCCCGTCACGTAACCATTTCTCAGTGTTTTGTATAGCCGGTGATCCGGTGGCCGCAGCCGTTTCGTAAGTATCTCGTTTAGCCGGTGATCCGGCGGCCGCAGCCGTATCTGCCATACCCAGTACCACTCCGGAGCCTCGGGAAATCCATACGGACAACCCAAGAGAGTAGGCCATGTATCTCCCGCCGATTGGCGTAATATCTCATCAAATTCCCTCGTCCATTATAGGCCCGAAGAGAAAGGCTAGATGGGCACCCTGCAGAGCACTCACCCTCCACCTAAGTATCTCATGTTTCGTTTAGATTTAATGTATCGGGGTTTTTCAAAAGTATAGATGTATCGTATTTCAAATCTTTGATCGTTCGTTTCGAAATTTCAAAATCCTTCGATTTAAAAGTATCTTGGCGTCACAGTTTACGCCTTTTCAATTTAAAAATTCGGTTTAAGTCCGAAAAATCTGAAAATTTCACAGTTTATGCAAAACACCCTAACGAACAACTTTCGTTTTTTAACTTTCTCGAAATAAGTTGAGGAAACATGTCAAAAATCAAGTTTAATGCGGAAACAGTTTACTGTCTCAAAAAGATTTGTCACAGTTCGGAAAATTGGCTTTTTGACATATCAAATGGACTCCAAAAATTCTGAAATTTTAACCACATATACTAGACATGATTATCTACAACTTTCATTTAGATTGCAAAGATCAAATCGGACTACAAAATATAGAAATAGACTCACTAAGTTTGGACATGTTCATAGGCAGATTTCAAACACGTTTTGTCAAAACAGTTTCTTCTCGATGCGATTTAAAATAGCAAACGTTAACGAAAATGTCTGAAATTTTTACACAACCTATATTTATGTGTTAGGATTAAAAGTCTAGTTTTGAGTTTCTCGGATTGAATCCTCGAAATAGGAGTTTTAGGCCGATTTCAGAAACTGCGTAAGTTGGGGTTTTTAATTTCGATTTTTACGTTTCGTTAAATTACGCCTATACCGGACGCCCCTAAATCACCCGTATTGATATGGAAGGCTCAACTTACAGTGTTTGTGTTCTTGAGTCGTCCTAGGGTTGCTCGGCTTGTCCGAGAACACTACGAACGGATCCTTGCACACGTTCTCTTCGTCCTTCGATCACGAACGTGATTACAAGTCCAATATTCGAAAGTTAGATTAAAAATTGGAGATAAAAACGAGTAGATGAATCTGGATACTTCTTACCAACGATCTAAGGGGTGTAAACCTTGATCTACACGTTCCTATGGTCGTCGATGGTTGCCGGAAGTCGCCGGAAGTTCGTCGGAAGTTCGTCGGGAGAGTGTTTTGGCTTGGGAGAGTTTGGGGAGAGTGGAGGGTGATTTGTGACTGATGAAAAGGGTGGGGAGGCAGCCCTAGGTCGCCCTAAAAGCTTTCCCCTCGACCAAAATCTGCTTTCCAAAGTCGGGGGGTCGATTTATGGTAAGAAATCGCCGAAAACGCGCAAGTTGCCAAAACCTGTGGAGCCACGCGGGGTTGGCGCGCCTTTTGGCCAAACCCCGCCCGGCCAGCGCGCGGTCCCCGCCTGGACTGCGGTCCGGGCGGGTCCGTGCGATCCGATCCGTCGGGTCTTTTTCTCCTCTCTTTCGGACTTCTATCCTTCCACGTTTCCGCGCTCAATTTTCCGGGTCATTTCCGGATTATTCTTCTCATCCTAAATTTATTCCGTCTCAATTCGATTTCACGCTTGAAAACTTAAGACCGTCGGTTTTGGTCCGTCGAGTTCTAATTCGTCGTCCCTTGACTTCCGTGCATTTTCGCGCCTACGGGTTCTCGGAAACAAAACCTTCTCTCCTATTGGATTAATTCCTATTTTTATATTCTAAAATTTACGGGTATTACAGTCTACCCCCCTTAAGAACCAACTTCGTCCTCGAAGTTGCACTTCATCCTCTCGCGAGTTCGGGAATTGTTTGATTAAGCGATTGTATTATTGTGTGTCGTTGTTTGTTATTATTTGACTGAACCCAGAATTGAAATTTTCGAGTTGCCTACGTACCCCGTGAAGGGATCAAGTCATTACGTAGTTCAAAACAATTTTAATTTGTTTATTTGGGTACAAAGTATTCGTATAAAATATTCGGAAATATTCGGGTCGTCACATCCTCCCCCTCTTAAGATTACAGTTATGTCCCCATAACTGTTGTTGCACTGTCTTGGAATAGGGTTGGGTAACGATCCTTCATGTCTGCTTCTAGCTCCCACGTTGCCGTCTCGGCTTCGTGGTTAGACCAAAGAACCTTGACCATTCTCACGGTCTTATTCCTTGTTACTCTCTCCTTCTTGTCGAGTATTCGCACCGGAATTTCTTCGTAGCTTAAGTCATCGTCCAGCTCAATTTCCTCCGGTTGGAGTATGTGGGTCGGATCATGGACGTATTTCTTCAGCTATGAGACGTGGAACACGTCGTGGACCCGAGCAAATTTTGGCGGTAATGCTAGTCGGTATGCAAGATTCCCCACTCTTTCTAGGATCTCGTATGGTCCTATGTACCGTGGGCTCAATTTCCCCCGCTTGCCAAAGCGCATCACACCCTTCATCGGTGACACCTTTAACATGACCTTATCGCCTATTTGGAATTCCAAATCTTGCCGTCTCACGTCGGCATAGCTCTTTTGCCGGTCTTGCGCGGCTCTCATCTTTCCTTGGATTATTTTGACTTGTTGAGCCATGTCCTCAACAAGTTGCGGTCCAATTACCATAGTCCTCTCGCCCTCTTCCCAGCTCAATGGGCTCCGGCATTTGCGTCCATACAGTGCCTCGAAAGGTGCCATGCCAATGCTAGCATGGTAGCTGTTGTTGTAGGAAAATTCGATCAAGGGTAAGTGATTTTCCCAACTTCCTTTAAACTCTAATACGCATGCCCTCAACATGTCTTCCAAAGTTTGGATCGTTCTTTCCGTTTGTCCATCCGTCATGTGGTGGAACGCGGTACTCATCTTTATCTTCGTACCGAGGGCTTCTTGTAGTTTTGTCCAAAAATGTGAGACGAACCTACTGTCTCTGTCCGAGATGATGTCATGTGGTACTCCATGTCGTCGTACCACGTTTTCGACATATGCCCTTGCCAATTGGTCCATGGACCACGTATCCTTCATAGGGATAAATATGGCAGCTTTTGTCAACCTATCCACGATCATCCAGATTTTATTCATCCCCTTCGGTGAACGTGGTAGTCCCGAAACGAAATCCATTGAAATGCTATCCCATTTCCAACTTGGGATTTCCAATGGTTGCATTAATCCTAGGGGTTTCTGTCGTACAGCCTTGACCTTCTGGCAGGTAAGGCATCTTGCCACAAACTCGGCTATTTCTCTCTTCATGTTCGGCCACCAATAGTTCTTCTTTATGTCCTTGTATAGCTTCTCGCCTCCGGGATGGACCGAGTATGGGGTATTATGGCCTTCCTCCATCACTTTTTGCTTTAGGTCCTCGCATTTTCGCGGTATGCACCACCTTCCCTTGAAGCGGATGCTTCCGTCCTCATGAATTTTAAAATCCATTGCCTGTCCTTCAGCAATGCTCTTCCTAATTTCCTCCAGCTTTTCATCACTCTGTTGTGCTAGTCGTATCTCATCGAGTATGGTAGATCCTACTACCATCGTGTTGACGACCTCACTTACTTCGCCGGAGTGTACCAACTCCAGACTTAATTTTGCCAAGTCTCTGTACAACTCGGCCGGTACCACAAGTGAATTCACCACGTGTTGAGTCTTTCGACTCAAGGCATCGGCCACCACGTTGGCTTTTCCTTCGTGATACGCGATTTCCAGGTCGTAATCCTTAATCAGCTCCAACCATCTCCTTTGCCTCAAATTCAGCTATTTTTGCGTGAATATATATTTGAGGCTCTTATGGTCGGTGAACATCCGACACTTTCGCCCATAGAGGTAGTGCCTCCATATCTTTAGAGCAGACACGACTGCGGCTAGCTCCAAGTCGTGCGTCGGATAGTTCTCTTCGTGTGGCTTTAGTTGACGTGATGCGTATGTTATAACCCTTTGATCTTGCATTAGCACGCATCCCAATCCTTCCTTCGAGGCGTCACTGTACACCTCGAAGTCTCCATCCTCCGATGGTAATGCCAACACCGGCGCTGTAGTAAGCCGTTTCTTCAATTCTTGGAATGCGGAATCACACTCAATGGTCCAGTCGTATTTCACCCCTTTCTTTAACAGTTGTGTCAATGGGCGAGCGATCCTTGAGAAATCCTTTACAAACCTTCGGTAGTACCCTGCCAATCCGAGAAAACTTCTTATCTCGGGTGGATTCTTCGGTGGCACCCATTCGGTCACTGCCGAGATCTTTGCTGGGTCTACTGCCACTCCGTTGGCGGATACGATATGTCCCAGAATTGCCACTTCTCTTAGCCAGAAGTCGCATCTGGAAGTTTGCCATACAGCTGATTCACTCGTAAGATCCCTAACACTTTGTGTAAGTGTTCGGAATGTTCCTCTTCGCTTTTCGAGTAGATCAGGATGTCATCTATAAACACCACTACGCATTGATCTAATAATTCCCGAAACACGTTGTTCATGAGATTCATGAACATCGCTGGGGCGTTCGTCAGCCCGAATGATAGCACCGTGAATTCGTAGTGCCCGTAGCGAGTTCTGAATGCCGTCTTTGGGATATCCTTTTCGGCGATCCTTAACTGGTGATATCCAGATCGTAGGTCGATCTTTGAAAATACTGAAGCTCCCTTCAGTTGGTCGAACAAATCCTCGATTCTGGGCAACGGGTACTTGTTCTTGACCGTGAATTGGTTAAGTCCTCTATAATCGATGCATAGTCGTAGACCTCCATCTTTCTTCTTCACGAATAAGACCGGGGCTCCCCATGGGGACGTGCTCGGCCTTATGTAGCCCTTCTCTAGCAACTCCTCGAGTTGTTCTTTTAGTTCCTTCATTTCTAGCGGCGCCATACGGTAAGGAGCCTTTGAGACAGGCTCCGTTCCCGGGATGAGATCTATGGTGAATTCCAGATCTCTCTCAGGCGGCATGCCGGGAACGTCTTCCGGAAATACATCCGGGTATTCTCTCACCACCGGAATGTTATCCACCTTGACCTCTTCGGCCTCAAGGTTATGAATGTAGCATGCATATAACGCGTAACCCTTACGCATTAAGCTACATAGCTTAATGGCGTTAACTATCTTGGTAGACTTCTTAGGGGGTTGGGAGTAAAAGATGACTCTCCTTCCCCGACTCTTTGACAACGTGATCTTTTGTTTTTGGCAATCAATCACGGCTTTATATTGGGTTAGCCAATCCATTCCTAGTATGACGTCAAAATCCTGTAGTTCGAATTCTACCAAATTCGCGAGAAACTCTACGTTCTTTATAACTATCGGAATTCCGTTATATCGCTTAGAGCATGATACTACCTCTCCCGATGGAAGTTGAATCCCTAAGTTAATCAATTCGCACTTAGGTAGATCTAGTTCAGGTAAGACTTTAGATGATATTATCGAACAACTAGCTCCTGAGTCAAACAGAACTCTAAGGGGTGTACTTAAGACATGGAACGTACCTCCCATTACGTCCCCCTGCATAGGCACATCTGCCTCATTGATGACATTCAACCGCCCCATTGGACGTCCCGGGTTGCCTTGCTGATCCCGGTTCGGGTTCTGATTCTGTTGCTGGTTTGGATTCTGTGGGGGACGTTGATTCTGATTAGGATTCTGGTTTTGAGGGGGTCTATACCCCTGGTTGTTTCCATTCCGTGCATCTTGATTGCGAGGCTGAGTTGGCCCCGTGCCCAAGTCCTCCCTCTTGGTGATGTTTTCCAGTCGAGTGCGGCACTCATTCGCCATGTGGCCGTTGCGACCACACCTGTAGCAGGCGCCCTGTTGGGGGCACCCTCTGGCCAAATGAGGCCTGCCGCATCTCGGGCAAGGTGGTACCGGGTTACCCCGGAAAAGGGTTCTATCGTCATATCCTCTGTTGTTGTTTTGAGGGGGTCTGTTCAGATCTCCCCAAAAGTTGTTCCCTACAGCATTGTTACCGGAACGGTTGTCTCTACTCCTCTTATCCTGACCCTGAGATCCTCGGCTGGGTTCTCCGCTCACTTTCCTTTTTAGTTGTTGCACCCTTGCAACAGCTACCGCACGATCATACACCGATTGCAGGTCTGGGTATGGGACGCCAGTGATCACCTCTCGTATAGTCAAGTTTAGCCCCATTTCAAATTTCTGTGCCTTCTCCGCATCTGTCGGCACGAGTCTTGGGGCGAAACGCACCAACTCCTTGAAACGGGTGTAGTATTCCTGGACTGTTTGCCCTCCTTGCTTCAGAGATAGGAACTCCTCGTACATGGCTGACTTTGTGCTCATGGGATAAAAGCGATCCCTGATCAGACCCATGAATTCTTCCCAAGAATAGGGTTCCTCGTCCTCGGCTAACTTATCTTGCATGGCACGCCACCAGTCATCCGCCTCCCCTCCGAGATAGTACGATGCCACAGGCACCTTCTCGCCAATTGGGCACTTCACCGCGTTTAGCAGCTTGTCGAATGTTCGGATCCATTCTTCAAGTTTAGCCGGGTCCTCTTCTCCGGCGTAGTTCGGCGGACGATATGAGTTCACCATAGCTAAGTAGTTAATGCGGGCCTCGGGTGGAGGTACCGCAGCTGCCTGGCCTTGGTTCACATGCGCGTTCCCTATCGCAATGAGAACCTCTTCTAGAGTGCGTAGGCGCGCGTCCATGTTGTTTGGCATAGGGTTTGCCGGCTCCTCTTGAGCGTGTACCCGTTCGCCGGGTATAGGCATTTCTGGTTGCATAGGGGTTTCGTTGGTGTTTGGAGTAGTGGGCTGGGCGCGTGGTTTGCCTCTCGGTGCCATGCTGTCGCAAGAACAAGAGAGTTTAGATTCCTTTTGTTGGAGTATTATATAAGGCTTATAAAATAATTTAATTAAATAAATGACGATATTCACAGGTATTAGTCTACTGGAACCTGTTAGTATAGGTTGTTGGGATTTAGCGTATCGTTTGTTGTTATTTGGGGTTGGTACTACTTGCTGTTTTGTTTTTGTTTTGTTTCGTTTTGTTTTTTTTTTTTTCGTGAACAGTAACCTGTTCGGTTTTTTTTTTTTGAGACCCTAGGGTTCAGGGTGTTGGGGTTTAGGGTTGGAGATACCCTTGTTCGATGATTATCTCCATATAATGTATATATACATATATATACATTTACATATTTAGGTTATTTATTACTACTTGTATTTTTGTTTAGTTGTTGTCTATAGGTCATTGACTATTATTACCTTATTCATTTGTTTGATCGGGTTTTAGCAGGGTATTCGAAAAGAAATAATTTAATTAAAATGTAAGGAATACTTTAAATATACTTGTATAAAATAAATGCTTGTAGATTTATTACTCAAGAGAAAATTTTTCAGTTGATTACAAGCATTCGTAACAGGAATGAAATAGTAGTGCTAGTACTAGTTTTGAAAAAAAAAGGAACATAGATAGTAGTGCATCAGTATGGGCTCCAAGTCTAGAGAGCATGGGTAGGTGCATCCTCGATGGGATCTTCTCCGTCGCTGGGTATGTCAATCGGTGCTGCAGCATTAGGGTGAGGTCCCGGGTTCTGAAGGACCCCTCCGTCAATCTCGTTGGCTAAGGTAGTCAACTCCCAGGCTACGTTCCCTATTTGTTCCTCCAAGTCATCACCCTTGTCTTGGAGTTGGGCCACTTGGGCTTGGAGCTGCGTGACTTGATTTTGCAGCTGGGTTATGTTATGATGATCGGTCTCCCTAAGATGCCCCAGATGGGCCACATGGCCCTCTAGCTGTCCTACTCGAGTCTTGAAATAATTGATATGTTGTTGGGACTCTAAGTACGCGTTAGTCAGTTTCACCATCAAGTTGACCATGTTCATGTTGGGTTCGGCCATCTAATGTCAGCAAGGGAGGTTAGAGTCAGGACATGTTTCGAATAAAAGTCAAGATGTGCAGGAATTTAAATCTATATGGATATGCACATGCAATCCCCCCAAAGATTTAATTTAATGCATTTTTAATTTAAATTTCATCATGGTTTAAAAAAAATTGGGCCTCTATATTGGCCAAAAGTAATAATTTGGACTTCAGAAGTAAAAACATGGGTATTTGGGTCGAAATGGTTGGGCTTAAAATAAATATTTATTGGGCCCAAATAATTTAACCCCCTTTGGGTCCAAAATGTTATACTAAATGGGTAGAAAAATTTTTGGCTCAAATTTTGGGCTAAAATAATAACACTAGTAGTCTTAAAAATAATAATAAATTTAAAAATAATACTTAGTTCAAAATATTTTAAAATAATAATAATAGTAGCTTTAAAATATTCCGGGCTCTGATACCAACTTGTAACACCCCGGAATTGATAACCCAGGCCGGGATGTCACCGCCACATCTCTCTAGCAAGACGCGGATACTCCGGGCTTGCCAAAGAGATGGAAGGCTATAGGTATTGCAAAAGGGTTTAAAAACAAGTCCGGAATCTATTTAAAAATAATAATAAGTATGATCCACACATATAGTAGTAGTAATAATATGTCGCAGCGGAAAATGTAAAGTGGGCCGACATGGCCAAAACTCGGGATTTACATGCCCGTTATGCAAATATCATGAAAGCAATAAAACAATGTTTAATAATTTCATCCCCCAAATGCACATGCTATGCATTATCTCCGTACTCTGAAAGAAAGAGAAAAACAACAATTTTTATCAGTATATAAAATATTGAGTAAGTCGATCCTAACATAACAATAAAGGGATTTCATTAGATAATTTAAAATTTCACTCCTAACATGCATTCACAAAATTTAAAGGAAATAATATTTTAATTGTGTACTTGAACATGCATTTAATCCACAATAACAATTTAGTCATGATATGAAATTTAAAGACATAATTTAAATGCATAATTTAAAGACATGCAAAAATAAATAAATACTTAAAAATATTAAATCTTTTATTTCCCCGTCACGTAACCATTTCTCAGTGTTTTGTATAGCCGGTGATCCGGCGGCCGCAGCCGTTTCGTAAGTATCTCGTTTAGCCGGTGATCCGGCGGCCGCAGCCGTATCTGCCATACCCAGTACCACTCCGGAGCCTCGGGAAATCCATACGGACAACCCGAGAGAGTAGGCCATGTATCTCCCACCGATTGGCGTAATATCTCATCAAATTCTCTCGTCCATTATAGGCCCGAAGAGAAAGGCTAGAGGGGCACCCTGCAGAGCACTCACCCTCCACCTAAGTATCTCATGTTTCGTTTAGATTTAATGCATCGGGGTTTTTCAAAAGTATAGATGTATCGTATTTCAAATCTTTGATCGTTCGTTTCGAAATTTCAAAATCCTTCGATTTAAAAGTATCTTGGCGTCACAGTTTACGCCTTTTCAATTTAAAAATTCGGTTTAAGTCCGAAAAATCTGAAAATTTCACAGTTTATGCAAAACACCCTAACGAACAACTTTCGTGTTTTAACTTTCTCGAAATAAGTTGAGGAAACATGTCAAAAATCAATTTTAATGCGAAAACAGTTTACTGTCTCAAAACAGATTTGTCACAGTTCGGAAAATTGGCTTTTTGACATATCAAATGGACTCCAAAAATTCTGAAATTTTAACCACATATAATAGACATGATTATCTACAACTTTCATTTAGATTGCAAAGATCAAATCGGACTACAAAATATAGAAATAGACTCACTAAGTTCGGACATGTTCATAGGCAGATTTCAAACACGTTTTGTCAAAACAGTTTCTTCTCGATGCGATTTAAAATAGCAAACGTTAACGAAAATGTCTGAAATTTTTACACAACCTAGATTTTGTGTTAAGATTAAAAGTCTAGTTTTGAGTTTCTCGGATTGAATCCTCGAAATAGGAGTTTTTGGCCGATTTCAGAAACTGCGCAAGTTGGGGTTTTTAATTTCGATTTTTACGTTTCGTTACATTACGCCTATACCGGACGCCCCTAAATCACCCGTATTGATATGGAAGGCTCAACTTACAGTGTTTGTGTTCTTGAGTCGTCCTAGGGTCGCTCGGCTTGTCCGAAAACACTACGAACGGATCCTTGCACACGTTCTCTTCGTCCTTCGATCACGAACGTGATTACAAGTCCAATATTCGAAAGTTAGATTAAAAATTGGAGATAAAAACGAGTAGATGAATCTGGATACTTCTTACCAACGATCTAAGGGGTGTAAACCTTGATCTACACGTTCCTATGGTCGTCGATGGTTGCCGGAAGTCGCCGGAAGTTCGTCGGAAGTTCGTCGGGAGAGTGTTTTGGCTTGGGAGAGTTCGGGGAGAGTGGAGGGTGATTTGTGACTGATGAAAAGGGTGGGGAGGCAGCCCTAGGTCGCCCTAAAAGCTTTCCCCTCGACCAAAATCTGCTTTCCAAAGTCGGGGGTGTAATACCCGGGATTTTTACAGCAAAATAAAAATTTATTTCCGAAAAGAAAATAATTTATTACAATAAATTATTGCTCGGAAATGAAACGCCGATAGATTCAAAAACTCAAAATGGAATAAAAGAGGGAAAGGAAGCCGAAGAAATTCCATGAATCGAGTTAAAAGAATTGGAATTAAATTCAAGAAGGAAAAGAATTTTAATTCCAAAAAGCCGTGAAGTCGGAAGTAATTTAATCAGATAAATTACTACACGGGAGTCGAAAGACGATGAATTCAAACTCGACGGATTCAAGGTTTTGAATATGAAATTCATTGGAGTTAAAATAAAATTTAGAAAGGAATCGTAACCCCAGAAATGACCCGAAAAGTCGAACCGAAAACGTAGGGGATAGAAACCCGATCGAGAAAAGAAGAAAAGACCAGACGGACCACGCGGACCGGCCGGTTCGGCCCGCGCCCTCCGCGCGCCACCGCGCGGCCACCGCGCGGACGGAGGAGTCGCGACTCCAGGGCAGACCACGCGTACTCCGCGCGGACAAAGGCCTATGTGCGCGTCACCAGCGCGCCAGAGGTGCAGGAGGTGTAAACTTTCCTTCCATGGCGATTTTCTTGCCAAAAATCCAATCCCTATCGAGGGCAACCGGATCACAGCCTTTGGGGAAGGCTTAAGGGCGGATTGGGGCGCCCTCATTCCCATTTGGACAGAAAACAAAAGCCTCACCCTCTCAAATTCTCCTCTCCAAGCCAAAATCCCTCCGAGACCACTTTCCGGCGAGTATTCCGGCGACGACGAGGCAAACGGGACGAGGCCTCTGCTTCCTAGACCTTTGGTAAGCCATAGATTAATGTTTTAGTTCGTCCATAACACTTAGAAACTCAAAATCTAACCTGTTTCCTTTACCACGATTTCACGCCGGAAAACGAACGAAAAGCGATCGGAGAAGTTGGCCGTTCGTCGCGACCCTAGGATCTCCGGGAACCCTTTTCAGCGACCCCATCCTCATTCTAAGTAAGTTAACACCTTACTCACAAATTTTTGCGGTTGTTTGTTGTTTAAATCTCGAGATATAGGCTTGTAACAAAAATCGGTTTTCAAAAACCCTATTATCGTCCAATTTTAAAGACTCGCCAAAAACTCGACCTTCGGGAATTCAAACCGAAAACTTTTCAACATAAAAGTTGTTCCTAACACCTTTATCTATCTTGTGTCCAAATTTCAGCCATTGACATTAAGTTTTGCTATCCCAATTTTCGCCATGAACTTTCTGTATTGAACCGAACCGTTTAAATCTGTGACAGATTCCTTCATTCAACTTGATGCATGTTTTTCACCCATTTTTCGAATGATTTAACTTTGCATTTCTAAACAAAAGTTGTAGATAATTGTGTCTAGATTATGCCTACAAAGTTTCACGAATTTTGGTGTTCATTTGATATGTCAATCGGCCAAGTTTTTAGAACTGTTTTGAATTCGTTTTAAGGGCCATGAGTATGCAGTGAGTTGCACACGATTTTTGAGTACCAAGAATTCATTATTTCCAAAAACTTAAAACATGAAAGTTGTTCCTTAATGTGTCTTGTAGTTACTGTAAAAATTTCACATCGATTGGTTTTGAAATGAATTTTTAATCGGCGTTACACGAACCTGTGACGACAACAGTTTTTAAGACGTAAATTATTCTTTGCAATAAACTCAAATTTTAACTCACTTCGGAACCTTATTTCCAAAAACTTAAAACATGAAAGTTGTTCGTGTGTGTGTTTTTGAATTACTGGCCAAGTTTCAGAATTTTTGAAGGAAAAACGAATTTTAAATTAAGAAAGGCGTGAACTGCCTCGAATAGGATTTTTCGAACTTGAGAAAACTCGAACTATGAAAACGCGATATCGATCCTTTGATAACTTTGAAATACGAACTTTCAAAAAATCCCGTTCACTAGGCTGAGCCGATCTTCATACTATCATTATCTTTGAGACTGCCTCGTTAGTGGTCTCCTTACTATCTGAGATTGCCTCGTTAGTGATCTCGCGCGCTGTATTTGTGGATCGCCTCGTTAGTGGTCCTACTATCTTTTTGGATCGCCTCGTTAGTGGTCCTACTATCTTTTTGGATCGCCTCGTTAGTGGTCCTACTATCTTTGAGACTGCCTCGTTAGTGGTCTCCTTTATATGCCAAAACGGCAGTTGTGCACATGGCCTGCCAAATCGGCAGTGGGAAATACACGGCCTGCCCGAGTGGCAGTGAAACCGTTTGAAAAGCCTGTCAAACGACAGTTGATATACATGCCTGTCAAATTGACGGTAGATACACATGGCTAGCCAAAACGGCAGTCAATACTGATATGGCTGCGGCCGCCGGTTCACCGGCTAACTGATCATGATTTTGAGATTGCCTCGTTAGTGATCTCCCTTGTGTGGTGTCCTCTTCTTAGTTGCGGGATAAAATATAAAAGACTTGTGTGAGTGTTGATTACGCTTAAATCTTTTGTATCATGTTTTTAAATTACGCATTTAAATTACGTCATTTAAGTTATGCTTTTAAATTCCGCTTTTAAATTATGCATAGTCGTCTTGAATAAATTAAACATGTTTTTCCGCTGCGAATAAAATATGGATTTTTTTTAAAGTAATGCATGACGAGTGAATCTTTGGATTTAAACACATGTAACCCCTTAAATTGTTTTGCTAGGGCTTAACTTACTCAGTATTTTATATACTGATAAAACCCGTTGTTCATTTTTCCATTACAGAGTACGGAGCATGATCATGCATCGGGGGATCACTTTGGATATTTGGCTATTTATTTACATGACTTGCATGCGGGTTTGTTGACCCGAGTTTTTGCCATGTCGGCCCATATTTAAATTTCCGCTGCAACATATTATTCTTATTCATGTATGGATGATGATACACTATTATTTTTAAGTAATTCCGGACTTGCTTTTAAAACTTTTTCCAACACCTATAGCCTTGCATCTCTTTAGTAAGCTCGGAGAAACCGTGTCTTGCTAGGGAGGTGCGGCGGTGGCATCCCGGCCTGGGTTATCAAATCCGGGGTGTTACAAAGTGGTATCAGAGCCCGGAAATATTTTTAAATTATTATTATTATTTTGGCCAATATAGGGGCCCAAGATTTTTAAACAAATATTAATATTATTTTAAAATTTTTAAGTACCATTATTATTATTTAAATTTTTAAGTTTTATTTCCATGGAACAAAATTTATTTTAAACCCATGGGAAATATTTACATATGCATAGAAATTTTTCCAACAAGTTTTTAAAGTCACGGAAATATTTTTCAGGGTTGGGGTAGCATTGTATAAAGCATACATGCATTCACATACATACATACATGAATATCGCGCTAATTTTTTTTTTATGTGAATTAATAGTGTCAAAACTCTTACCTTCAAATTGGTCATGACCTTGACTTAGAAGCGTTTGCTTTAAACTAATTCTGTCTCAGTCTTATAATTTGATCACCTAAGTTTAGCATTCTCCTATCTATTACCTCTTTCCAATCCTACCTTATAGATTTTCTGGAACGCTAACTTACCTTAGATTAGAAACTCATCTTCACGTGCGTTGATAACAGAAAATGGCACCTAAGGGAAAATCGAGAAAGGAAATTCCAAACAACACTAACGCTGACCTCCCCAACACACCGAACAATAATGAGATCCCTCAGAACGTAGGAGGGCGAGTGCCTCATGTTCCCAACAATATGGATGAGCGTCTAAGGACTGTCGAGGAAGTTCTCGTAGTATTAGGAAATGCTGAAGTGCAACGTGCACAAGCGGGTGTACCACCACCGGTAACCCGGGTCAACTACTTAGCCTTGGTAAACCCTTACCAACCACCCCACTACGCCGGCGAAGAGGACCCGGCTCAGCTAGAGGAATGGATACGGACGTTCGACAAGCTGTTGAACGCCGTAAAGTGTCCCGATGGGGAAAAGGTTCACGTAGCTTCATACTACCTAGGAGGCGAGGCGGATGATTGGTGGCAAGTCACCCAAGGGAAACGTGCAGAGTACGACGAGCCCTACACATGGTCAGAATTCACGGATCTGCTTAGGGATCATTTTTATCCCATGAGCATGAAGGGTGCTATGTATGAGGAATTTCTGACACTGAGGCAAGGAGGAAAGACGGTCCAAGAATACTATAACCGTTTCAAGGAGTTGGTGCGGTTCGCGCCGAGACTGGTGCCAACTGATGTAGAGAAGGCACAGAAGTTCGAGACGGGACTGAACTTATCTATTAGAGAGGTGATCACGGGCGAGCACTATCTTGACCTACAAGCTGTGTATGATCGTGCAGTAGCGGTTGCACGAGTTCAAGGACTGAAACAGAAACCGGTAGGTGGGACTAAGCAAGGACCACAAGGACGATACAAGAGGAATAAGGACCATTCCCGTAGAAACTTGGACCGACCACATCAAAACGACAATGGACGAAACAAGGGGATAGTCTTCAACCATGGCGACTATGCGCCACCATGTCCAAAGTGTGGTAAACCACACTATGCGAGAGGATGCCCTCAGCCTGGAGCATGCCTTCGGTGCGGTCGACATGGTCATCGGCTGCGTGACTGCCGGACGCGAATAGAAAATATAAACAAGAGGGAGGACGTGACCACTCGGCCCAAGTAACCGTAAGAAGTTTTCAAGCATCGACAAACTACATTTATTTTTGAGTACGACTCTAAGAATTGTATCCAATCAAAAATAAATGAATTCAAATTGTTTTGAACTACGTAATGACTTGATCCCTTCACAGGGTACGTAGGCAACTTGGAAATTTCAATTCTGGGTTCAGTCAAATAATAACAAACAATAAAACGCAATAATACAATCACGCAACCAAACAACGACCGAGCTCGCGGGGAGCTAACGCCCAACTTTGAGGACGAAGTTGATTCCTAAGGGGGAGAGGATGTAACACCCGAGAGATTTAATTCACATTCAAAGGAATGTGATTAATTTCTCGTGGAAGACGTTCATCCTTAAAGGAAGGTAGATGGAAATACCCCAACATTAAATTGAGCCAAAAGGAAGTGAGGGCGCAACTTCGGGGACGAAGTTGATTCTTAAGGGGGGTAGACTGTAATACCCGGGATTTTTACAGCAAAATAAAAATTTATTTCCGAAAAGAAAATAATTTATTACAATAAATTATTGCTCGGAAATGAAACGCCGATAGATTCAAAAACTCAAAATGGAATAAAAGAGGGAAAGGAAGCCGAAGAAATTCCATGAATCGAGTTAAAAGAATTGGAATTAAATTCAAGAAGGAAAAGAATTTTAATTCCAAAAAGCCGTGAAGTCGGAAGTAATTTAATCAGATAAATTACTACACGGGAGTCGAAAGACGATGAATTCAAACTCGACGGATTCAAGGTTTTGAATATGAAATTCATTGGAGTTAAAATAAAATTTAGAAAGGAATCGTAACCCCAGAAATGACCCGAAAAGTCGAACCGAAAACGTAGGGGATAGAAACCCGATCGAGAAAAGAAGAAAAGACCAGACGGACCACGCGGACCGCCGAACCGGCCGGTCCGGCCGGCCCGCGCCCTCCGCGCGCCGCCGCGCGGCCACCGCGCGGACGGAGGAGTCGCGACTCCAGGGCAGACCACGCGTACTCCGCGCGGACAAAGGCCTATGTGCGCGTCACCAGCGCGCCAGAGGTGCAGGAGGTGTAAACTTTCCTTCCATGGCGATTTTCTTGCCAAAAATCCAATCCCTATCGAGGGCAACCGGATCACAGCCTTTGGGGAAGGCTTAAGGGCGGATTGGGGCGCCCTCATTCCCATTTGGACAGAAAACAAAAGCCTCACCCTCTCAAATTCTCCTCTCCAAGCCAAAATCCCTCCGAGACCACTTTCCGGCGAGTATTCCGGCGACGACGAGGCAAACGGGACGAGGCCTCTGCTTCCTAGACCTTTGGTAAGCCATAGATTAATGTTTTAGTTCGTCCATAACACTTAGAAACTCAAAATCTAACCTGTTTCCTTTACCACGATTTCACGCCGGAAAACGAACGAAAAGCGATCGGAGAAGTTGGCCGTTCGTCGCGACCCTAGGATCTCCGGGAACCCTTTTCAGCGACCCCATCCTCATTCTAAGTAAGTTAACACCTTACTCACAAATTTTTGCGGTTGTTTGTTGTTTAAATCTCGAGATATAGGCTTGTAACAAAAATCGGTTTTCAAAAACCCTATTATCGTCCAATTTTAAAGACTCGCCAAAAACTCGACCTTCGGGAATTCAAACCGAAAACTTTTCAACATAAAAGTTGTTCCTAACACCTTTATCTATCTTGTGTCCAAATTTCAGCCATTGACATTAAGTTTTGCTATCCCAATTTTCGCCATGAACTTTCTGTATTGAACCGAACCGTTTAAATCTGTGACAGATTCCTTCATTCAACTTGATGCATGTTTTTCACCCATTTTTCGAATGATTTAACTTTGCATTTCTAAACAAAAGTTGTAGATAATTGTGTCTAGATTATGCCTACAAAATTTCACGAATTTTGGTGTTCATTTGATATGTCAATCGGCCAAGTTTTTAGAACTGTTTTGAATTCGTTTTAAGGGCCATGAGTATGCAGTGAGTTGCACACGATTTTTGAGTACCAAGAATTCATTATTTCCAAAAACTTAAAACATGAAAGTTGTTCCTTAATGTGTCGTGTAGTTACTGTAAAAATTTCACATCGATTGGTTTTGAAATGAATTTTTAATCGGCGTTACACGAACCTGTGACGACAACAGTTTTTAAGACGTAAATTATTCTTTGCAATAAACTCAAATTTTAACTCACTTCGGAACCTTATTTCCAAAAACTTAAAACATGAAAGTTGTTCGTGTGTGTGTTTTTGAATTACTGGCCAAGTTTCAGAATTTTTGAAGGAAAAACGAATTTTAAATTAAGAAAGGCGTGAACTGCCTCGAATAGGATTTTTCGAACTTGAGAAAACTCGAACTATGAAAACGCGATATCGATCCTTTGATAACTTTGAAATACGAACTTTCGAAAAATCCCGTTCACTAGGCTGAGCCGATCTTCATACTATCATTATCTTTGAGACTGCCTCGTTAGTGGTCTCCTTACTATCTGAGATTGCCTCGTTAGTGATCTCGCGCGCTGTATTTGTGGATCGCCTCGTTAGTGGTCCTACTATCTTTTTGGATCGCCTCGTTAGTGGTCCTACTATCTTTTTGGATCGCCTCGTTAGTGGTCCTACTATCTTTGAGACTGCCTCGTTAGTGGTCTCCTTTATATGCCAAAACGGCAGTTGTGCACATGGCCTGCCAAATCGGCAGTGGGAAATACACGGCCTGCCCGAGTGGCAGTGAAACCGTTTGAAAAGCCTGTCAAACGACAGTTGATATACATGCCTGTCAAATTGACGGTAGATACACATGGCTAGCCAAAACGGCAGTCAATACTGATATGGCTGCGGCCGCCGGTTCACCGGCTAACTGATCATGATTTTGAGATTGCCTCGTTAGTGATCTCCCTTGTGTGGTGTCCTCTTCTTAGTTGCGGGATAAAATATAAAAGACTTGTGTGAGTGTTGATTACGCTTAAATCTTTTGTATCATGTTTTTAAATTACGCATTTAAATTACGTCATTTAAGTTATGCTTTTAAATTCCGCTTTTAAATTCCGCTTTTAAATTATGCATGGTCGTCTTGAATAAATTAAACATGTTTTTCCGCTGCGAATAAAATATGGATTTTTTTTAAAGTAATGCATGACGAGTGAATCTTTGGATTTAAACACATGTAACCCCTTAAATTGTTTTGCTAGGGCTTAACTTACTCAGTATTTTATATACTGATAAAACCCGTTGTTCATTTTTCCATTACAGAGTACGGAGCATGATCATGCATCGGGGGATCACTTTGGATATTTGGCTATTTATTTACATGACTTGCATGCGGGTTTGTTGACCCGAGTTTTTGCCATGTCGGCCCATATTTAAATTTCCGCTGCAACATATTATTCTTATTCATGTATGGATGATGATACACTATTATTTTTAAGTAATTCCGGACTTGCTTTTAAAACTTTTTCCAACACCTATAGCCTTGCATCTCTTTAGTAAGCTCGGAGAAACCGTGTCTTGCTAGGGAGGTGCGGCGGTGGCATCCCGGCCTGGGTTATCAAATCCGGGGTGTTACAGGGGGGTCGATTTATGGTAAGAAATCGCCGAAAACGCGCAAGTTGCCAAAACCTGTGGAGCCACGCGGGGTTGGCGCGCCTTTTGGCCGCGCGTGTAATACCCGAGAATTTTGCAACATAAAATAAAAATAAAATAAAATAAAATAAATAAAAAAAATATAATAAACATGATAAATGGATAAAGAATCATAGAAGATGAGAAATGGAATTTAAATTAAAAAGGAAACAAAATTCCGAGAACCCGGGAAGCCGAAGGCAATTTAATTGAATAAATGGTTACACGGGGACCCGACATCGATAGACTCAATAACTCGAGTCCAAACATAAATTTAGGTCCGAATAAAATTAGGATAGGAAATCGGAGCCCGAATATACCCCGGGAATCGGAATTCGGGAGCATAGAGGGATAGAAACCCGAAAGAGAGGCGGAAAAGCACGACGGATCGCACGACCCGCCCGGACCGAAGTCCAGGCGAGAGTCGCGCGGTGGCCGCGCGGTGAAGAGGGAAGACCGCGCCACGACCGCGCCACTCTGGCAGCAACAAACCAAGCGAGATTTTCTCGCCCGAACGCGGATTTTTCGACTTTCGGTTGAACGTCTCTCGACCCAAGACCCTTGGGATCAGATTTTGGACGCCCTAGGCCTTAAATATCTATAAGTAAGACCTCCTAAGAGCTCCGAATACATTTGAAACCCTACGAAATCTTTCTATACGTCGAAACCCTAATCCCGGAGTCGTCGGAGGCACAACACCGAGAGGAGGAACTTACTTGGACGAAATTCGGAGACCCCCGTCGCTGTGGTAAGCCTTGATCCATTCTTTTCCATATGAGATTCGAAAACGAATCCTAATTAAACATCTTTTCTATTCTAAACCCCGATCCGGACGCGTTGAGGAAAAACGAAGGATCTCGGAGGGAGAACGAAGAACGTGGAAGCCACGCCTCCGAATCATCGACACGAGATATCTATAGATCTGTAAGTTAACGCTTACTTTGGTTTTGGGTTGTTAAAAGATTCGAACATATAGATGTAATGGAACCCTATCAAAAATCTGTCTACACCGGCGCAGCGTGTTTGATGAATTTATTCGAACCCTTTAAAACGTTCAAACGAGAAAACTTAAAACACGAAAAACACTCCTAAGACATAGATCTAGCTTCTGTAAAAATTTCATAATTTTTCATCGTGTTTTGATATCCGAAATGGATCTTAAACGAGCCTGCTTTAGATTTAGATCTTGAAACGATGAAAGATTCTTTATTCGAACTTGTTGGTGATTTCTACCTTAGATCTAGACCGATCTAGGCTTGACGTTGAACATAAGAGTTGTAGATCTATACTTTATGAATACCTCCGTAAAAGTTCAGAATTTTTCATGATGATTTGATATATGAAATCCACTCCGAACCGAACTGGTTTTAAATCAAATCTTGAAACTGGACAGAACATAGGTGCGAACTTGTTGACGTTTTTGAGTATGGTTCTAGGCCGAATTAGATCTTTAGCCGAACATGAAAGTTGTAGATAATTATCTTAAGATGATCTCTGTAAAATTTCATTAAATTTGGAGTTGAATTGCTATGGTAGAATTCGAAATCTTTAAACTGAGTTATATGAAATTCGGACAGAACAGTACTTCGGCGAAAATTAGTGTTTTTGACCTATTTTGGTATCTCGGATTGAAAAAGTTAAAACATAAAAGTTGTAGATCTCGACGTTTTGGAGTCAGGCGTGAAATTTCGGAATTTTTGAAATTAAATCTGATTTTTAACGAATTTTAGAGTAAACTGTGGTTGACCGAGTCAAAACTTGAAATCTTGTGGAAACGATGAAATTAACCTTTAAGGTTGAAACGGTGAAATTAGCCTTTAAGGATGAAACGAGTAGAAATTCTTTGAAATAAGATACACGAAACGAGAAGGTTAAAATATTGCGGGTTATGACTAAGCTAGATACTGTCAATGTTCTCTGCGGCTTGGGACATAAGAGCCCAAGTGTATGTCTAGGTTGACGTAAGAGCCCTAGCGAAACACTGATCGTATGTCTAGCGGACGGATTAACTCTAATTAAAAGATCTGGATCGACCATGATACCTGTGGACATAAGAGCCCAGGCGTAAGGCTGGCGGACATAAGAGCCCTAGCGGTGGTGATCTGTAAAAGATATGAAACGAGGAGTTGCGAGAATTCCAAATTAAATCTGTATTAAATTGTGCTGTTAAATTTATGGCCACTTATTTAATTACGTTGCAAGCTATATGATGATCTTATGAATCCCTGTCTTCTAAATTATGCGATTAAATGAATTATTTAAATTATGCACATGTTTTCATTAAATTTAAATAAAGGCTTTGAAACCTCATAATCTTGTATGTGTTAACTTACTCAGCACGTAGTGCTGACCAAAACCATATTTTCTTTTTCTTGTTCTTACAGAGTGTGAAGAATATGCATCCTCATATGCATGCGTGGGAATTTTGGGGAAATACATTATATTTTAAATTTAGCTTTAGACTAGATCTTGCATGAACGGGCCTGTTTAACCCGTGTCTTGGCCATGTTGGCCCTATTATTAATTTCCGCTGCATTATATTTGTAATTATTATTTTCCGCTGCAACTTTGATATATTATTTTTAAATTATATATGAATGGGCTGTTTGAATATTTTAAATTCTGAAAAAAAACCATAGCCTTGCATCTCTTTAGTGAGCTCGGAGAAACCGTGTCTTGCTAGAGAGGTGTGGCGGTGACACCCCGACCTGGGTGACCAAAAACCGGGGTGTTACAAGGTGGTATCAGAGCCCAGAATATTTTAAAGCTATCTATTTTAAAGAAAATATCTGATACCAAGTTGGTATCAAAGCCCAGCTTATTTTTAAATTAGTATTTTTAAACCTATCATTATTATTATTTTTAAACTATTATTTTTAAACCATTATTATTTTTGAATTATTATTGAAGCCAAATTATTATTTTGAAAGTGTCCTAGCCCAAATTATTTTTGAGCCCAAATGATAATTATTTTGACCCAATATAGAGGTCCAAGAATTTTAACTATTATTTTTAAATTTTTAAAGCATTATTTCCATGGAAATGAATTTCTATTTTAAAACCCATGGAAAAAAATATATAGTGCATGAATTATTTTTGGGGGGAAAATCATCATTCGCATTTGCATATTGCATCTCTTTTATGTAGAGAACTTAGAATCTTGGCGAATTTTAACTTAGAATCTTGGCGAACTTTAACTTAGCATCTTGGCGAAGTGTAACATAGAATCTTGGCGAAGTTTAACCTAGATCTCTTGCTATACCTAGATAACTTAGAGGCTTGACATCGAATTAGAACGCTCATTAGAGACTGATCTTGCCTTAGTTCTAGATCTCATTGATCTAAGCACGCGCCCAAGTATAGCAAATCTCGGCCTTGGCCATTGCTATCTTTGTACGAATTAGAAAATTTCCTCATGTGGAAAAATAAGAAAATCAAGTTTTATTAAAACACTTTTGATCCCAAAAATCTTGTTTGGATTTCCAAACAACAAACCCGAATATTTGAAATCAGAAATTTACGAAACGTCTCATTCGAGCGATCTACCTAAACCAAGATAAGCTAATCTATACACGTTATAACAGAAAATGGCGCCTAGGAAGAAACCAAGGAAGGTGAGTCCAAACGGCACTCACGCTAACCTTTCCAACACGCCCAACAACAGTGGAAGTCCTCAGAACCTAGGAGAGCAAGTGCCTCAAGCGCCGAATAATATGGAAGCACGTTTAAAATCTGTAGAGGAACTCCTTGTAGCATTGGGAAATGCCGAGGTGCATAGGACACAAACAGTACCTCCGCCAGTAGCCCGAGTCAACTACTTGGCATTAGTGAACCCTTACCACCCACCCCATTATGACGGCCAAGAGGATCCAGCCAAGTTGGAAGGTTGGATCCGTACCTTTGATAAGCTCTTGAATGCTATCAAGTGCCCTGATGAGGAGAGGATACACGTAGTGACCTACTACCTAGGAGGCGAAGCCGATGAGTGGTGGCAAAATCTCCAAGCGAATTCAGTGGAAGACGAAGAAGCCTACACCTGGGAAGAACTTAAGGAAGCTTTGAGGGAAAGATTCTACCCACTGAGCACCAAGACTGCGAAGTACGAGGAATTCATCAACTTAAAGCAAGGTGCGCAAACAGTGCAAGAGTACTACAGCAAGTTCAAGGAGCTAGTACGATTCGCTGCGAGGATAGTACCAACCGACTCTGACAAGGCTCAGAAATTCGAGATGGGTCTGAACCTTAGTATCCGGGAGATACTTGCAGTAGGACAATTCACGAACCTGCAGACGATATATGATCGCGCCGTATCAATTGCTCGAATCCAGCAATTGAAGCGTAAGGAACATGGTGAGTCGAGCAAGGACTCGCAAGGACTGGAGAAGAAGGATCGGAAAGACAACAATAACAATTCTCGGAAAGACAATGGATCCCGAAAGAAAGGAAATAAAGGTCTCAACAATGGGGGAGATGACAACCGTGGTGCGGTTATACCACGTTGCCCACGATGCAACCATGCACATCTGGTACGCCAATGCCCGAAGCCTGGAACCTGCCGTAGGTGCGGCAAGCTTGGTCACAAGGCTAGTGGATGTCGAACGCCAGAGGAGGCGATCGAAAAGAGAGTAGATTTGGTGAACCTTCAGCAAGGAGAGAGTGACGAGGAACAAGACCAAAACCCGAATCCTCTTGAGAATAATGAATAGGCAGTTATGGGGACATAACTGAAGTCCTAAGGGGGAGAGGATGTGATACCCCGTAATTATTTTTGGAGTTCGACTCGATATCATGTATCCCAAATAAATTTTGAACTACGTTATGGCTTGATCCCTTCACAGGGTACGTAGGCAACTTAGAAGTTTTAATTCTAAGTTCAGTCACAACATAATAAAACAAACACAAGACCTTAGCACGAGAAAAGTCGAAACACAACTTCGAGGACGAAGTTGATTCTTAAGGAGGGTAGACTGTAATACCCGAGAATTTTGCAACATAAAATAAAAAAAAATAAAATAAAATAAATAAAAAAAATATAATAAACATGATAAATGGATAAAGAATCATAGAAGATGAGAAATGGAATTTAAATTAAAAAGGAAACAAAATTCCGAGAACCCGGGAAGCCGAAGGCAATTTAATTGAATAAATGGTTACACGGGGACCCGACATCGATAGACTCAATAACTCGAGTCCAAACATAAATTTAGGTCCGAATAAAATTAGGATAGGAAATCGGAGCCCGAATATACCCCGGGAATCGGAATTCGGGAGCATAGAGGGATAGAAACCCGAAAGAGAGGCGGAAAAGCACGACGGATCGCACGACCCGCCCGGACCGAAGTCCAGGCGAGAGTCGCGCGGTGGCCGCGCGGTGAAGAGGGGGAAGACCGCGCCACGACCGCGCCACTCTGGCAGCAACAAACCAAGCGAGATTTTCTCGCCCGAACGCGGATTTTTCGACTTTCGGTTGAACGTCTCTCGACCCAAGACCCTTGGGATCAGATTTTGGACGCCCTAGGTCTTAAATATCTATAAATAAGACCTCCTAAGAGCTCCGAATACATTTGAAACCCTACGAAATCTTTCTATACGTCGAAACCCTAATCCCGGAGTCGTCGGAGGCACAACACCGAGAGGAGGAACTGACTTGGACGAAATTCGGAGACCCCCGTCGCTGTGGTAAGCCTTGATCCATTCTTTTCCATATGAGATTCGAAAACGAATCCTAATTAAACATCTTTTCTATTCTAAACCCCGATCCGGACGCGTTGAGGAAAAACGAAGGATCTCGGAGGGAGAACGAAGAACGTGGAAGCCACGCCTCCGAATCATCGACACGAGATATCTATAGATCTGTAAGTTAACGCTTACTTTGGTTTTGGGTTGTTAAAAGATTCGAACATATAGATGTAATGGAACCCTATCAAAAATCTGTCTACACCGGCGCAGCGTGTTTGTTGAATTTATTCGAACCCTTTAAAACGTTCAAACGAGAAAACTTAAAACACGAAAAACACTCCTAAGACATAGATCTAGCTTCTGTAAAAATTTCATAATTTTTCATCGTGTTTTGATATCCGAAACGGATCGTAAACGAGCCTGCTTTAGATTTAGATCTTGAAACGATGAAAGATTCTTTATTCGAACTTGTTGGTGATTTCTACCTTAGATCTAGACCGATCTAGGCTTGACGTTGAACATAAGAGTTGTAGATCTATACTTTATGAATACCTCCGTAAAAGTTCAGAATTTTTCATGATGATTTGATATATGAAATCCACTCCGAACCGAACTGGTTTTAAATCGAATCTTGAAACTGGACAGAACATAGGTGCGAACTTGTTGACGTTTTTGAGTATGGTTCTAGGCCGAATTAGATCTTTAGCCGAACATGAAAGTTGTAGATAATTGTCTTAAGATGATCTCTGTAAAATTTCATTAAATTTGGAGTTGAATTGCTATGGTAGAATTCGAAATCTTTAAACTGAGTTATATGAAATTCGGACAGAACAGTACTTCTGCGAAAATTAGTGTTTTTGACCTATTTTGGTATCTCGGATTGAAAAAGTTAAAACACGAAAGTTGTAGATCTCGACGTTTTGGAGTCAGGCGTGAAATTTCGGAATTTTTGAAATTAAATCTGATTTTTAACGAATTTTAGAGTAAACTGTGGTTGACCGAGTCAAAACTTGAAATCTTGTGGAAACGATGAAATTAACCTTTAAGGTTGAAACGGTGAAATTAGCCTTTAAGGATGAAACGAGTAGAAATTCTTTGAAATAAGATACACGAAACGAGAAGGTTAAAATATTGCGGGTTATGACTAAGCTAGATACTGTCAATGTTCTCTGCGGCTTGGGACATAAGAGCCCAAGTGTATGTCTAGGTTGACGTAAGAGCCCTAGCGAAACACTGATCGTATGTCTAGCGGACGGATTAACTCTAATTAAAAGATCTGGATCGACCATGATACCTGTGGACATAAGAGCCCAGGCGTAAGGCTGGCGGACATAAGAGCCCTAGCGGTGGTGATCTGTAAAAGATATGAAACGAGGAGTTGCGAGAATTCCAAATTAAATCTGTATCAAATTGTGCTGTTAAATTTATGGCCACTTATTTAATTACGTTGCAAGCTATATGATGATCTTATGAATCCCTGTCTTCTAAATTATGCGATTAAATGAATTATTTAAATTATGCACATGTTCTCATTAAATTTAAATAAAGGCTTTGAAACCTCATAATCTTGTATGTGTTAACTTACTCAGCACGTAGTGCTGACCAAAACCATATTTTTTTTTTCTTGTTCTTACAGAGTGTGAAGAATATGCATCCTCATATGCATGCGTGGGAATTTTGGGGAAATACATTATATTTTAAATTTAGCTTTAGACTAGATCTTGCATGAACGGGCCTGTTTAACCCGTGTCTTGGCCATGTTGGCCCTATTATTAATTTCCGCTGCATTATATATGTAATTATTATTTTCCGCTGCAACTTTGATATATTATTTTTAAATTATATATGAATGGGCTGTTTGAATATTTTAAATTCTGAAAAAAAACCATAGTCTTGCATCTCTTTAGTGAGCTCGGAGAAACCGTGTCTTGCTAGAGAGGTGTGGCGGTGACACCCCGACCTGGGTGACCAAAAACCGGGGTGTTACAAGGTGGTATCAGAGCCCAGAATATTTTAAAGCTATCTATTTTAAAGAAAATATCTGATACCAAGTTGGTATCAAAGCCCAGCTTATTTTTAAATTAGTATTTTTAAACCTATCATTATTATTATTTTTAAACTATTATTTTTAAACCATTATTATTTTTGAATTATTATTGAAGCCAAATTATTATTTTGAAAGTGTCCTAGCCCAAATTATTTTTGAGCCCAAATGATAATTATTTTGACCCAATATAGAGGTCCAAGAATTTTAACTATTATTTTTAAATTTTTTAAAGCATTATTTCCATGGAAATGAATTTCTATTTTAAAACCCATGGAAAAAAATATATAGTGCATGAATTATTTTTGGGGGGAAAATCATCATTCGCATTTGCATATTGCATCTCTTTTATGTAGAGAACTTAGAATCTTGGCGAATTTTAACTTAGAATCTTGGCGAACTTTAACTTAGCATCTTGGCGAAGTGTAACTTAGAATCTTGGCGAAGTTTAACCTAGATCTCTTGCTATACCTAGATAACTTAGAGGCTTGACATCGAATTAGAAACGCTCATTAGAGACTGATCTTGCCTTAGTTCTAGATCTCATTGATCTAAGCACGCGCCCAAGTATAGCAAATCTCGGCCTTGGCCATTGCTATCTTTGTACGAATTAGAAAATTTCCTCATGTGGAAAAATAAGAAAATCAAGTTTTATTAAAACACTTTTGATCCCAAAAATCTTGTTTGGATTTCCAAACAACAAACCCGAATATCTGAAATCAGAAATTTACGAAACGTCTCATTCGAGCGATCTACCTAAACCAAGATAAGCTAATCTATACACGTTATAACAGAAAATGGCGCCTAGGAAGAAACCAAGGAAGGTGAGTCCAAACGGCACTCACGTTAACCTTTCCAACACGCCCAACAACAGTGGAAGTCCTCAGAACCTAGGAGAGCAAGTGCCTCAAGCGCCGAATAATATGGAAGCACGTTTAAAATCTGTAGAGGAACTCCTTGTAGCATTGGGAAATGCCGAGGTGCATAGGACACAAACAGTACCTCCGCCAGTAGCCCGAGTCAACTACTTGGCATTAGTGAACCCTTACCACCCACCCCATTATGACGGCCAAGAGGATCCAGCCAAGTTGGAAGGTTGGATCCGTACCTTTGATAAGCTCTTGAATGCTATCAAGTGCCCTGATGAGGAGAGGATACACGTAGTGACCTACTACCTAGGAGGCGAAGCCGATGAGTGGTGGCAAAATCTCCAAGCGAATTCAGTGGAAGACGAAGAAGCCTACACCTGGGAAGAACTTAAGGAAGCTTTGAGGGAAAGATTCTACCCACTGAGCACCAAGACTGCGAAGTACGAGGAATTCATCAACTTAAAGCAAGGTGCGCAAACAGTGCAAGAGTACTACAGCAAGTTCAAGGAGCTAGTACGATTCGCTGCGAGGATAGTACCAACCGACTCTGACAAGGCTCAGAAATTCGAGATGGGTCTGAACCTTAGTATCCGGGAGATACTTGCAGTAGGACAATTCACGAACCTGCAGACGATATATGATCGCGCCGTATCAATTGCTCGAATCCAGCAATTGAAGCGTAAGGAACATGGTGAGTCGAGCAAGGACTCGCAAGGACTGGAGAAGAAGGATCGGAAAGACAACAATAACAATTCTAGGAAAGACAATGGATCCCGAAAGAAAGGAAATAAAGGTCTCAACAATGGGGGAGACAACAACCGTGGTGCGGTTATACCACGTTGCCCACGATGCAACCATGCACATCTGGTACGCCAATGCCCGAAGCCTGGAACCTGCCGTAGGTGCGGCAAGCTTGGTCACAAGGCTAGTGGATGTCGAACGCCAGAGGAGGCGATCGAAAAGAGAGTAGATTTGGTGAACCTTCAGCAAGGAGAGAGTGACGAGGAACAAGACCAAAACCCGAATCCTCTTGAGAATAATGAATAGGCAGTTATGGGGACATAACTGAAGTCCTAAGGGGGAGAGGATGTGATACCCCGTAATTATTTTTGGAGTTCGACTCGATATCATGTATCCCAAATAAATTTTGAACTACGTTATGGCTTGATCCCTTCACAGGGTACGTAGGCAACTTAGAAGTTTTAATTCTAAGTTCAGTCACAACATAATAAAACAAACACAAGACCTTAGCACGAGAAAAGCCGAAACACAACTTCGAGGACGAAGTTGATTCTTAAGGAGGGTAGACTGTAATACCCGAGAATTTTGCAACATAAAATAAAAAAAAATAAAATAAAATAAATAAAAAAAATATAATAAACATGATAAATGGATAAAGAATCATAGAAGATGAGAAATGGAATTTAAATTAAAAAGGAAACAAAATTCCGAGAACCCGGGAAGCCGAAGGCAATTTAATTGAATAAATGGTTACACGGGGACCCGACATCGATAGACTCAATAACTCGAGTCCAAACATAAATTTAGGTCCGAATAAAATTAGGATAGGAAATCGGAGCCCGAATATACCCCGGGAATCGGAATTCGGGAGCATAGAGGGATAGAAACCCGAAAGAGAGGCGGAAAAGCACGACGGATCGCACGACCCGCCCGGACCGAAGTCCAGGCGAGAGTCGCGCGGTGGCCGCGCGGTGAAGAGGGAAGACCGCGCCACGACCGCGCCACTCTGGCAGCAACAAACCAAGCGAGATTTTCTCGCCCGAACGCGGATTTTTCGACTTTCGGTTGAACGTCTCTCGACCCAAGACCCTTGGGATCAGATTTTGGACGCCCTAGGTCTTAAATAAATAAGACCTCCTAAGAGCTCCGAATACATTTGAAACCCTACGAAATCTTTCTATACGTCGAAACCCTAATCCCGGAGTCGTCGGAGGCACAACACCGAGAGGAGGAACTGACTTGGACAAAATTCGGAGACCCCCGTCGCTGTGGTAAGCCTTGATCCATTCTTTTCCATATGAGATTCGAAAACGAATCCTAATTAAACATCTTTTCTATTCTAAACCCCGATCCGGACGCGTTGAGGAAAAACGAAGGATCTCGGAGGGAGAACGAAGAACGTGGAAGCCACGCCTCCGAATCATCGACATGAGATATCTATAGATCTGTAAGTTAACGCTTACTTTGGTTTTGGGTTGTTAAAAGATTCGAACATATAGATGTAATGGAACCCTATCAAAAATCTGTCTACACCGGCGCAGCGTGTTTGTTGAATTTATTCGAACCCTTTAAAACGTTCAAACGAGAAAACTTAAAACACGAAAAACACTCCTAAGACATGGATCTAGCTTCTGTAAAAATTTCATAATTTTTCATCGTGTTTTGATATCCGAAACGGATCGTAAACGAGCCTGCTTTAGATTTAGATCTTGAAACGATGAAAGATTCTTTATTCGAACTTGTTGGTGATTTCTACCTTAGATCTAGACCGATCTAGGCTTGACGTTGAACATAAGAGTTGTAGATCTATACTTTATGAATACCTCCGTAAAGGTTCAGAATTTTTCATGATGATTTGATATATGAAATCCACTCCGAACCGAACTGGTTTTAAATCGAATCTTGAAACTGGACAGAACATAGGTGCGAACTTGTTGACGTTTTTGAGTATGGTTCTAGGCCGAATTAGATCTTTAGCCGAACATGAAAGTTGTAGATAATTGTCTTAAGATGATCTCTGTAAAATTTCATTAAATTTGGAGTTGAATTGCTATGGTAGAATTCGAAATCTTTAAACTGAGTTATATGAAATTCGGACAGAACAGTACTCCTGCGAAAATTAGTGTTTTTGACCTATTTTGGTATCTCGGATTGAAAAAGTTAAAACACGAAAGTTGTAGATCTCGACGTTTTGGAGTCAGGCGTGAAATTTCGGAATTTTTGAAATTAAATCTGATTTTTAACGAATTTTAGAGTAAACTGTGGTTGACCGAGTCAAAACTTGAAATCTTGTGGAAACGATGAAATTAACCTTTAAGGTTGAAACGGTGAAATTAGCCTTTAAGGATGAAACGAGTAGAAATTCTTTGAAATAAGATACACGAAACGAGAAGGTTAAAATATTGCGGGTTATGACTAAGCTAGATACTGTCAATGTTCTCTGCGGCTTGGGACATAAGAGCCCAAGTGTATGTCTAGGTTGACGTAAGAGCCCTAGCGAAACACTGATCGTATGTCTAGCGGACGGATTAACTCTAATTAAAAGATCTGGATCGACCATGATACCTGTGGACATAAGAGCCCAGGCGTAAGGCTGGCGGACATAAGAGCCCTAGCGGTGGTGATCTGTAAAAGATATGAAACGAGGAGTTGCGAGAATTCCAAATTAAATCTGTATTAAATTGTGCTGTTAAATTTATGGCCACTTATTTAATTACGTTGCAAGCTATATGATGATCTTATGAATCCCTGTCTTCTAAATTATGCGATTAAATGAATTATTTAAATTATGCACATGTTTTCATTAAATTTAAATAAAGGCTTTGAAACCTCATAATCTTGTATGTGTTAACTTACTCAGCACGTAGTGCTGACCAAAACCATATTTTCTTTTTCTTGTTCTTACAGAGTGTGAAGAATATGCATCCTCATATGCATGCGTGGGAATTTTGGGGAAATACATTATATTTTAAATTTAGCTTTAGACTAGATCTTGCATGAACGGGCCTGTTTAACCCGTGTCTTGGCCATGTTGGCCCTATTATTAATTTCCGCTGCATTATATATGTAATTATTATTTTCCGCTGCAACTTTGATATATTATTTTTAAATTATATATGAATGGGCTGTTTGAATATTTTAAATTCTGGAAAAAAAACCATAGCCTTGCATCTCTTTAGTGAGCTCGGAGAAACCGTGTCTTGCTAGAGAGGTGTGGCGGTGACACCCCGACCTGGGTGACCAAAAACCGGGGTGTTACAGCGCGGTCCCCGCCTGGACTGCGGTCCGGGCGGGTCCGTGCGATCCGATCCGTCGGGTCTTTTTCCCCTCTCTTTCGGACTTCTATCCTTCCACGTTTCCGCGCTCGATTTTTTGGGTCATTTCCGGATTATGCTTCTCATCCTAAATTTATTTCGTCTCAATTCGATTTCACGCTTGAAAACTTAAGACCGTCGGTTTTGGTCCGTGGAGTTCTAATTCGTCGTCCCTTGACTTCCGTGCATTTTCGCGCCTACGGGTTCTCGGAAACAAAACCTTCTCTCCTATTGGATTAATTCCTATTTTTATATTCTAAAATTTACGGGTATTACAGGGAGAAATATAAGAAACCCCTTAAAAGCTTCATAATCCTGTAACAGTTCCAACCACCTCCTTTGTCTGTCACTCATATGGTCTGAGGTGTATAAACACTTCAGATTCTTATGATCTGAATAAATCTTACACTTAGCTCCATACAGATAGTGTCTCCAGATTTTCAGAGCATGCACTACCGTTGCCATCTCCAAATCGTGAGTTGGGTAGTTCTGCTCATGTCGCTTAAGCTGTCGAGATGCATAAGCAATCACCTTCCCATTCTGCATCAATACACAACTTACACCCTTAAGTGACGCATCCGTGTAAACCTCATACTTACCTGAATCATCAGGTAGTACCAAAACAGGTGCCCTGTCACTTTCTTCTTCAGAAGTTCGAATGTCTGCTCACAATCATCATCCCACCGAAATCTGACATCTTTCATCAACAATCTTGTTAGTGGTTTAGCAATACTAGAAAACCCCTCAATAAATCTGTGGTAGTAACCAACAAGACCCAAGAAACTTCGAATCTCTTCCACATTCTTCGGGGCTTGCCATTTCAATACCGTTTCTACCTTAGCATGATCAACCGAAATACCCTCACCAGAAACAATGTGTCCCAGAAAAGACACCTTCTCCAACCAGAACTCACATTTAGAGAGTTTAGCATACAGCGTATGCTCTTGCAATTTGTTCAAAATTGTCCTCAAATGACCCGAGTGTGCCACACGACTCGGCGAATAAACCAGAATATCGTCTATGAACACAACCACACACACATCCAGCAGGGGACGGAATACCCTATGCATAAGATCCATGAAGATCGTTGGTGCGTTAGTCAAACCAAAAGGCATGACCGTGAATTCAAAGTGCCCATAACGAGTCCTGAAAGCTGTTTTAGGCCAATCATCCTCCGCCACCCTTATCTGATGGTAGCCCGATCTCAAATCAATCTTACTTAACATACTAGCCCTTTCAACTGATCAAACAGATCCTCAATCCCAGGTAAAGGATACTTGTTCTTCACCGTGATTCGGTTCAAACCTCTGTATCGATATATATCCTCATCGATCCATCTTTCTTCTTAAGAAACAATACATGAGCTCCCCAAGGCAAGCAACTCGGCTGAATTTACCCCTTACTGGTAAGCATTCAACTGATCCTTCAACTCCTCAGTTCAGCAGGAGCCAAACGATAAGGAGCCTTTGAAATAGGAGCTGCATCAGGCATCAGCTCACTGGTAAAATCAATCTCCCAAGTAGGTGGAAGATCAGGAATTTTGTCGGGAAATACATCCCTGAACTCAGACACAACAGGGACACTCGAAGCAGCTGAAACCTCCGCTCGAAGATCCCTCATTTGCCACAGGAAAAGAGAACATGCGCATCAAGTCACACAACGAAGCAACAGAAACCAGACTAATATTAGGTGGAATCAAAGAAGGTCGGTAAGAAACATATTTACCGAGAGGATCTCGAAAGGAAATGCATGGAATACCACAATCAATCTCTTACGATAAGAAAATCACAACTTTATTATCTCAAGGAATTCTTCCAACGGGTTCTGTCTCCCGTCCCACAAATTCAAAGTCAAAACATGTCCAACCCTACCTCCTAATCCATATTTATAGATTACTAAGCATGCCTTATTGGGCCATTAATTCTAACAAAATACTCTACTAATCCACAATACATATGCTGCTTATAATAATACGCTAATAATAATATTTAACTACATAGCCCATTGTCAAAGTGCTAAGATCAAACCCAAGTGTACGCCTCCATGTCGAGCTCGCCATGAATATACCATCGAGGGTCGATTCTCCTTACGTCACCAAGAATCATCGGTAACAATTTCCTCCTTCCCAGAAGACACCTTGTCCTCAAGGTGGAATGCCGGAAATTGTTGTAGTATCTCCCCTTGATCCACCCAGCTTGCATTTTCTTCAGCTAACCCATGCCATCGAATAAGCACTTCCTGCTTCCCTTGGGCACTGGTACGTTCTGCTACCACCTCCTGGGGTTCGAACAGAGGGATTTCTTGACCCTCCAGACTGTCCGGAAGTGTTTTATCAACTGGATGATCACCAACGACTCGCTTAAGCTGTGATACATGAAAAACATGGTGTACTCGGCTGTGAGGAGGGAGCCGAAGCCGGTAAGCCACCTTGCCGATCCGCTTTTCGATCTCGAAAGGTCCATAAAATTTGGGAGAGAGTTTGTGATATTTCTGCCCATCGTGGACCGAGAGTTGTCTATGCATGCGGAGCTTCAAAACACCTTATCGCCTAAGGAAAATTCCACATCTCTGTGATGATTATTGGCCTGCTTTACCATGCGTTGAGCTTGGGACAAGTGGTATTTTAATACCCGCAGCATGCAATCCCGCCCACCAAGCATGTCGGCTACTGATTCTATGTGACACTCCGCTGGAGAAAACTGATGAAGAGTGGGAGGTGGTCGTCCGTATACTATTTCAAACGGAGTGAGTTGTGAAGCCCCTCAAAAGGTAGTGTAGTAGTGGTACTCGGCCCAAGGAAGGCAGCCTGCCAATTTTCTTGCTTGTTCAGATGCAAAACAACAGAGATATGTCTCGAAACCTCAGTTGAGGACTTTGGTTTGACAGTCTGTCTCAGGATGGTAAGCCGAGCTAAACTTGGTACCGTCCCTTGCAAGTGAAATAACTCTTTCCAAAAATTACTTAAGAAGAGAGGGTCACAGTCTGAAGAGAGGGTCACGGTCTGATACAATGGATTTAGGAACACCATGCAACCTCACAATCTCTTGCACAAAAATCTCTGCTAACCTTTTAGCGGATAGGGAACCTCGAAGGGCGATAAAGTGACCAAACTTGGAAAATTTATCAACAACAACCAAGATTATTGAATAACCTTGAGAACGAGGGAGACCAGTGATGAAATACATGGAAATGTCTTCCTAAACTTCAGAAGGAATGGGTAATGGTTGAAGCAAGCCTGTTGGGGACATTGTTTCATACTTTGATTTTTGACAAATTAGGCAGGCCCGGACATACTCTTACACTCTTTTATACATGCCACGCTAATTGTAATACCCGTGAAATCAGTCACCCATAAATAAATAAATAAACACATAAATAATTAAATAAATAAATAAATAAAATAAAAATAAAAAGAGAAATGGAATCTAATTCCAAAGATTAAAAAGGAATTTAAATACCACGAACCCGTGAAGTCGAAAATTGTAATACCCTATATTATTCTAGATATATTTTAAATTAATTTATTTATAAATATTAAAACTATTTCAGTACTTGTGTAATTATTAGATGCATAGTAATTAAATTAACACTTTATTTTTATAAATATATATACATGATGAGGATGATGATGATAATAATAATAATAATAACAATAATAATAATAATAATAATAATAATAATAATAATAATAATAATAACAATAACAATAATAATAATAAAATTAGCATAATAAGAAAAATATATAGATATATGCATGATAGTTATAACAATATTTAGTCTATTTTTAGTATATTGTTGCACACAATAAGTAGGAAAAGATTTGACATAAATCTTAGATCCTAAATCTCTAAAAGTCGTTCTTTTACTTTCTTTATAAAAAAAAAATTAAATCTTCTTCATCTTCCTATTTTGCTATTCAAATCAATTTTATGTACAATATATAAAATAAGATAAAATAAAATAAAATAAATAACTATATCAACAATATAGAGATATTTGCTTAGTAGTTAAAACAAAATCTATCCTATCTTTAGTATATAAAAGCTAGGATACATAGTATATTATTGTATCTTTCAAATAGCAAATATTGGTAACAAACCTTAAATCCTAACAATCCCTAAGTGCCGCCCCTTTACCCCTTTTTAAACTAAATCTTTCTCATCTTCCTATTTTGTTACTCCAACAATTTCTACATACAAAAAAATAAAAAAATAAAAACAAAAAGAGGAAAAAAAAAGAGAACGAAGAGGAAAAAAAACAAACCTAATTCGTGGGTGTTGAGGACGATCTCGATGGAGAAGAAGGCACCTCGGGCGGAGTTTGACACACCAAAGCGTAGATCGGGTGGTAAGGAAGAAGAGACGACGGAATTTGGACGCGTGCGAGGATCTAGGAGTCAAACGGTGAACGTGGAAGCCACTCCTACGAATCGACGAGCCGGATAATCCAATTCTTGTAAGTTAATCTTACTATGATTTTGGGAGGATTTAAAATACACCTAACGGAACGATCTAATCAAGAAACCTAAAATCTGTCAACCCGAAGAAACCCACGGTGCAGCAGACTTTCATGATTTTTCCGAACCCTTAAATCTGTTCAAACGAGAAAACCTAAAATACAAAAAACAGTTCTAAGACATAGATCTATCTCATGTAAAAATTTCATAATTTTTCATTGTGTTTTGGTATCCGAAAATGACCACAAACGAACCTGCCTTCGACTTAGATCTTGAAACGTTGATAGATTCTTTATCCAAACTTGAGGTTGATTTTTACCTTAGATCAAGACCGATTTAGGATTGGTGCTAAACATAAGAGTTTTAGATCTATACGTTAAGAACACCTCCGTAAATTTTTGGAATTTTTTGTTGAGGTTTGATATCGGAATTCGACTCCAAACCGAACTGTTCTAAATTTAGATCTTGAAATCTTGACAGATTCTTGGCCCGAACTTGTTGGCATTTTTGACAATCGATATAGGGTGAATTAGATCTTTTGTTGAACATGAAACTTGTAGATATATGTCTTAAGCATCTTCCTGTAAAATTTCATCAAATTTGGAGTTAGTTTGCTATGGTAGATCTCGAAATTTAGGAACAGCTGTTGTAAAGATTCGGACAGATTTGTAACCTGTTAGAAATCGACATTTTTCACTTACTTTCGTATCTCGGATCGAAAAACGTAAAAAATGAAACTTGTTCATCTCTGTGTTTTCGAGTCACCGGTCAAATTTCAGAATTTTTGGACTTAAACTCGATGTTTAATGAATTTTGAAGTGAACTGTGGTTGACCGAGTCAAATCTTGAAAATCTTGTTAAACGGTGAAATTAGCCTTTAAGCTTTAAACGATTGGGAATTCGTTTGAAATAAAATACACATGAAATATAATGCTTGCCAAAAGGCAATTGAAATATAATGCTTGCCGAAAGGCAATTGAGATATACTGCTTGCCGAAAGGCAATTGAAATATAATGCTTGCCGAAAGGCAATTGAGATATACTGCATGCCGAAAGGCAATTGGTATATAAAGCTTGCCGAGAGGCAATTGATAAATAAAGCTTGCCGAATGGCAATTGAGATATGAACATGAGACATGAGACATGAAACTAGAAGACTCGGAAATTGTTCCTTTTGGATTATGCTTTTAAATTATGTCCTACAATTATATTGCTTTGCAAGTTATATTTATGGTCTTATGAAATCCCAGTCTTTTAAATTATGCAAATAAATTGTTATTAGATAAATGAATTAAATTATGGGTGTTATGCACATGTTTTCTTTAAATTTAATTAAAGGCTTTGAAACCCCATAATCATGTACTTTATTTCAGAGCTGACCAAACCATATTGTTTTGTCAGCAAGTTTTTGCTGACCAAAGCTTATAGTATGTGTTAACTTACTCAGCAAGTTTTTGCTGACCAAACCATATTGTTTCCCTTTTTCTTTCTTTCAGAGCTGAAGAATATGCATCATCATATGCATTCATGGGAATTTTGGGGAAATACTTTATTTTTAAATTTTGCGTTAGACTAGAAATTGCATTAACGGGCTTGTTTAACCCGTATTTTGGCCGTGTTGGCCCAGTTTTAAATTCCACTGCATTATACATATGTAATTATTACTTTCCGCTGCAACTTTGATATATTATTTTTACACTATATATGAATGGGTTGTTTGAATATTTTAAATTCTGAAAAACCATAGCCTTGCATCTCTTTAGCAAGCTTGGAGAAACCGTGTCTTGCTAGGGAGGTGTGGCGGTGACATCCCGACCTGGGTGACCAAAAACCGGGGTGTTACAAGTTGGTATCAGAGCCCAGACTATTTTAAAGCTATTTATTTTAAAGAAAATATCTGATACCAGAGTGGTATCAGAGCCCGGCTTATTTTTAAATTAGTATTTTTAAACCTAGTATTATTATTTTTAAATCATTATTATTTTTAAATTATTATTGAAGCCCAAATTATTATTTTGAAAGTTTCCTAGCCCAAATTATTTTTGAGCCCAAATGATAATTATTTTTGACCCAATATAGAGGTCCAAGAATTTTAACTAATATTTTAAATTTTTTTAAGCATTAGTTCCATGGAATAAATTTTTATTTTAAAACTCATGGAATTTAGAAATATATATATATATATACATAGTGCATGAATTATTTTTGGGGGGAAATCATCATTTGCATGTGCATACTGCATTGCCTAAACTTAGAGAACTTAGAAGCTTGATATATTCTAACTTAGATCTCTTGCTATACCTAGATAACGTAGAGGCTTGACATCGAATTAGAAACGCTCACTAGAGACTGAACTTATCGTAGTTCTAGATCTCATTCATCTATGTGCTCGCCTAAGCATAACAATCCTCGGCCTTAGCTATTCCTATCCTTGTACGAATTAGAAAATTTCCTTATGTGGAACAATAAAAATCAAGTTTTTATTAAAACACTCTCTATTCCAAAAATCTTGTTTGGTTTCCCAAACAACAAATCCATTTCAAACGCACGGCTCATTTAAACCAAACACGAACCCTCTTGAGAATAACGTATAGGCAGTTATAGGGACATAACTGAAATCCTAAGGGGGAGAGGATGTGATACCCCGCAATAATTTATTTTTGGAGTTCGACTCGATAAAATGTATCCTGAAAAAATATATATATATATAATAAACAAATTCAAATTGTTTTGAACTACGTTATGCTTGATCCCTTCTTAGGGTATGTAGGCAGCTTGGGAATTTTAATTCTGAGTTCAGTCACAAAATAAAAAATAAAGAAAAAACAACCAATATAAACGAAGGACCATAGTTCTTAGCTCGAGAGAAGCTAAAAACGCAACTTCGGGGGCGAAGTTAATTCTTAAGGAGGGTAGACTGTAATACCCGTGAAATCAGTAAGGCAACTTCGAGGACGAAGTTGATTCTTAAGGAGGGTAGACTGTAATACCCGTGAAATCAGTCACCCATAAATAAATAAATAAACACATAAATAATTAAATAAATAAATAAATAAAATAAAACTAAAAAGAGAAATGGAATCTAATTCCAAAGATTAAAAAGGAATTTAAATACCACGAACCCGTGAAGTCGAAAATTGTAATACCCTATATTATTCTAGATATATTTTAAATTAATTTATTTATAAATATTAAAACTATTTCAGTACTTGTGTAATTATTAGATGCATAGTAATTAAATTAACACTTTATTTTTATAAATATATATACATGATGATGATGATGATAATAATAATAATAATAATAAAAATAATAATAATAATAATAATAATAATAATAATAATAATAATAATAATAATAATAACAATAACAATAATAATAATAATTAGCATAATAAGAAAAATGTATAGATATATGCATGATAGTTATAACAATATTTAGTCTATTTTTAGTATATTGTTGCACACAATAAGTAGGAAAAGATTTGACATAAATCTTAGATCCTAAATCTCTAAAAGTTGTTCTTTTACTTTCTTTATAAAAAAAAAAAATTAAATCTTCTTCATCTTCCTATTTTGCTATTCAAATCAATTTTATGTACAATATATAAAATAAGATAAAACAAAATAAAATAAATAACTATATCAACAATATAGAGATATTTGCTTAGTAGTTAAAACAAAATCTATCCTATCTTTAGTATATAAAAGCTAGGATACATAGTATATTATTGTATCTTTCAAATAGCAAATATTGGTAACAAACCTTAAATCCTAAAAATTCCTAAGTGCCGCCCCTTTACCCCTTTTTAAACTAAATCTTTCTCATCTTCCTATTTTGTTACTCCAACAATTTCTACATACAAAAAAATAAAAAAATAAAAACAAAAAGAGGAAAAAAAAAAGAGAACGAAGAGGAAAAAAAAACAAACCTAATTCGTGGGTGTTGAGGACGATCTCGATGGAGAAGAAGGCACCTCGGGCGGAGTTTGACACACCAAAGCGTAGATCGGGTGGTAAGGAAGAAGAGACGACGGAATTTGGACGCGTGCGAGGATCTAGGAGTCAAACGGTGAACGTGGAAGCCACGCCTACGAATCGACGAGCCGGATAATCCAATTCTTGTAAGTTAATCTTACTATGGTTTTGGGAGGATTTAAAATACACCTAATGGAACGATCTAATCAAGAAACCTAAAATCTGTCAACCCGAAAAACCCACGGCGCAGCAGACTTTCATAATTTTTCCGAACCCTTCAATCTGTTCAAACGAGAAAACCTAAAATACGAAAAACAGTTCTAAGACATAGATCTATCTCATGTAAAAATTTCATAATTTTTCATTGTGTTTTGGTATCGGAAAATGACCACAAACGAACCTGCCTTCGACTTAGATCTTGAAATGTTGATAGATTCTTTATCCGAACTTGAGGTTGATTTTTACCTTAGATCAAGACCGATTTAGGATTGGTGCTAAACATAAGAGTTTTAGATCTATGCGTTAAGAACACCTCCGTAAATTTTTGGAATTTTTTGTTGAGGTTTGATATCGGAATTCGACTCCAAACCGAACTGTTCTAAATTTAGATCTTGAAATCTTGACAGATTCTTGGCCCGAACTTGTTGGCATTTTTGACAATAGATATAGGATGAATTAGATCTTTTGTTGAACATGAAACTTGTAGATATATGTCTTAAGCATCTCCCTGTAAAATTTCATCAAATTTGGAGTTAGTTTGCTATGGTAGATCTCGCAATTTAGGAACTGCTGTTGTAAAGATTCGGACAGATTTGTAACCTGTTAGAAATCGACGTTTTTCACTTACTTTCGTATCTCGGATCGAAAAACTTAAAACATGAAACTTGTTCATCTCTGTGTTTTCGAGTCACCGGTCAAATTTCAGATTTTTGGACTTAAACTCGATGTTTAATGAATTTTGAAGTGAACTGTGGTTGACCGAGTCAAATCTTGAAAATCTTGTTAAACGGTGAAATTAGCCTTTAAGCTTTAAACGATTGGGAATTCGTTTGAAATAAAATACACATGAAATATAATGCTTGCCAAAAGGCAATTGAAATATAATGCTTGCCGAAAGGCAATTGAGATATACTGCTTGCCGAAAGGCAATTGATATATAAAGCTTGCCGAGAGGCAATTGATAAATAAAGTTTGCCGAATGGCAATTGAGATATGAACATGAGACATGAGACATGAAACTAGAAGACTCGGAAATTGTTCCTTTTGGATTATGCTTTTAAATTATGTCCTACAATTATATTGCTTTGCAAGTTATATTTATGGTCTTATGAAATCCCAGTCTTTTAAATTATGCAAATAAATTGTTATTAGATAAATGAATTAAATTATGGGTGTTACACATGTTTTCTTTAAATTTAATTAAAGGCTTTGAAACCCCATAATCATATACTTTATTTCAGAGCTGACCAAACCATATTGTTTAGTCAGCAAGTTTTTGCTAACCAAACCTTATAGTATGTGTTAACTTACTCAGCAAGTTTTTGTTGACCAAACCATATTGTTTCCCTTTTTCTTTCAGAGCTGAAGAATATGCATCATCATATGCATTCATGGGAATTTTGGGGAAATACTTTATTTTTAAATTTTGCGTTAGACTAGAAATTGCATTAACGGGCTTGTTTAACCCGTATTTTGGCCGTGTTGGCCCAGTTTTAAATTCCGCTGCATTATACATATGTAATTATTACTTTCCGCTGCAACTTTGATATATTATTTTTACACTATATATGAATGGGTTGTTTGGATATTTTAAATTCTGAAAAACTATAGCCTTGCATCTCTTTAGCAAGCTCGGAAAAACCGTGTCTTGCTAGGGAGGTGTGGCGGTGACATCCCGATCTGGGTGACCAAAAACCGGGGTGTTACAAGTTGGTATCAGAGCCCAGACTATTTTAAAGCTATTTATTTTAAAGAAAATATCTGATACCAGAGTGGTATCAGAGCCCGACTTATTTTTAAATTAGTATTTTTATTCCTAGTATTATTATTTTTAAATCATTATTATTTTTAAATTATTATTGAAGCCCAAATTATTATTTTGAAAGTTTCCTAGCCCAAATTATTTTTGAGCCCAAATGATAATTATTTTTGACCCAATATAGAGGTCCAAGAATTTTAACTAATATTTTAAATTTTTTTAAACATTAGTTCCATGGAATAAATTTTTATTTTAAAACCCATGGAAATTAGAAAAATATATATATATACATAGTGCATGAATTATTTTTGGGGGGAAATCATCATTTGCATGTGCATACTGCATTGCCTAAACTTAGAGAACTTAGAAGCGTGATATATTCTAACTTAGATCTCTTGCTATACCTAGATAACGTAGAGGCTTGACATCGAATTAGAAACGCTTACTAGAGACTGAACTTGTCGTAGTTCTAGATCTCATTCATCTATGCGCTCGCCTAAGCATAACAATCCTCGGTCTTAGCGATTCCTATCCTTGTACGAATTAGAAAATTTCCTTATGTGGAACAATAAAAATCAAGTTTTTATTAAAATACTCTCTATTCCAAAAATCTTGTTTGGTTTCCCAAACAACAAATCCATTTCAAACGCACGGCTCATTTAAACCAAACCCGAACCCTCTTGAGAATAACGTATAGGCAGTTATAGGGACATAACTGAAATCCTAAGAGGGAGAGGATGTGATACCCCGCAATAATTTATTTTTGGAGTTCGACTCGATAAAATGTATCCTGAAAATATATATATATATAATAAACAAATTCAAATTGTTTTGAACTACGTTATGCTTGATCCCTTCACAGGGTACGTAGGCAGCTTGGGAATTTAAATTCTGAGTTCAATCACAAAATAAAAAATAAAGAAAAAACAACCAATATAAACGAAGGACCATAGTTCTTAGCTCGAGAGAAGCTAAAAACGCAACTTCGGGGGCGAAGTTAATTCTTAAGGAGGGTAGACTGTAATACCCGTGAAATCAGTAAGGCAACTTCGAGGACGAAGTTGATTCTTAAGGAGGGTAGACTGTAATACCCGTAAAATCAGTCACCCATAAATAAATAAATAAACACATAAATAATTAAATAAATAAATAAATAAAATAAAAATAAAAAGAGAAATGGAATCTAATTCCAAAGATTAAAAAGGAATTTAAATACCACGAACCCGTGAAGTCGAAAATTGTAATACCCTATATTATTCTAGATATATTTTAAATTAATTTATTTATAAATATTAAAACTATTTCAGTACTTGTGTAATTATTAGATGCATAGTAATTAAATTAACACTTTATTTTTATAAATATATATACATGATGATGATGATGATGATGATGATAATAATAATAATAATAACAATAATAATAATAATAATAATAATAATAATAACAATAATAATAATAATTAGCATAATAAGAAAAATGTATAGATATATGCATGATAGTTATAACAATATTTAGTCTATTTTTAGTATATTGTTGCACACAATAAGTAGGAAAAGATTTGACATAAATCTTAGATCTTAAATCTCTAAAAGTCGTTCTTTTACTTTCTTTATAAAAAAAATTAAATCTTCTTCATCTTCCTATTTTGCTATTCAAATCAATTTTATGTACAATATATAAAATAAGATAAAACAAAATAAAATAAATAACTATATCAACAATATAGAGATATTTGCTTAGTAGTTAAAACAAAATCTATCCTATCTTTAGTATATAAAAGCTAGGATACATAGTATATTATTGTATCTTTCAAATAGCAAATATTGGTAACAAACCTTAAATCCTAACAATCCCTAAGTGCCGCCCCTTTACCCCTTTTTAAACTAAATCTTTCTCATCTTCCTATTTTGTTACTCCAACAATTTCTACATACAAAAAAATAAAAAAATAAAAACAAAAAGAGGAAAAAAAAGAGAATGAAAAGGAAAAAAAAAAAAAACAAACCTAATTCATGGGTGTTGAGGACGATCTCGATGGAGAAGAAGGCACCTCGGGCGGAGTTTGACACACCAAAGCGTAGATCGGGTGGTAAGGAAGAAGAGACGACGGAATTTGGACGTGTGCGAGGATCTAGGAGTCAAACGGTGAACGTGGAAGCCACGCCTACGAATCGACGAGCCGGATAATCCAATTCTTGTAAGTTAATCTTACTATGGTTTTGGGAGGATTTAAAATACACCTAACGGAACGATCTAATCAAGAAACCTAAAATCTGTAAACCCGAAGAAACCCACTGCGCAGCAGACTTGCATGATTTTTCCGAACCCTTAAATCTGTTCAAACGAGAAAAACCTAAAATACGAAAAACGATTCTAAGACATAGATCTATATCATGTAAAAATTTCATAATTTTTCATTGTGTTTTGGTATCCGAAAATGACCACAAACGAACCTGCCTTCGACTTAGATCTTGAAACGTTGATAGATTCTTTATCCGAACTTGAGGTTGATTTTTACCTTAGATCAAGACCGATTTAGGATTGGGCTAAACATAAGAGTTTTAGATCTATACGTTAAGAACACCTCCATAAATTTTTGGAATTTTTTGTTGAGGTTTGATATCAGAATTCGACTCCAAACCAACTGTTCTAAATTTAGATCTTGAAATCTTGACAGATTCTTGGCCCGAACTTGTTGGCATTTTTGACAATAGATATAGGATGACTTAGATCTTTTGTTGAACATGAAACTTGTAGATATATGTCTTAAGCATCTCCCTGTAAAATTTCATCAAATTTGGAGTTAGTTTTCTATGGTAAATCTCGAAATTTAGGAACTGCTGTTGTAAAGATTCGGACAAATTTGTAACCTGTTAGAAATCGACGTTTTTCACTTGCTTTCGTATCTCGGATCGGAAAACTTAAAACATGAAACTTGTTCATCTCTGAGTTTTCGAGTCACCGGTCAAATTTTAGAATTTTTGGACTTAAACTCGATGTTTAATGACTTTTGAAGTGAACTGTGGTTGACCGAGTCAAATCTTGAAAATCTTGTTAAACGGTGAAATTAGCCTTTAAGCTTTAAACGATTGGGAATTCGTTTGAAATAAAATACACATGAAATATAATGCTTGCCAAAAGGCAATTGAAATATAATGCTTGCCGAAAGGCAATTGAGATATACTGCTTGCCGAAAGGCAATTGAAATATAATGCTTGCCGAAAGGCAATTGAGATATACTGCTTGCTGAAAGGCAATTGATATATAAAGCTTGCCGAGAGGCAATTGATAAATAAAGCTTGCCGAATGGCAATTGAGATATGAACATGAGACATGAGACATGAAACTAGAAGACTCGGAAATTGTTCCTTTTGGATTATGCTTTTAAATTATGTCCTACAATTATATTGCTTTGCAAGTTATATTTATGGTCTTATGAAATCCCAGTCTTTTAAATTATGCAAATAAATTGTTATTAGATAAATGAATTAAATTATGGGTGTTATGCACATGTTTTCTTTAAATTTAATTAAAGGCTTTGAAACCCATAATCATGTATGTGTTAACTTACTCAGCAAGTTTTTGCTGACCAAACCATATTGTTTCCCTTTTTCTTTCAGAGCTGAAGAATATGCATCATCATATGCATTCATGGGAATTTTGGGGAAATACTTTATTTTTAAATTTTACGTTAGACTAGAAATTGCATGAACGGGCTTGTTTAACCCGTATTTTGGCCGTGTTGGCCCAGTTTTAAATTCCGCTGCATTATACATATGTAATTATTACTTTCCGCTGCAACTTTGATATATTATTTTTACACCATATATGAATGGGCTGTTTGAATATTTTAAATTCTGAAAAACCATAGCCTTGCATCTCTTTAGCAAGCTCGGAGAAACCGTGTCTTGCTAGGGAGGTGTGGCGGTGACATCCCGACCTGGATGACCAAAAACCGGGGTGTTACACTAATACACTCCCGCGGCCAGGCAACGACATGTACGGTACGTGCCGGCGTGTCCCCCTTGGGGGGTATCATGGAACTCGGCCAATAGATTCAGAATCCAACTAGAATTTTTTGTCAGTACCAAGCACCCACGATAATAAAAAATTCCTCCTAACAACTCATACCCCAAGTGTGCCGTGAGATCGACAGTAACTGCCTCTATGATTGTGACCAATGTAGGATGCATCGCCTGTTCCTTAACTAATTCTTTGAACTCTGGCCATACTACAGCGGACAATGCACAATTGATTACATCTCTGTTATCCTCCTCTTGCACCTCACCTGCGCCCTTGCGTGATAATGCATCCGCTTCAGAATTAATTCTTCCAGGTTTGTAGACGATTTCATAATTATATCCTAGCAGTTTGGCCATCCAAGATTGCTGCCCAGGAGTGGTAATTTTCTGATTCAACAAATTCTTCAAACTATGGTGATCAGTTCGTATGGTGAAACGCTGCCCCAACGGGTAGATCTGCCAGTGTTGGACGGCCATGACCAACGCCATGAGTTCACGTACATAGGCTGACTTGATTAAAGTGCGATCAGATATCACCTTCCTAAAATATGCCAAGGTTCGTTCGTCTTGCATTAATATGGCCCACACGCCAGTTCCAGATGTGTCACACTCTACTATAAACGGCTTATAAAAGTCGGACATGGCAAGCAAGGGGGCGATGGTTAATGTTTCCTTCAAGTTGACGAATGCAAGTTGTGCTTCAGAGGACCATGAAAATTTCCCTACTAAGTCCTTCTTCAGGAGTTGTGTTAGAGGTTTCGCGAGACTTCCACAACCCCATATAAACCTTCTATAATATCCTGTCAGTCCCAAGAAGCCACGTACTCTTGGAATTGGCCAAGCTTTAACTTCAGCTATTTTATTGGGGTCCATAGAAACCCCCGCGGCTGAAACTACGTGTCCGAGATATTCCACTTCTGTACAACCAAATGAGCATTTCTTTTTGTTAGCCTTGAAATGGTTTTCCCTTAGCAAGCTCAGCACTACCCTTAAATGTTGCATGGGGTCGGCCCAAGTCCGACTGTACACCAGGTGTAATACCCGTAAATTTTAGAATATAAAAATAGGAATTAATCCAATAGGAGAGAAGGTTTTGTTTCCGAGAACCCGTATACACGGAAATGCACGGAAGTCAAAGGACGACGAATTAGAACCCGACGGACCAAAACCGACGGTCTTAAGATTTCAAGCATGAAATCGAATTGAGACGGAATAAATTTATGATGAGAAGCATAATCCGAAAATGACCCGGAAAATCGAGCGCGGAAACGTGGAAGGATAGAAGTCCGAAAGAGAGGAGAAAAAAGACCCGATGGATCGGATCGCACGGACCCGCCCGGACCGTAGTCCAGGCGGGGACCGCGCGCTGGTCGGGCGGGGTTTGGCCAAAAGGCGCGCCAACCCCGCGTGGCTCCACAGGATTTGGCAAGTTGCGCGTTTACGGCGATTTCTTACCATAATTCGACCCCCCGACTATGGAAAGAAGATTTTGGTCGAGGGGAAAGCTTTTAGGGCGACCTAGGGCTGCCTCCCCACCCTTTTCATCAGTCACAAATCTCCCTCCACTCTCCCCAAACTCTCCCAAGCCAAAACACTCTCCCGACGAACTTCCGACGAACTTCCGGCGACTTCCGGCGACCATCGACGACCATAGGAACGTGTAGATCAAGGTTTACACCCCTTAGATCGTTGGTAAGAGTATCCAGATTCATCTACTCGATTTATCTCCAATTTTTAATCTAACTTTCGAATATTGGACTTGTAATCACGTTCGTGATCGAAGGAGGAAGAGAACGTGTGCAAGGATCCGTTCGTAGTGTTTTCGGACAAGCCGAGCAACCCTAGGACGACTCAAGAACACAAACACTGTAAGTTGAGCCTTCCATATCAATACGGGTGGTTTAGGGGCGTCCGGTATAGTCGTAATGCAACGAAACGTAAAAACCGAAGTTAAAAACCCCAATACGCGCAGTTTTTGAAATCTGTCTAAAACTCATATTTCGAAGATTCAATCCGGGAAACTCAAAACTAGACTTTTGATCCTAACACATAAATCTAGGTTGTGTAAAACTTTCAGATATTTTCGTTAACGTTTGCTATTTTAATCGCATCAAAAGAAACTATTTTGACAAAACGTGTTTGAAATCTGCCTATGAACATGTCCGAACTTAGTGAGTCTGTTTCTATATTTTGTAGTCCGATTTGATCTTTGCAATCTAAATGAAAGTTGTAGATAATCATGTCTAGACTATGTGGCTAAAATTTCAGAATTTTTGGAGTCCATTTGATATGTCAAAAACCCAATTTTCCGAACTGTGACAAATCTGCTTTGGGACAGTAAACTGTTTCCGCATTAAACTCGATTTTTGACATGTTTCCTCAACTTATTTCGAGAAAGTTAAAACACGAAAGTTGTTCGTTAGGGTGTTTTGCATAAACTGTGAAATTTTCAGATTTTTCGGACTTAAACCGAATTTTTAAATTGAAAAGGCGTAAACTGTGATGCCAAGTTACACCTAAATCGAAGGATTTTGAAATTTCGAAACGAACGATCAAAGATTTGAAATATGACACATCTATAATTTTGAAAAACCCCAATACATTAAATCTAAACGATACATGAGATACTTTGGTGGAGGGTGAGTGCTCTGCAGGGTGCCCCTCTAGCCTTTCTCTTCGGGCCTATAATGGACGAGAGAATTAGATGAGATATTACGCCAATCGGCGGGAGATACATGGCCTACTCTCTCGGGTTGTCCGTATGGATTTCTCGAGGCTTCGGAGTGGTACTGGGTATGGCAGATACGGCTGCGGCCGCCGGATCACCGGCTAAACGAGATACTTACGAAACGGCTGCGGCCGCCGGATCACCGGCTATACAAAACATTGAGAAATGGTTACGTAACGGGGAAATAAAAGATTTAATATTTTTAAAGTATTTATTTATTTATGCATGTCTTTAAATTATGCATTTAAATTATGTCTTTAAATTTCATATCATGACTAAATTGTTATTGTGGATTAAATGCATGTTCAAGTACACAATTAAAATATTATTTACTTTAAATTTTGCGAATGCATGTTAGGAGTGGAATTTTAAATTATCTAATTAAATCCCTTTATTGCTATGTTAGGATCGACTTACTCAGTATTTTATATACTGATAAAATTGTTGTTTTCTCTTTTCCTTTCAGAGTATGAAGATAATGCATGAGCATATGCATTGGGGAATGGAAAACTTTAACATTGTTTTTATTACTTTTATGATACTTACATAACGGGCATGTAAATCCCGAGTTTTGGCCATGTCGGCCCACTTTACATTTTTCCGCTGCGATATATTATTACTACTACTATGTGTGTGGATGATACTTAATATTATTTTTAAATAGATTCTGGACTGTTTTTAAACCTTTTTGCAATACCTATAGCCTTGCATCTCTTTGGCAAGCTCGGAGAATCCGTGTCTTGCTAGAGAGATGTGGCGGTGACATCCCGGCCTGGGTTATCAAATCTGGGGTGTTACAAGTTGGTATTAGAGCCCGGAATATTTTAAAGCTACTATTATTATTATTTTAAAATATTTTGAACTAAGTATTATTTTTAAATTTATTATTATCATTATTATTTTAAGACTACTAGTGTTATTATTTTAGCCCAAAATTTGAGCCCAAAGGGGGTTAAACTATTTTGACCCAATGATTATTTATTTTAAGCCCAACCATTTCGGCCCATATACCCATGTTTTTACTTCTTAAGTCCAAATTATTACTTTTGGCCAATATAGAGGCCCAACTTTTTTTAAAAATTACTTAAACCATGATTAAATTTTAATTAAAAATGCATCAAATTAATTTTTTTTGGGGGGGGGGGGGGGGGGGTAGATTTAAATTTCTGCATATCATGACTTATATTCGAAACATACTCTAACTCTAACCTCCTTGTTGACACTAGATGGCCGAACCCAACACGAACATGGTCAACTTGATGATGAAACTGACTAACGCGTACTTAGAGTCCCAACAGCATATCAATCACTTCAAGGCTCGAGTGGGGCATCTAGAGAATAACGTGGACTATTTGAGACATCTTAGGGAAGCTGACCATCATGAAATAACCCAACTCAAGGCCCAAGTCGCCGAACTCCAAACCCAAGTGGTCACACTTCAAAACAAGGACAACGAACAGATGATGCAAATAGGACACTTAGGAGCTGAGCTGCTAGGCCTAGAGGCTGACATATTTCCTCCGAGCCCGAGCCCGGTGGGGACACCCATTGCCGTTGACGTATCCAGCGACGAGGACGATCCCCTCGAGGATGTACCTGCCTAGTCACCCTAGACTTAGGAACCCATGCTGATGCACTGATACTATTTTCGTTTCGAATGCTTGTAACCTAAAATTTTATCTTGAGTAATAAATCTACAAGCATTTATTTTATACAAGTATATTTAAAGTATTCCTTACTTTTTAATTAAATTATTTCTCTTCGAATACCTTGTTAAAACTCGATCAAACAAATGAACAAGGTAATAATAATCAAGGACCTATAGATAACAACTAAACAAAAATACAAGTAGTAATAAATAACCTAAATATGTAAATATATATATATATATATTCATTATATGGAGATAATCATCGAACAAGGGTATCTCCAACCCTAAACCCCAACACCCTAGAACCTAGGGTCTCGGAAAAAAAAAAAAAACCCTGAACAGGTTACTGTTCACGAAAAAAAAAAAACAAAACAAAACAAAACAAAACAAAACAAAAACAAAACAGCAAGTAGGACCAACCCCAAATAATAACAAACGATACGCTAAATCCCAACAACCTAGGCTAACAGGTTCCAGTAGACTAATACCTGTTAATATCGCCATTTATTTAATTAAATTATTTTATAAGCATTATATAATACTCCAACAAAAAGAATCGAAACTCTCTTGTTCTTGCGACAGCATGGCACCGAGAGGCAGACCATGCGCCCAGCCCACTACTCCAAACACCAACGAAACCCCTATGCAACCAGAAAGGCCTATACCCGGCGAAGGGGTACACGCTCAAGAGGAGCCGGCAAACCCTATGCCAAACAACATGGACGCGCGCCTACGCACTCTGGAAGAGGTTCTCATTGCGATAGGGAACGCGCATGTGAACCAAGGCCAGGCCGCTGCGGTACCTCCACCCGAGGCCCGCATTAACTACTTAGCTATGGTGAACTCATATCGTCCGCCGAACTACGCCGGAGAAGAGGACCCGGCTAAACTTGAAGAATGGATCCGAACATTCGACAAGCTACTAACCGCGGTGAAGTGCCCATTTGGCGAGAAGGTGCCTGTGGCATCGTACTATCTCGGAGGGGAGGCGGATGACTGGTGGCGTGCCATGCAAGATAAGTTAGCCGAGGACGAGGAACCCTATTCTTGGGAAGAATTCATGGGTCTGATCAGGGATCGCTTTTATCCCATGAGCACAAAGTCAGCCATGTACGAGGAGTTCTTATCTCTGAAGCAAGGAGGGCAAACGGTCCAGGAATATTACACCCGTTTCAAGGAGTTGGTGCGTTTCGCACCGAGACTCGTGCCGACAGATGCGGAGAAGGCACAGAGATTTGAAATGGGGCTAAACTTGGCTATACGAGAGGTGATCACTGGCGTCCCATACCTAGACCTGCAATCGGTGTATGATCGTGCGGTAGCTGTTGCAAGGGTGCAACAACTAAAAAGGAAAGTGAGCGGAGAACCCAGTCGAGGATCTCAGGGACAGGATAAGAGGAGTAGAGACAACCGTTCCGGTAACAATGCTGTAGAGAACAACTTTCGGGGAGATCTGAACAGACCCCCTCAAAACAACAACAGAGGATATGACGATAGAACCCTTTTCCGGGGTAACCCGGTGCCGCCTTGCCCGAGATGCGGCAGGCCTCATTTGGCCAGAGGGTGCCCCCAACAGGGCGCCTGCTACAGGTGTGGTTGCATCGGCCACATGGCGAACGAGTGCCGCACTCGACTGGAAAACATCACCAAGAGGGAGGACTTAGGCACGGGGCCAACTCAGCCTCGCAACCAAGATGGGCGGAATGGAAACAACCAGGGGTATAGACCCCCTCAGAACCAGAATCTCAATCAGAATCAACGTCCCCCACAGAATCCAAATCAGCAACAGAATCAGAACCCGAACCGGGATCAGCAAGGCAACCCGGGACGTCCAATGGGGCGATTGAATGTCATCAATGAGGCAGATGTGCCTATGCAGGGGACGTAATGGGAGGTACTTTCCATGTCTTAAGTACACCCCTTAGAGTTCTGTTTGACTCAGGAGCTAGTTGTTCGATAATATCATCTAAAGTCTTACCTGAACTAGATCTACCTAAGTGCGAATTGATTAACTTAGGGATTCAACTTCCATCGGGAGAGGTAGTATCATGCTCTAAGCGATATAACGGAATTCCGATAGTTATAAAGAACGTAGAGTTTTTCGCGAATTTGGTAGAATTCGAACTACAGGATTTTGACGTCATACTAGGGATGGATTGGCTAACCCAATATAAAGCCGTGATCGATTGCCAAAAACAAAAGATCACGTTGTCAAAGAGTAGGGGAAGGAGAGTCATCTTTTACTCCCAACCCCCTAAGAAGTCTACCAAGATAGTTAACGCCATTAAGCTATGTAGCTTAATGCGTAAGGTTTACGCGTTATATGCATGCTACATTCATAACCTTGAGGCCGAAGAGGTCACGGTGGATAACATTCCGGTGGTGAGAGAATACCCGGATGTATTTCCGGAAGACGTTCCCGGCATGCCGCCTGAGAGAGATCTGGAATTCACCATAGATCTCATCCCGGGAACGGAGCCTGTCTCAAAGGCTCCTTACCATATGGCACCGCTAGAAATGAAGGAACTAAAAGAACAACTCGAGGAGTTGCTAGAGAAGGGCTACATAAGGCCGAGCACGTCCCCATGGGGAGCCCCGGTCTTATTCGTGAAGAAGAAAGATGGAGGTCTACGACTATGCATCGATTATAGAGGACTTAACCAAGTCACGGTCAAGAACAAGTACCCGTTGCCCAGAATCGAGGATTTGTTCGACCAACTGAAGGGAGCTTCAGTATTTTCAAAGATCGACCTACGATCTGGATATCACCAGTTAAGGATCGCCGAAAAGGATATCCCAAAGACGGCATTCAGAACTCGCTACGGGCACTACGAATTCACGGTGCTATCGTTCGGGCTGACGAACGCCCCAGCGATGTTCATGAATTTCATGAACAACGTGTTTCGGGAATTATTTGATCAATGCGTAGTGGTGTTTATAGATGACATCCTGATCTACTCGAAAAGCGAAGAGGAACATTCCGAACACTTACACAAAGTGTTAGGGATCTTACGAGTGAATCAGCTGTATGGCAAACTGTCCAAATGCGACTTCTGGCTAAGAGAAGTGGCATTTCTGGGACATATCGTATCCGCCAACGGAGTGGCAGCAGACCCAGCAAAGATCTCGGCAGTGACCGAATGGGTGCCACCGAAGAATCCAACCGAGATAAGAAGTTTTCTCGGATTGGCAGGGTACTACCGAAGGTTTGTAAAGGATTTCTCAAAGATCGCCCGCCCATTGACACAGTTGTTAAAGAAAGGGGTGAAATACGACTGGACCATTGAGTGTGATTCCGCATTCAAAGAATTGAAGAAACGGCTTACTACAGCGCCGGTGTTGGCATTACCATCGGAGGATGGAGACTTCGAGGTGTACAGCGACGCCTCGAAGGAAGGATTGGGATGCGTGCTAATGCAAGATCAAAGGTTTATAGCATACGCATCACGTCAACTAAAGCCACACGAAGAGAACTATCCGATGCACGACTTGGAGTTAGCCACAGTCGTGTTCGCTCTAAAGATATGGAGGCACTACCTCTATGGGCGAAAGTGTCGGATGTTCACCGACCATAAGAGCCTCAAGTATATATTCACGCAAAAAGAGCTGAATTTGAGGCAAAGGAGATGGTTGGAGCTGATTAAGGATTACGACCTGGAAATCGCGTATCACGAAGGAAAAGCCAACGTGGTGGCCGATGCCTTGAGTCGAAAGACTCAACACGTGGTGAATTCACTTGTGGTACCGGCCGAGTTGTACAGAGACTTGGCAAAATTAAGTCTAGAGTTGGTACACTCTGGCGAAGTAAGTGAGGTCGTCAACACGATGGTAGTAGGATCTGCCATACTCGATGAGATACTACTAGCGCAACAGGGTGATGAAAAGCTGGAGGAAATTAGGAAGGGCATTGCTGAAGGAAAGGCAAGGGATTTTAAAATCCATGAGGACGGAAGCATCCGCTTCAAGGGAAGGTGGTGCATACCACGAAAATGCGAGGGCCTGAAGCAAAAAGTAATGGAGGAAGGCCATAATACCCCATACTCGGTCCACCCCGGAGGCGAGAAGCTATACAAGGACATAAAGAAGAACTATTGGTGGCCGAACATGAAGAGAGAAATAGCCGAGTTTGTGGCAAGATGCCTTACTTGCCAGAAGGTCAAGGCCGTACGACAGAAACCCTTAGGATTAATGCAGCCATTGGAAATCCCAAGTTGGAAATGGGATAGCATTTCAATGGACTTCGTTTCGGGGCTACCACGTTCACCGAAGGGGATGAATAAAATCTGGGTGGTCGTGGATAGGTTGACAAAAGCTGCCATATTTATCCCCATGAAGGATACCTGGTCCATGGACCAATTGGCAAGGGCATATGTCGACAACGTGGTACGACGACATGGAGTACCACATGACATCATCTCAGATAGAGACAGTAGATTTGTCTCACATTTTTGGACAAAACTACAAGAAGCCCTCGGTACGAAGATAAAGATGAGTACCGCGTTCCACCCCATGACGGATGGGCAAACGGAAAGAACGATCCAAACTTTGGAAGACATGCTAAGGGCATGCGTATTAGAGTTTAAAGGAAGTTGGGAAGGTCACTTACCCTTAATCGAATTTTCCTACAACAACAGCTACCATGCTAGCATTGGCATGGCACCTTTCGAGGCACTGTATAGACACAAATGCCGAAGCCCATTGAGCTGGGAGGAGAGCGAGAGGGCTATGGTAGTTGGACCACAACTTGTTGAGGACATGGCTCAACAAGTCAAAATAATCCAAGGAAAGATGAGAGCCGCGCAAGACCGGCAAAAGAGCTATGCCGACGTGAGACGGCAAGATTTGGAATTCCAAATAGGCGATAAGGTCATGTTAAAGGTGTCACCGATGAAGGGTGTGATGCGCTTTGGCAAGCGGGGGAAACCGAGCCCACGGTACATATGACCATACGAAATCCTAGAAAGAGTGGGGAATCTTGCATACCGACTAGCAATACCGCCACAATTTGCTCGTGTCCACGACGTGTTCCACGTCTCACAACTGAAGAAATACGTCCATGATCCGACCCACGTACTCCAACCGGAGGAAATTGAGCTGGACGATGACTTAAGCTACGAAGAAATTCCGGTGCGAATACTCGACAGGAAGGAGAGGGTAACAAGGAATAAGACCGTGAGAATGGTTAAAGTTCTTTGGTCTAACCACGAAGCCGAGACGGCAACGTGGGAGCTAGAGGCAGACATGAAGGATCGTTACCCAACCCTATTCCAAGACAATGCAACAACAGTTATGGGGGCATAACTGTAATCTTAAGAGGGGGAGGATGTGATGACCCGAACATTTCCGGATATTTTATAAGAATACTTTGTACCCCAAATAAACAAATTCAAATTGTTTTGAACTACGTAATGACTTGATCCCTTCACGGGGTACGTAGGCAACTCGGAAATTTCAATTCTGGGTTCAGTCAAATAATAACAAACAACGACACACAATAATACAATCGCTTAATCAAACAATTCCCGAACTCGCGAGAGGATGAAGTGCAACTTCGAGGACGAAGTTGGTTCTTAAGGGGGGTAGACTGTAATACCCGTAAATTTTAGAATATAAAAATAGGAATTAATCCAATAGGAGAGAAGGTTTTGTTTCCGAGAACCCGTAGACACAGAAATGCACGGAAGTCAAAGGACGACGAATTAGAACCCGACGGACCAAAACCGACGGTCTTAAGATTTCAAGCATGAAATCGAATTGAGACGGAATAAATTTATGATGAGAAGCATAATCCGAAAATGACCCGAAAAATCGAGCGCGGAAACGTGGAAGGATAGAAGTCCGAAAGAGAGGAGAAAAAGACCCGACGGATCGGATCGCACGGACCCGCCCGGACCGCAGTCCAGGCGGGGACCGCGCGCTGGCCGGGCGGGGTTTGGCCAAAAGGCGCGCCAACCCCGCGTGGCTCCACAGGATTTGGCAAGTTGCGCGTTTTCGGCGATTTCTTACCATAATTCGACCCCCCGACTATGGAAAGAAGATTTTGGTCGAGGGGAAAGCTTTTAGGGCGACCTAGGGCTGCCTCCCCACCCTTTTCATCAGTCACAAATCTCCCTCCACTCTCCCCAAACTCTCCCAAGCCAAAACACTCTCCCGACGAACTTCCGACGAACTTCCGGCGACTTCCGGCGACCATCGACGACCATAGGAACGTGTAGATCAAGGTTTACACCCCTTAGATCGTTGGTAAGAGTATCCAGATTCATCTACTCATTTTTATCTCCAATTTTTAATCTAACTTTCGAATATTGGACTTGTAATCACGTTCGTGATCGAAGGAGGAAGAGAACGTGTGCAAGGATCCGTTCGTAGTGTTTTCGGACAAGCCGAGCGACCCTAGGACGACTCAAGAACACAAACACTGTAAGTTGAGCCTTCCATATCAATACGGGTGGTTTAGGGGCGTCCGGTATAGTCGTAATGCAACGAAACGTAAAAACCGAAGTTAAAAACCCCAATACGCGCAGTTTTTGAAATCTGTCTAAAACTCATATTTCGAGGATTCAATCCGGGAAACTCAAAACTAGACTTTTGATCCTAACACATAAATCTAGGTTGTGTAAAAATTTCAGACATTTTCGTTAAAGTTTGCTATTTTAAATCGCATCGAAAAGAAACTGTTTTGACAAAACGTGTTTGAAATCTGCCTATGAACATGTCCGAACTTAGTGAGTCTGTTTCTATATTTTGTAGTCCGATTTGATCTTTGTAATCTAAATGAAAGTTGTAGATAATCATGTCTAGTATATGTGGTTAAAATTTCAGAATTTTTGGAGTCCATTTGATATGTCAAAAAGCCAATTTTCTTCCGAACTGTGACAAATCTGCTTTGGGACAGTAAACTGTTTCCGCATTAAACTCGATTTTTGACATGTTTCCTCAACTTATTTCGAGAAAGTTAAAACACAAAAGTTGTTTGTTAGGGTGTTTTGCATAAACTGTGAAATTTTCAGATTTTTCGGACTTAAACCGAATTTTTAAATTGAAAAGGCGTAAACTGTGACGCCAAGTTACACCTAAATCGAAGGATTTTGAAATTTCGAAACGAACGATCAAAGATTTGAAATACGATACATCTATACTTTTGAAAAACCCCGATACATTAAATCTAAACGATACATGAGATACTTTGGTGGAGGGTGAGTGCTCTGCAGGGTGCTCCTCTAGCCTTTCTCTTCGGGCCTATAATGGACGAGAGAATTAGATGAGATATTACGCCAATCGGCGGGAGATACATGGCCTACTCTCTCGGGTTGTCCGTATGGATTTCCCGAGGCTCCGGAGTGGTACTGGGTATGGCAGATACGGCTGCGGCTGCCGGATCACCGGCTAAACGAGATACTTACGAAACGGCTGCGGCCGCCGGATCACCGGCTATACAAAACATTGAGGAATGGTTACGTAACGGGGAAATAAAAGATTTAATATTTTTAAAGTATTTATTTATTTATGCATGTCTTTAAATTATGCATTTAAATTATGTCTTTAAATTTCATATCATGACTAAATTGTTATTGTGGATTAAATGCATGTTCAAGTACACAATTAAAATATTATTTCCTTTAAATTTTGCGAATGCATGTTAGGAGTGGAATTTTAAATTATCTAATTAAATCCCTTTATTGCTATGTTAGGATCGACTTACTCAGTATTTTATATACTGATAAAATTGTTGTTTTCTCTTTTCCTTTCAGAGTATGAAGATAATGCATGAGCATATGCATTGGGGAATGGAAAACTTTAACATTGTTTTTATTACTTTTATGATACTTGCATAACGGGCATGTAAATCCCAAGTTTTGGCCATGTCGGCCCACTTTACATTTTTCCGCTGCGATATATTATTACTACTACTATGTGTGTGGATGATACTTAATATTATTTTTAAATAGATTCCGGACTGTTTTTAAACCTTTTTGCAATACCTATAGCCTTGCATCTCTTTGGCAAGCTCGGAGAATCCGTGTCTTGCTAGAGAGATGTGGCGGTGACATCCCGGCCTGGGTTATCAAATCCGGGGTGTTACACCAGGATATCATCAAAAAATACAAGAATAAATTTGCACAAGTGGGGACGGAAAAGCTCATTCATTGTTGATTGGAATGTTGCAGGCGCATTAGTGAGACCAAAAGACATTATAAGGAACTCATAATGACTGCTGTGGGTACGAAACGTCGTCTTAGGCACGTCTTCCTCGCAGATTCGAATTTGGTGATAACCGGAACGCAGGTCAATTTAGGAAAATATCCTTGATCATGCTAGTTCGTCCATCAACTCTTGAATCACTGGAATTGGGTATTTATCCAGCATTGTTGCTTTGTTTAATTCCCTATAATCCACACAAAATCTCCAGCTTTCGTCTTTTTTTTAAGTAGCAATACTGGGCTCGAAAATGTACTCGAACTAGGGTGAATGATCCCGGCTGTTAGCATATCCTTTACCATGCGTTCAATCTCATCTTTCTGGAGACGTCCATAATGGTATGGTCGTACTCATATCGGTCCTGCCCCTGGTTGTAATGCAATACGGTGATCATTATCACGCCTTGGGGGTAGTGTCGTGGGTTCTGCAAAAACCTGTCCAAATTGGTTCAATACCTGGTCAGAACAACTCGGTTGTCTGTGTTATCAATATGGAATAAACCTGCTCCTCTTGTTTGTAGGAGGTCGGGAGACTCCGCCATTAATAACCAAAAATCTGCCTTTGAAGTTTTAAGTAAAGTCTGGAGAGCTACCTTTGGATGAGATAGTGCAGGGTCTCCTTGCAAAGTGATGGTCGTGTCTCCTTGATTGTAAGACATCATCATCATGCCCCAATTGACTTGGACATCTCCTAACGTTTGTAACCAGGCAACGCCCAGGATGATGTCAACACTACCAAGTGGAAAAACATAGCAGTCTGCTATGATACTTGCTTTGCCAATTTCCACTGTTAATTGTTTGCAAACCCCTGTACATGGTAGTCGCCTTCCATCTCCTAATGTCACTGTAAATAACCCCACATGTTGAATAGATAAAGATAGATTTCCTGCCAACTCTTGTGACACGAAATTATGACTTGCAACACTATCAATTAATATTTTGACTATCTTTCCATTTAATATGCCATGTACTCGCATAGTTTGAGGACCTAGAACCATGCCAATGAATATAAGGGCAGGGAGCCGTCACCCTCAGCCTTGCCACAGTCATCCATTACTTGCTCTACTGCTTCCTTTTCTCATTCCTCTAATAATTCCAATACTGCATCCCATGAGTCACTTTCCTCCATGATTAATGCTTTTATTTGTTTCAAGGGACGTTCATGTGTAGGGCTATATGGCTGCTTACAGCGAAACATAACCCCTTGGCTCTTAAGTCACTAAATTCCTGTGGTGAGAGGCGCCTGAACTGAGTCCTTGAAGAGGACTGACCTGAGAGAGTTGAGCAAGCAGAGCTCGTGCTCCCTCGAAGTGTCCCTTCACATTCCGACCATCGGCCTATTGAATAAGTGGATGCGGTCGCGATTGTAGTGTTTCCAGTACGGATTGGGGCAAGGGTTTGGCTTGTATTGTAACGACTAGGGCTCTTACCTTGGGATTCAAGTAACTTAATCTCAACTCTACGGCTTATCATTATCGCCGTATCCAAGTCTTGACGATCTAAGGGCCGTAACTTATTCCGAATCGCATGGTCCAGTCCACTGAAGAAATACCCCAATACATGTTCTTCGCTAAACCAGGGGTTTGTGGGCTAGTTGTAAAAATTTGTCAATGTAAGAATCCACGTCCCCATCCTGTTTCAGTGAAGCTAGTTTCTCGTAGGGGCTGCCAGCGTAGCGATCATCAAAACATCATATCATAGCTTGTGTGAACTCCTGCCAGGACGAATCTTCATGTCTGGATCGAAAATACTGAAACTAGTTTAGTGCTACGCCTTCCATAGCCACCATCGCTAGTAAGACGCGGCGATTTCCCACCATTGCATGCAACTCAAATTGTTGTTCCGCCTTCCATATCCAACCAATCGGGTCCTCGTCACTGAAAACTGGCAGGGTGACATTGGGTACTGCTATTGGATTTGTGAATGTTGGTGGTGGTTGTCCCGCCGGCTGGTGGCCACTGCCTTGTCGCTCCGGCACTGGTTGTGATGCACCGTCGGACCTTGTGGGATCACAGGTAGCGGTCGGGGGGTGGTTGGGGTTTGCTTAAAGGATTGCCATCAATTGTTGAAATTGCTCCGTCAATTGATGTTAGACTTCACTAATCTAAGTCTGCAATTGAGTTTGGGAAGCCTTCAGTGACCAACTTTGTGTCGCGTATCCTTATGAGTTGTAGTTAAGGTGGTGATAGTTGTTTCTAGGGCGGCGAGGCGGCTCTCGACGTCACCAGAACGTGTTTGAACCATCCTTCCCTTTGATCCGGCAGGTCGGACCAAAAATATTACGATAAGAAATCACAACTTTATTATCTCAAGGAATTCTTCCAACGGGTTCTGTCTCCCGTCCCACAAATATTCCAAAGTCAAAACATGTCCAACCCTACATGCTAATCCATATTTATAGATTACTAAGCGGGCCTTATTGGGCCATTAATTCTAGCAAAATACTCTAATAATCCACAACATATATGTTGTTTATAATAATACGCTAACAATAATATTTAACTACATAGCCCACTATCAAAGTGCTACGATCAAACCCAAGTGTACGCCTCCATGTCGAGCTCGCCGTGAATATACCACTGGGAGTCGATTCTCCTTACGTCGCCAAGACTCATCGATAAACAATCACAGCACGATGGCAAGTCAGCAAATCCATGCCCAGAATCACATCAAAGTCAGCCTGACTAAAGATCACCAAGTCTACTCTGAAGTCATGACCCTCGAAGCTCAATATCGTATCACGTCATATATGATCACTCTGAATAATATCACCCGAAGGTAAAGAACTGCCATCCGGTACGGCATCAATGGTTCTACTCCGTGCTCCCGCACAAATCGCAAAGCCACGAAAGAACACAAGGCTCCCAAATAAAATAATACTAAAGCAGAGTGATTCGCAACAATAATAGTACCTAAACAGGGTAAGTTTACAAAAGCAAGAACAAGACGATAAATAAAACAACTACAGGAATTTAAAACACTCCTGCAAGACAATCATCACGGCGATCCGCCTCAGCACGGTCTAGAACATTCAATCTACCACCTCTATCAGCCCGAATCGGTCTACCACGCCCTGTATGCGGGCACTCAGCTCGACGATGACCCACATCGTGACAAGTGCAACAACGTTGCACAGGTCGTCCATCACGACCAACCTCACGAACAAGTAACGGTGTACGGTCACCACCCCTGATTACATCAGCTCGGCCACCATCACGGTGACCCTTAACAGTGGGCTGACCCTTCTGATCACCGCCCTTATGTCCCTCACGACCATGATCCCTGTGCCTCTTCCTGCTTTACCACTGTTGGCGTTCCCTCGGCCTTGCTCTCCTCCATATAAAGGGCCTGATCAAACGCCTCAGATAGTGTATCATATGCTTTGTACCCAAACGGAGACTTAATCTCCACATTGAGACCCGCAATAAAGTGACAGACCTCATCCCTACCAGTCGACATGACCTTCGGAGCGTACCTCATCAGCTCCACGAACTTCCGGTGATACGCTGTCACACTCATCTTTTACGTCTGTCTGAGACCCAGAAATTCCAACTTCTTCGCCTCAAGAACATGTGGAGGGTATAAGTGGAGCTGAGGGCCTCTGTGAACTGCTCCCAATTGAACCTGAACCTAATGACTAGGTTGTTTTTGCGGGTTCTCCACCAATGCAGTGCTTCCCCTTCCAAGTCCACATAAACTTTCTGATATTCTAGACAGATGATGATATAAAGAACTCGTCCCAGCTAAAACTTCTAGTTCTCAAGATCAGATGGGCTAGCACCTCCTGTGAATTTTGGTGGAAGATGCTTTGTCGACAAGTCTACATAGTCCACGTGAACCGGGGCAGGTGCACGAGCAGGTTGTACTGCTGGCTGGGGTAAGATATGAAATAACTAGGCCAGCTGTTGAAAGAGTACTGTTGGATTGAAGGCAGCAGCACCTCCTACTAGCCAAACCCCATGAGGCACCTGAGCAGCAGGTGGCACCTCCTGTACAGGTGGATGAGGATGAGGAGGTAACCCCTCGTTCCTTTGTTCAACATCATCAGGTTGAACCATGTTTCCCACCTCCTCAGGTACAAAAACCCCAGCCCTATCCCCAACTGGTGGGCCTTGGTTTCTGGGGCCCTCCCCCGCCCCCTTCACAGTCGCAGGTATGGAGTTTTCTTCCACCATTTTCGTGTTCGAATGTTGCAATCTTCTTTTAGTAATATTTTTTCCATTTCTTGTTCGATGTAAACGTTTGTGCCCCTTCCTTGTTTGATTTCCATGTCCGTTGGGCTGCTAGAAAGTCATTAAATATTCAGTGTTTCTTTTATTATAATTATGTCTATATCGTGGGAGGGATACTGTGGTCAGTGAGGATGTTTATGCTGTTGAATTTTGAAATCAAAATATCTTGTGCAATTGTGCACTGTACCCCGTGTGTTCAAGATTTGCTAATTGGCAAAGGAAAAAGGGGTGTACATCAATTGACTCATCTATATATACTCCTTTAGGATAATTGAATTACAATTGACTCATCTATATATACTCCTTGAGGATAATTGAATTAAAATTTCAGTTGTCTAATCCTTCTCATTTAGTTATTTGTACAATTCTGCATAGGAGGTTTACAGATTTTGTCTCAATCCTCATTAGATTCTAGTTAATTGTCTTACCAATAACAGCCAATATGAAAGATGGATTTATGATAACTATTCTTCCCTATTCTGCAAAATAAGGAGTTTGATCTAAATCTCTCATGCAAGGCATAGGAAATGCACATATATGTTTTAAGGACTATCCTGATAATCTGATATGGTTTGGTTGTCCGGATTATTGCATCATTGCTAACAATTCAAAAGGCTTCTTCCTTGGATGGGTGATTACAGAAATTTCTTAGAAGTTTAAGACCTGTTTCCTATAATTTCATTTAAGCACTCACTTCTAATGGCTTGGGATTTAATCTCATTAAGTGGATCTCAATTATATGGTCCAATAGATATAAGAAGTAGTGAGAAAATGATTACTTGTTCAAAAGGAGGCCCAAAGGCCAAACATGAACTTTTGGAAAGATAAAGTAACAGCATACCCCCTTTCAATTTGTTCATTAATTTAGTTTCATTTTACTCAAACACTTAATTATTTAGTAACTTTATTGGACTTGCAGATTTTAGAACTAATTTAGTATTATAAAACCTCATCATTTAAGATTTCCTTTTATAAGTGTTGTAGAATGTGGATGTTCTGATTCTCAGCTGTGTATAGATCTTAATTGTTACAATAGAGAGAGAATATGGAAAATGAGTTTATGATTATTATGTACTATATTTTCCCTCCTGACCTGCAGTAAGTGGAAGTTGAGTGTTATCTCGGTTATAGGTGCAGGGGACCATGCTTTTGAAGGTGGGAGAACAACTCCTTAAGTAATTTTAGACCTTAAAATGATTTTATATGTTATAGATTTCAGGAGACCTTGATGTTGCAAAGGATGCTCTTATTCAAGTAACTTCTCGGCTGGAGGGCTAATCTTTTTGAGAAGGAGGGTGCCATACCTGCTTTTGTACCTGTTCTCCCATACCTTCCAATGTCAACAGATAACTCAGAGGGCTTGAGAAATGAGAGTAGAGATTCCAAGAACCGTGGGCGTGGTGGGTATTCTTACTTCAGTGGTTATGGTGGTTCTACTAATCTGTCTCTGGATGCATATGGTAGTTATTGTTATGGTGGTCTCCAGGTAACATATATGTGACATCAATTTTCTTTTATCACCACAGGACTTTAATTTCTCAAATGGTTTTTTCTTTTATAATACTTGTTGTTTTATTCTATTGGGATGCTGCTTTTTTATTCTAAATATTATGTTCATTTAGATTACTAAATGTGTTGTAGTTACTGCCTTCTTTTTAGGAATAAGAAAAATTGACATGGCGTTGATCCCACGACACTATCAAAGCCAACCCACACCGACAGTTTTCGCTCACAAAGGGAGATTGCGAAGAAACTGGTATGTTAAAATAATTTAAGGAAGTCACTCCTAATTCAGTCGTATAATTACATTTTATCTACTTATTTGTTTAAAAATAATTTAAGGAAGTCACTTCTAATTCAGCTGTAAATTCACTTTTGATCTTCTTATTTTAAAAACGAGTGAAGGGAAGATGCCGACGTTTTATGAGGTGTTCAAGCATACTCACTGGCGGAAGATGACATTGCTTTACCAGGGGCTCGCAAGACTGCTCGACGTCAGGCTCCTCCGTATCCCCCACCACCTCACTGGCTCCACCGATCAACCATCACGAATTCCAAAGAGTCATTGCATGCTTACAGACGTATGAAGAACTCTTTCGCTTGCGTGGTAATAGAGGCCCGGATCATGGCCCTGGCGGTGATGACTCTGCTGCCATGACTTAGGAGTTCATTGTTGTAATACTTGTGTTAAGTTCATGTTGATTCTGAAGACTATGGTGCTAACTTTATGATATTTTTGTTATGTATTTGAATATGTTCATTAATTGTTGTTTATTTTGGTTTAAATAGTTGTTGATTGTTGAAGACGAGATGAATATTATTGAATGTATCTTTGATTTGTTGGATATTCTGTTGTGCAAATTATGTGGTTGTTGTACTGTAATATAGTTGAATACATGTGGCTTTTGGAGGAGCCAAAACTGATTTTGTAGGTTCTGGTGGCCAATATTTCCAACGAATAAAACTGAGGACAAGTACTAGGTTACTCTCAGACCCGCCCGATTTGAAACTGGTTCTATTCGAGTTATTTCCGAGGACTAGTACAAAGAAAAAATGCCGAGGAATAAAAACAAGTATATGTCCTCAGAAGTTTTATGATTGGACCGAGAGATAAATCGGTTTTTTCTAGGACTATTTTTTAGGACTAGTCCTCGGAATCTAAGCTCCTCGGAAAAATACCTCGTGAATTACTTTGCGAGGGAGGCTGGGCCGTGGACACCTTTCAGAGGACTAGTCCTCGGAACTCTTATGGAACCTAGTACGTATCCTCGGAATAGTCCGTCGCAAAAAATGTTTTTTCTTGTAGTGTAAACAACGCGAAAATCAAGAGCGTGCATGTGCACAAATTTATGCAAAGTGGGAATCCAACAATATTTGAGCTTGCAACTGTATTCACTTCCGATGTTTATGTTCATTAGGTCTTGCATTTTCATTTATCTAATGTTGTTTAATTAGGTCTTGCATTTTCATTTATCTAATGTTGTTTCACATTTTTCATGTATCAATTGAATATTTTATAATGCAATTTTTTTCAAACATTTAAAATTATTACCGTTACCTTGAAAAATAAAATAAAAATCAATAATATTCAAAATTCAAATGGTCAACTTTTAATAAAATAAAATAAGGTTATAAAAAATGAATAATGTTTAAATTTCAAACGATTACTTTTTAAAATTAAATAATAATATAAAAATATAATAAATTTAAATTTCAAACGATTACTTTTTAAAGCTAAATAATAATAAAAGTATAATAAAATTTAAATTTCAAACGGTTACTTTTTAAAGTTAAATACTAATATAAAAATATAATAAAATTTACATTTCAAACGATTACTTTTCATAATATGACCGTTATTTTATTTTACCTATTAATACCGTACCACCTCATTATCTTTTTGCACACTCAAACACGTCTTCTTCAATTATCTCCTTTCATTTTTTCAGTCACCTCTTCACATAATACAATGTCTCAAAGTTCTGAAAGCTCAAAATCTTCCATGTCCGAAGAACCCACACAAGAGATATCTGCACACGAGGAATCCAGAGGATGAAGCAGATTCCACGGCTGAAGCAACGGTGTCCATACTATTCCAGTTTGTAGAAGATGAGCTTCAAAGACCACGACGGAGGTTTATCGAGAGAAATCGGGAAGATGGACATGCTAGGCTTGTGAATGATTATTTCTCGGAAAATCCGATGTATCACGATCATATCTTCCGTCGACGATTTCGCATGCGCAAGGATTTATTCCTTCATATAGTTAATGCAGTTGCAGGTCGTTCTGAGTATTTCCAACAATGGAGCGATGCAGCAGGGCGACAAAGCTTATCACCTCTACAGAAATGCACAGCAGCCCAACATCAACTGGCATATGGAGTTCCTGCCGACTCTCTTGATGAGTATCTACAGATGGGTGAGTCAACTGCTATCAAATGCTTGTATAAATTTTGTGAAGTTGTCGTTGAATTATTTAGCCAGCGCTACTTGAGAAGGCCGGATCACAACTGTAACACCCCGGTTTCTGGTCACCCAGGTCGGGATGTCACCGCCACACCTCCCTAGCAAGACACGGTTTCTCCGAGCTCACTAAAGAGATGCAAGGCTACGTATTGCAGTATTTAAAATATTTAAAACAATTAAAACAGCCAATACAATATAAATTCAAAAATAATATTATAATGCAGCGGAAAAATAATATCTAAGTATAAGTATTGCAGCGGAAAATGTAAATAGGGCCAACATGGCCAAAACACGGGTTAGACAGGCCCGTTCATACTATAGTCTAATGAAAAATTTAAAAATAAAGTGTTCCCAAAAATCCCATGCATGTACGTGCTCAAGTATAATCCACATGCTCTGCAGGAAAAAAAAATGAAATGGTTTTGGGTCAGCACAACTTGCTGAGTAAGTTAACACATACATGATTGTGAGGTTTCAAAGCCATTAATTAATATGTAAATAAAAGCATGATAAGAATAAATCATAAATATTTTAATTTAATGAACTAACCAATTTGCATAATTAATTCATGGCTCTAATTAACAACACATTTAACATAAATTAAAACAAAAGCCATAATTAATTTAGATAAAGCACTAAATAATTTAAATGGACAATAAATAAATATTTTAGCTATCCCCATTACACCCAAGATTTAGTATTTCAAGTATTTCACGATTGCATCGCAATCTCGTCAAGTTTAGCCGGTAGCCCGGCGGCCGCAGCCGTATCCGCCATACCCAGTACCACTCAGGAGCCTCGGGAAACCCATATGGATATTCTCGAGAGTGTAGGCCATATATCTCATGCCGTTTTGGCAATGTATGTCAAATTTCATGCAGGGTCACCATCGTCCATAAAGGCACGAAGTGAATCGTTAGGGGGCACCCTGCAGAGCACTCATCCCCTAATTTTAATTGATCAAGTTTGTAAGGGGATTTTTAAAATTTTGATTTCATGTATTTATTTCAAAAAGAGATTTCTACTCGTTTAAACCTTAAAGGCTAATTTCACCGTTTCAACAAGATTTTCAAATTTTGACTTCGATAAAAAAACTGTTTACTCCAAAATTAATTAAAAATCCGTTTTAAGTCTGAAAATTCCGAAATTTGACCAGTGACTTGAAAACACAGAGAAGAACAAGTATCGTATTTTAAGTTTTTCGATCCGAGTTAAGGAAATACGTAAAAAATGTGGATTTTCATCAGGCTATTAATCTGTCCGAATTTCTACACAGCAGTTTCAAAATTTCGAGGTCTACCATAGCATCCTAACTCCAAATTTGATGAACTTTTACAGGGAGATACTTAAGACATAGATCTACAAGTTTCATGTTCAACAAAAGTTCTAATTGAACCTAGATCTATTGTCAAAAACGCCTACAAGTTCGGACTAAAGTTCTGTCTAGATTTCAAGATCTAAATTTAAAACAGTTCGATTTGGAGTCGATTTCATATATTAAACCTCAATGAAAAATTCCGAAATTTTTACACAACCTAGATTAATGTTTTAGGAACGTTTTTTTGTATTTTAAGTTTTCTCGTTTGATCAGTTTTAAGGGTTCGGAAAAATCGTGCAAAAACGCTGCGCTGTAGAGATTTTCGTTGTGACAGATTTTAAGTTTTTGATTTAAATCTTTAGATCAAGTATATTTTAATTCTCCCAAAACCACGTAAATGTTAACTTACAGATTTGTGGATGTTCCGGCTCATCGATTCGGAGGCGTGGCTTCCAGTCCACCGTTTATCTCCTTGATTCGTCGGGTTCTTCGTTCTAGATCCGGATTGATGTTTAGAATAGAAAAAGGATGAAGTTAGGATTCGTTTTCGAATCGAGAATGGAAAAGAAACGGACTAGAACTTACCAAAACGACAAGGCCTCCAGAATTTCGTCCAAGTCAGCCTCCTCCCTTGCCTTCGTGCCTCCGACGACTCCGGGATTAGGGTTTGATATGTGGAGAGTTTTTCGTAGGGTTTGAAAAGTGTTCGGGATTGCATAAGGTGCTTATTTATAGATGTAAAGGACCTAGGGGACGTCCAAGGTCTGCCCTAGTAAGTCTTGAGCCGCAAGGTGAGCAACCGAAGTCGAAAAATCCGGTTTCGGGCAAGAAAATCTCGCATTGTTTGTTACTGCCCGACGGCGCGGGGTTGGCGTGCCGTTTGAAGGAACACCGCGCGGTCACCGCCTGGACTTCGGTCCGGGCGGGTCGTGCGATCCGTCGAGCCTCTCCTCCTCTCTTTCGGACTTCTATCCCTCTATATTCTCGTATTCCGATTTTTGGGCTATTTCCGGACTCCAATTTTCTATCTGAAATTTTACTCAGGTCTAGATTTAATATTGGCCTCGAAGTCTTGAGTTCATTGGTGTCGGGTTCCCGTGTACAATTTATTTGGTTAAATTATCTTTGGCTTTACGGGTATTGGAAATTTAATTCCTTCTTGAATTAAATTTCATTTCTCATTTCCTCATCTATGTATTATGTTCATTTATTTATTATATTTATTTATTGTTATTGTTTTATTTATTGTTTATTTATTTATTTATTTTATTTATTTATTTATTTTATGTTGCAAAATTCTCGGGTATTACAGTCTACCCTCCTTAAGAATCAACTTCGTCCTCGAAGTTGTGTTTCGGCTTTTCTCGTGTTAAGAACTAATCCTTTTGTTTATTTTATTATTTTGTGACTGAACATAGAAGTAAAATTTCTAAGCTGCCTACGTACCCTGTGACGGGATCAAGCCATAACGTAGTTCAAAACAATTTGAATTTGTTTGGTTGTTTACAAAAGTACATGGAAAATACGCGGTGTGACATCCTCTCGCCCTTAAGATTACAGTTATGTCCCCATAACTGTGTCGTTGTCGGTTTGGAACAGTGTCGGGTAGCGTTCTCTCATCTCTGTTTCTAACTCCCATGTTGTTGTTTCGCTTTCATGGTTCGACCAAAGAACCTTGACCATCTTGACGGTTTTATTCCTCGTTACTCGTTCCTTAACGTCTAGAATTCGCACTGGGACTTCTTCATAAGTGTAACACCCGAGGAAAAACAAATTCAAATTGTTTTGAACTACGTCATGACTTGATCCCTTCACAGGGTACGTAGGCAGCTTAGAACTAATTTCTAAGTTCAGTCACGAAATAAATCACAAAATACATCACGAATTAGATCACAAGGACGATAGGAGGTGTTGGAACCAATTTAGACTAGGCTAAGTAGGACACGGAAATGTTGCGAGCGATAAGCCGGACTCGTAACAAGATTAAGGAGAAGATTCCGAAACGAAGACGACCCAGGGGATCGAGCTAACACGTAGAAAACCGATAGGGGAAAGCGAGGGAAGACCCGACGGAACACGCGGACCGCCGAACCCGCCGGTCCGGCTGGCCCGCGCTGTACGCGCGCCGCCGCACGGCCACCGCGCGGCCAAGGGCGTCGCGACTCCAGGCTGGTCGCGCGTGCTCCGCGCGTACAAAAGCTTGGGTGCGCGCCACCAGCGCGCCAGAGGTGCTGAAAGTGTAAACTTTCCTTCCATGGCGATTTTCTTGCCAAAAACCACACCCCTAACCATGGCAATCGAATCTCAGCCTTGGGGAAGGCTTAAGAATACCCTAGGGGCGCCCCAAACCCTAGGTTTTCAGTAAACATTCAGCCTCCACCCTCAATTCCCTCTCCAAGTTCAAAACTCCTTCGACACCACTTTCCGGCAAGTATTCCGGCGACGACGGGACGACCGGGACAAGCCCCTGCCCTCTAGACTCTTGGTAAGCTATTGTACAAAGTTTCAATTCGTCCATAGATCTCAGAAACTCATATTCTAACCCTTTTTCCTTACTACGATTTCCCGTCGGAAAACGAACAAAAAGCGATCGGAGAAGTTGGCCGTTCGTCGTGACCCTAGGACATCTGGAAACCCAATCCAGCGACCCTATCATCATTCTAAGTAAGTTAAAACCTTACTCACAAATATTCGTGGTCGTTTGTTGTTTAAATCTCGAGATATAGGCTTGTAACAAAAATCGGTTTTCAAAAACCCTATTTTCGTCCAATTTTAAAGACTCGCCAAAAACTCGACCTTCGGGAATTCAAACCGAAAACGTTTCAACATAAAAGTTGTTCCTAACACCTTCATCTATCTTGTGTCCAAATTTCAGCCGTTGACATTAAGTTTTGCTATCCCAAATCCCGCCGTAAACTTTCTGTGACAACCCGAACGTTTTAAAACTGTGACGGATTTCTTCATTCAACTTGATGCATGTTTTTCACCCATTTTTCGAATGATTTAACTTTGCATTCCTAAACAAAAGTTGTAGATAATTGTGTCTAGATTATGCATATAAAATTTCACGGATTTTGGTTTTCATTTGATATGTCAAACGGCCGAGTTTTTAAAACTGTTTTAAAATCGTTTTAAGGGCCATGGGTATGCAGTGAGTTGCACTCGATTTTTGAGTACCAAGAATTCATTATTTCCAAATTCTTAAAACATAAAAGTTGTTCCTTAACGTGTTGTGTAGCTACTGTAAAAATTTCACATTGATTGGTTTTGAAATGAAATTTTAATCGGCGTTCCACGAAGCTATGACGAAAACAGTTTTTAAGACATAAATTATTCTTTGCAATAAACTCGAATTTCAACTCACTTCGGAACCTTATTTCCAAAAACTTAAAACATGAAAGTTGTTCGTGTGTGTGTTTTTGAATTACTGTAAAAATTTCAGAATTTTTGGAGAAAAGACGAATTTTTAATTAAGAAAGGCGTGAACTGCCTCGAATAGGATTTTTCGAACTTGAGAAAACTCGAACTATGAAAACGCGATATCGACCATTTGATGACTTTGAAATACGAACTTTCGAAAAATCCCGTTCACTAGGCTGAGCCGATCTTCATACTACCATTATCTTTGAGACTGCCTCGTTAGTGGTCTCCTTACTATCTGAGATTGCCTCGTTAGTGATCTCGCGCGCTGTATTTGTGGATCGCCTCGTTAGTGGTCCTACTATCTTTTTGGATCGCCTCGTTAGTGGTCCTACTATCTTTGAGACTGCCTCGTTAGTGGTCTCCCATTGTTTGGACTGCCTCGTTAGTGGTCCTATGTTGAGATTGCCTCGTTAGTGATCTCCCGGTATGGTGTCCTCTTCTTAGTCTACGGGATGAAAAGTAAAAGGCTTGTGTGAGTGTTTCATTATGCTTAAATCGTATTTATCATGTCTTTAATTATGTATTTAAAGTTTATGCATCTTAAATTATGCTTTGAATTACGCTTTTAAGATTAAGCCCTTTAATCATGTTTTCCCGCTGCTAATAAATTATGTATTTTTTTAATTCCCGTACGGTAAGCGAAATCTTTAGTTTAAACACTTGTAACCCCTTTTATTTGTTAGTTAGGGATTAACTTACTCAGTATATTTTTATACTGACAACCGTTGTCATTTTCTTTTTTTTTTCTTTTTCAGAGTATGTCGAGTGACGCATTGCATATGCACTTGGGGGAAAATCATAACGGACATTTTAAATTCTGCATCGTACTGTTTTTACCGGGTCTGTTAAACCCGAGGATTTGGCCATGTTGGCCGTGATTTACTTTCCGCTGCACTTTCTCTATTTATTTTTCGCGCATGATGATTACTACTATCGTATTAAGTATTATAAATTTCCGGACTAAATCTTGAAATGTTTTAAATCTTTTACATACCCACAAGCCTTGCATTTCCTTAGCGAGCTCGGGAAGCCGTGTTTTGCTAGGGAGATGCGGCGGTGACATCCCGGCCTGGGTTATCAAATCCGGGGTGTTACAAGTTGGTATCAGAGCCCGGAAAATTTTTAAAGCCACTACTATTATTTTAAACCATTATTTTTAAACCCAAGTGCGACTTCTTTTAAAACCATTATTTTGACTACTAGTATTATTTTTAGCCCAAAAGTCTATAATCCTTTTTACATAGCCCAAAGTCTTAGCCAAAGAAATATTAAATTTTGGCCCACTATAGAGGCCCAACCCTTAGCAATTTATTTTAAACTAAATTTTTTTTTTATGGGGAAGGGACTTGCACTTGCATGTTGCATATAGATTTAAATTTGAGCATATCTTAACCTTGCCTGAAAAATGTCTAACTTTAACCTACCTTGTTAACAATAGATGGCTTCCCCAAACGTGAACATGATCAACCTACTAATGAGGTTGATTGAAGCATACCTCGAACTCCTCAGAACGTGAACAACTTCAGACTAAGGGTAGAGCAAATGGAAACTAACTTGGGCCACCTAACTAATCTGGGCCAAGCAGGACATCAAGATATAACCCAACTCCAAAACCAAATCAACGAACTCCAGACCCGCGAGACTGAGCTTCGGACCCAGATTGACGACGTAGAGACCCAAGCAGGGGTCTTGGGACATCAACTGCATCACCTGAAAGATGATCTGCTCCCACCTGCCCCACTCAACCCAGGAACTCCTCCTGTAACTAGCCTCGTTATTGACCCCGTCGCTGTCCCTGCAGCCGTCCAAACCCCAGTTGCTATCGTTGATCCTGCTCCTGTTGCTGGGCCCAGTTGGCCAGCCAGCCCAGTGTTCCACGGGCCCCTTGGCACGGGCACCATCGAGGAATCAAGTGATGAGGATGACCCCATGGAGGACCCGACCACCTACCCTTCGCAGGATTAGAGATTTTTGATGCATTATTCCTATTGTCCTCCTTTTCTATTTTCCCAAACTATTTTCAGGATCTTTGCTACTTGTCGCTTGTATCGAAACAAAAACTTCTACTGGGCAATAAAGTCACAAACACTTATTTTATACACCATCTTTATATCTTAACAAAGCGCCGACAGACAAACAACGCATCTATTTCTGCATAACAAAACGACAAGTACCTCAGACCCTAAAACCCTAAACGACTGAATGAATAAATGCAAATACTGACCAACTCCTGATAAGCACCATACAATTCAGCAAAACCCTTTTTTTTCCACACTTTATCGAATCTCCCTGAACTTTACACCTTCCTTGGTTGTAACAGGATGGCACCCCGAGGACGACCAAGGACCTTCCCTGCCACCCCCAACACCCACGGCACGCCGGGACAACCCAATGAGCAGGCACCTAACGCGGAGATGCCGAATCCGGCAGGACCAATGCCCAACCCTGCGGAAGGGCGAATGAGAAATATGGAAGAATTGCTAATCGCACTAGGTAATGCTTACGTTAACCAGGGTGGAGCTGCCGCGGCGCCACCACCAGAAGCGAGGATCAACTACTTGGCTGCGGTGAACCCCTACCGGCCTCCTTACTACGTCGGGGAGGAAGACCCCGCTAAGCTGGAGGAATGGTTGAGAACCTTCGACAAATTGCTAAAGGCGGTGAGATGCCCGGAGGGGGAGAAGGTCCACGTGGCCTCGTACTATCTGGGTGGCGAGGCCGACGACTGGTGGCAGGCTACCCAAGGGAAGCTGGCAGAGGATGATGAACCTTACTCGTGGAACGAGTTCATGGAGTTACTCCGGGAGCGCTTCTACCCGATGAGTACTAAGGCAGCACTGTACGAGGAGTTCTCATCCCTGAAACAAGGAGAGAAATCTGTTCAAGAATACTATGCACGGTTTAAGGAGTTGGTGAGATTTGCGCCCAGGATGGTACCTACTGACGGGGAGAAGGCGCAAAAGTTCGAAATGGGATTGAACTTGTCGATTCGAGAGGTGATCACTGGAGTTAACTACCCGGACCTGCAATCTGTCTACGATCGGGCAGTAGCAGTAGCACGAGTGCAACAGCTAAAGAGGAAGGCTGCTGGGGAATCTAGCCGAGGGGCGCAAGGCCCAGATAAGAGGAACAGGGATAACCGGACAAGCAACACTACTGGCGGGGACAACTTTCGGCGAGGGCCGAACGGGAATGCTCAGAACAACAATGGTCGGAATGTCAACCAAGGAGGACGAGTGCCGCCGTGCCCAAGGTGTGGCAGGCCGCACCTGGTGAGGAGATGTCCTCAGATGGGCGAGTGTTTCCGGTGCGGCCGAATTGGCCATCGGAGGGAGGAATGTCGAACCCGACTCGAGAACATCACGAAAAGAGAAGACTTGGTCATTGGACCTAACGAGCCGTTCAACCAGGGAGGTAGGGATGGCAACAATCAAGGATATCGGCCTCCTCCGAATCCGAACCAACGCCCTCCGAACCAGCAGCAAAACGCAAACCCAAATCAAAACCAGCCAGCCAATCAAGGGAGGCCGATGGGGAGGTTGAACGTGATCAACCAGGCTGACATACCCGCGCAGGGTGACGTGATGGCAGGTACTTTCCATGTCCTAAGTACTCCACTTAGAGTCTTATTTGATTCCGGAGCCAGTTGTTCGATTGTATCTTCGAGAGTCGTAATTGAACTAGATCTACCTAAGTGCGAGATAATTAGCTTAGGCATCCAACTGCCCTCTGGAGAAGTAATGGCATGCTCTAAACGCTACAATGGAATACCTATAGTGATAAAGAACGTAGAGTTTTTCGCAAACTTGGTAGAGTTCAACGTCAGAGACTTTGACGTCATACTAGGAATGGATTGGCTAACCCGGTATAAGGCCGTGATCGAGTGCCAAAAGCAAAAGATCACGCTGTCGAAAAGTAGGGGGAAAAGAGTCATCTTCTACTCTCAACCCCCTAAGAAATCTAACAAGATAGTCAACGTCCTAGAGTTAGGTAGCCTAATGTGTAAGGGCCACGCGCTATACGCATGCTACGTTCACAACCTCGAGGCTGAAGGAGTAAAGATAGACAACATTCCGGTGGTGAGAGAGTACCCGGATGTGTTCCCAGAGGACGTTCCTGGCATGCCCCCTGAGAGGGATCTCGAGTTCACCATAGATCTCATCCCGGGAACGGAACCTGTCTCAAAGGCTCCTTACCGCATGGCACCGCCGGAGATGAAGGAGCTAAAGGAACAGCTCGAAGAATTGCTGGAAAAGGGATATATCAGACCGAGTACGTCTCCATGGGGAGCACCGGTCTTGTTCGTCAAAAAGAAGGATGGGAGTCTGAGACTGTGTATCGACTATAGAGGACTTAATCAAGTCACTATCAAGAACAAGTACCCGTTGCCCAGAATCGAGGATCTGTTTGACCAGCTGAAGGGAGCTACTGTGTTCTCCAAGATCGACCTGCGTTCGGGATATCATCAGCTGCGAATTGCTGAGAAGGACATCCCAAAGACAGCGTTCAGGACTCGCTATGGACACTACGAATTCACAGTACTGTCATTCGGATTAACGAACGCCCCGGCGATGTTCATGAACCTCATGAACAACGTGTTCCGAGGACTATTAGATCAATGCGTAGTACTCATAGACGACATCTTGGTCTACTCAAGGGACGAGGAAGAACATTCCGAGCACTTACATAAAGTGCTGAGGATCCTCCGAGAAAATCAGCTATATGGGAAGTTGTCCAAATGCGACTTCTGGCTGAGGGAAGTAACATTCCTTGGGCATATCGTATCCGCCAGCGGAGTGGCGGTAGACCCGGCAAAAATCTCGGCTGTAACCGAGTGGGTACCACCGAAGAGCCCAACGGAGATAAGAAGTTTTCTCGGACTGGCGGGCTACTACAGGCGATTTGTCCAAGACTTCTCCAAAATCGCCCGCCCATTGACCCAACTGCTGAAGAAGGGCGTGAAGTACGACTGGACTGGCGAGTGCGAAGCCGCATTCCAGGAGCTGAAGAAACGACTTACCACGGCGCCAGTGTTGGCGTTACCATCAGAGGATGGAGACTTCGAGGTGTATAGCTACGCCTCGAGAGAAGGACTGGGATGCGTACTGATGCAGGATCAAAGAGTCATAGCGTACGCATCACGACAGCTGAAACCGCACGAGCAAAACTATCCGACGCACGACCTAGAACTGGCCGCGGTCGTGTTCGCCCTGAAAATCTGGAGACACTATCTCTATGGGCGGAAGTGTCGGATGTTCACCGACCATAAGAGCCTCAAGTACATATTCACGCAAAGAGAACTGAACTTGAGGCAGAGGAGATGGTTGGAACTGATCAAAGATTACGACCTGGAAGTCGCGTATCACGAGGGCAAGGCCAACGTCGTGGCCGACGCCTTGAGTCGGAAGGCGCAACACGTCACGAACTCACTGGTGATACCGGCCGAATTGTACAGAGATTTGGCGAAATTAAGCCTGGAACTGGTGCATCCCGGTACGGTAACCGAGGTCGTCAACGCGATGGTAGTAAGCCCTACCGTATTCGAAGAGATACGACTCGCCCAGTCGAGTGACGAACAGATGGAGGAAATAAGGAGAAGCATTGCCGAAGGAAAGGCAGTAGATTTCCAGATTCACGAGGACGGGAGCATCCGCTTCAGGGGAAGATGGTGTATACCGCGGGAGTCCGCGGATCTAAAGAAGAAGGTGATGGAGGAAGGCCATAGCACCCCCTACTCGGTCCACCCCGGAGGGGATAAGCTATACAAGGACTTGAAGAAAAATTATTGGTGGCCGAACATGAAGAGAGAGGTGGCCGAATTCGTGGCAAAGTGCCTTACCTGCCAGAAGATCAAGGCAGTACGGCAAAAGCCCTTAGGATTAATGCAACCATTGGAGATCCCAAGCTGGAAGTGGGATAGTATCTCCATGGATTTTGTTTCAGGGTTACCACGTTCGCCAAAAGGAATGAATAAGATCTGGGTGATCGTGGATAGGTTAACGAAGGCCGCCATCTTCATCCCGATGAAGGACACTTGGACAATGGACCAACTAGCAAGAGCATATGTAGACAATGTGGTACGCCGGCACGGGGTGCCACATGACATCATCTCGGATAGGGATAGCAGATTCGTCTCCCAGTTTTGGACCAAGCTGCAAGAAGCTCTGGGGACACAGATAAAAATGAGTACGGCGTTCCACCCTATGACGGATGGACAGACGGAGCGAACAATACAAACGCTGGAGGACATGTTGAGGGCTTGTGTGTTGGAATTCAAGGGAAGTTGGGAGCACCATCTACCCTTGATCGAGTTCTCCTATAACAACAGTTATCATGCGAGCATCGGCATGGCGCCCTTCGAAGCACTGTACGGACGAAGATGCCGGAGCCCATTGAGTTGGGAAGAGAACGATCGAATAATGACAGTAGGGCCACAACTGGTGGAGGACATGGCTCAGCAAGTTAAGGTCATCCAGGGGAAGATGAGAGCCGCTCAGGACCGGCAAAAGACTTATGCGGACGTGAGACGGCAGGACTTGGAATTCCAAGTCGGTGACAAGGTCATGCTGAAAGTCTCACCGATGAAGGGCGTAATGCGCTTTGGCAAGCGAGGGAAACTGAGCCCACGATACATAGGGCCATATGAGATCCTCGAGAGAGTGGGGAATCTAGCGTACCGGCTAGCGCTGCCGCCTCAACTAGCACGCGTCCATAACGTGTTTCACGTCTCCCAACTAAAGAAGTATGTGCCCGACACGTCGCATGTACTCCAACCGGACGTAATCGAATTGGATGATGACTTGACCTATGAGGAAACCCCGGTGCAAATACTCGACTACAAGGAAAGGGTGACAAGGAATAAAACTGTAAAGATGGTCAAGGTCCTGTGGTCCAACCACGAGACGGAAACGGCGACCTGGGAATTGGAAGCCGACATGAGGCAACGTTACCCTACCCTCTTCCAAGACGACCCGACCACAGTTATGGGGACATAACTGTATTCTTAAGGGGGGGATGATGTAACACCCGAGGAAAAACAAATTCAAATTGTTTTGAACTACGTCATGACTTGATCCCTTCACAGGGTACGTAGGCAGCTTAGAACTAATTTCTAAGTTCAGTCACGAAATAAATCACAAAATACATCACGAATTAGATCACAAGGACGATAGGAGGTGTTGGAACCAATTTAGACTAGGCTAAGTAGGACACGGAAATGTTGCGAGCGATAAGCCGGACTCGTAACAAGATTAAGGAGAAGATTCCGAAACGAAGACGACCCAGGGGATCGAGCTAACACGTAGAAAACCGATAGGGGAAAGCGAGGGAAGACCCGACGGAACACGCGGACCACCGAACCGGACGGTCCGGCCGGCCCGCGCTGTCCGCGCGCCGCCGCGCGGCCACCGCGCGGCCAAGGGCGTCGCGACTCCAGGCTGGTCGCGCGTGCTCCGCGCGTACAAAAGCTTGGGTGCGCGCCACCAGCGCGCCAGAGGTGCTGAAAGTGTAAACTTTCCTTCCATGGCGATTTTCTTGCCAAAAACCACACCCCTAACCATGGCAATCGAATCTCAGCCTTGGGGAAGGCTTAAGAATACCCTAGGGGCGCCCCAAACCCTAGGTTTTCAGTAAACATTCAGCCTCCACCCTCAATTCCCTCTCCAAGTTCAAAACTCCTTCGACACCACTTTCCGGCAAGTATTCCGGCGACGACGGGACGACCGGGACAAGCCCCTGCCCTCTAGACTCTTGGTAAGCTATTGTACAAAGTTTCAATTCGTCCATAGATCTCAGAAACTCATATTCTAACCCTTTTTCCTTACTACGATTTCCCGTCGGAAAATGAACAAAAAGCGATCGGAGAAGTTGGCCGTTCGTCGTGATCTTAGGACATCCGGAAACCCAATCCAGCGACCCTATCATCATTCTAAGTAAGTTAAAACCTTACTCACAAATTTTCGTGGTTGTTTGTTGTTTAAATCTCGAGATATAGGCTTGTAACAAAAATCGGTTTTCAAAAACCCTATTTTCGTCCAATTTTAAAGACTCGCCAAAAACTCGACCTTCGGGAATTCAAACCGAAAACGTTTCAACATAAAAGTTGTTCCTAACACCTTCATCTGTCTTGTGTCCAAATTTCAGCCGTTGACATTAAGTTTGCTATCCCAAATCCCGCCGTAAACTTTCTGTGACAACCCGAACGTTTTAAAACTGTGACAGATTTCTTCATTCAACTTGATGCATGTTTTTCACCCATTTTTCGAATGATTTAACTTTGCATTCCTAAACAAAAGTTGTAGATAATTGTGTCTAGATTATGCATATAAAATTTCACGGATTTTGGTTTTCATTTGATATGTCAAACGGCCGAGTTTTTAAAACTGTTTTAAAATCGTTTTAAGGGCCATGGGTATGCAGTGAGTTGCACTCGATTTTTGAGTACCAAGAATTCATTATTTCCAAATTCTTAAAACATAAAAGTTGTTCCTTAACGTGTTGTGTAGCTACTGTAAAAATTTCACATTGATTGGTTTTGAAATGAATTTTTAATCGGCGTTGCACGAAGCTGTGACGAAAACAGTTTTTAAGACATAAATTATTCTTTGCAATAAACTCGAATTTCAACTCACTTCGGAACCTTATTTCCAAAAACTTAAAACATGAAAGTTGTTCGTGTGTGTGTTTTTGAATTACTGTAAAAATTTCAGAATTTTTGGAGAAAAGACGAATTTTTAATTAAGAAAGGCGTAAACTGCCTCGAATAGGATTTTTCGAACTTGAGAAAACTCGAACTATGAAAACGCGATATCGACCATTTGATGACTTTGAAATACGAACTTTCGAAAAATCCCGTTCACTAGGCTAAGCCGATCTTCATACTACCATTATCTTTGAGACTGCCTCGTTAGTGGTCTCCTTACTATCTGAGATTGCCTCGTTAGTGATCTCGCGCGCTGTATTTGTGGATCGCCTCGTTAGTGGTCCTACTATCTTTTTGGATCGCCTCGTTAGTGGTCCTACTATCTTTGAGACTGCCTCGTTAGTGGTCTCCCATTGTTTGGACTGCCTCGTTAGTGGTCCTATGTTGAGATTGCCTCGTTAGTGATCTCCCGGTATGGTGTCCTCTTCTTAGTCTACGGGATGAAAAGTAAAAGACTTGTGTGAGTGTTTCATTATGCTTAAATCGTATTTATCATGTCTTTAATTATGTATTTAAAGTTTATGCATCTTAAATTATGCTTTGAATTACGCTTTTAAGATTAAGCCCATTAATCATGTTTTCCCGCTGCTAATAAATTATGTATTTTTTTAATTCTCGTACGGTAAGCGAAATCTTTAGTTTAAACACTTGTAACCCCTTTTATTTGTTAGTTAGGGATTAACTTACTCAGTATATTTTTATACTGACAACCGTTGTCATTTTCTTTTCTTTTTTTCTTTTTCAGAGTATGTCGAGTGACGCATTGCATATGCACTTGGGGGAAAATCATAACGGACATTTTAAATTCTGCATCGTACTGTTTTTACCGGGTCTGTTAAACCCGAGGATTTGGCCATGTTGGCCGTGATTTACTTTCTGCTGCACTTTCTCTATTTATTTTTCGCGCATGATGATTACTACTATCGTATTAAGTATTATAAATTTCCGGACTAAATCTTGAAATGTTTTAAATCTTTTACATACCCACAAGCCTTGCATTTCCTTAGCGAGCTCGGGAAGCCGTGTTTTGCTAGGGAGATGCGGCGGTGACATCCCGGCCTGGGTTATCAAATCCGGGGTGTTACAATAAGTCAGATCATCATCGAGTTCGATTACTTCCGGTTGAAGTACATGTGTCGGGTCTGGCACATATTTCTTTAGTTGTGAGACATGAAAGACGTTATGAACTCGATCTAGTTGTCGCGGTAAAGCCAGTCGTTAGGCCAAATTTCCGACTCGTTCTAGAATTTCATAAGGTCCTATGTATCGAGGACTCAACTTCCCTCGTTTGCCAAAGTGCATCACCCCCTTCATGGGTGATATCTTTAGCATGACCTATTTCCCACTTGAAATTCTAGGTATCGTCGTCTCACGTCAGCATAACCCTTCTGACGGTCTTGAGCGGCTTTCATTTTCCCTTGAATCACCATTATCTGTTGAGCCATATCTTCGACAAGTTGTGGTCCCACTACCACAGACTTATCGTTTTCTTCCCAGCTCAATGGGCTTCGGCACTTTCGTCCATACAACGCCTCGAAAGGTGCCATGCCAATGCTAGCATGGTAGCTATTGTTATAGGAAAACTCAATTAAGGGTAAATGAGTTTCCCAATTTCCCTTAAACTCCAACACACATGCTCTCAGCATGTCTTCCAGTGTTTGGATCGTTCTCTCGGTTTGTCCATCCGTCATCGGATGGAATGCGGTGCTCATTTTGATTTGAGTACCGAGAGCTTTTTGTAACTCCGTCCAAAAATGAGAGACAAATCTACTGTCTCTGTCAGAGATGATGTCATGTGGTACTCCATGTCGTCGTACCACATTATCAATGTAGGCTCGGGCCAATTGGTCCATAGTCCACGTGTCCTTCATTGGGATAAATATGGCCGTCTTCGTTAGCCTATCCACAATCACCCAAATCTTGTTCATGCCTTTAGGTGATCGTGGTAATCCCGAGACAAAGTCCAATGAGATGATATCCCACTTCCAACTTGGAATCTCTAGTGGTTGCATCAGTCCTAAGGGTTTATGTCTCACTGCCATAACCCTTTGGCAGGTGAGGCATTTCGCCACGAAGTCTGCCACTTCCTTTTTCATTCCCGGCCACCAGTAGATCTTCTTCAGATCCTTATAAAGTTTGTCACCTCCGGAATGCACCATTCATCAACCTTTGCTTCAACTTGGCACACTTTTGAGGCACACACCATCGCCCTTTAAAGCGAATGTTTCCATCCTCGTGGATAGCAAATCCTATTGCCTTACCCTTGGCAATATACTCCTTTATCCTCTCCAATTTCGCGTCGCCCGGTTGGGTGAGTCTAATCTCGTCCAATATTAGAGTTTCTACAACCATCGCGTTGACCGTTTCACATACTGTGCGCGGATGCACAAGTTCCACATCTAATCTCGCCAAATCCATGTACAATGCCGGCGGAATTACCAACGAGTTTTTCACGTGTTGGGTCTTCCGGCTTAGGGCATCGGCTACCACATTCGCTTTCCCCTCGTGGTAGGATATCTCCAAATCATAATCCTTAATAAGTTCCAACCACCTTCGCTGTCTCAGATTCAACTCCTTCTGAGTGAATATATACTTCAAGCTCTTGTGGTCGGTGAACATTCGACACTTTCGCCCGTAAACGTAATGTCTCCATATCTTTAGAGCGAAAACGACCACTGCCAACTCCAGGTCATGTGTTGGATAATTTTCCTCGTGAGGTTTCAGTTGGCGTGATGCATATGCAATGACCCTCGAGTCTTGCATCAAGACACAACCTAAACCTTCCTTCGAAGCATCGCTGTAAACTTCGAAGTCACCATTCTCTGATGGTAGCGTCAATACGGGTGTGGTTGTGAGTCGTTTCTTTAGCTCTTGAAACGTAGCCTCACACGCCTCCGTCCACTCGTATTTTACTCCCTTCTTCAGTAGCTGGGTCAAAGGACGTGCGATTTTCGAAAAATCCTTCACGAACCGTCTATAGTACCCGGCTAATCCAAGGAAACTCCTTATCTCAGTTGGGCTCTTTGGCGCTGCCCATTCTGTCATGGCAGAAACTTTTGCCGGATCCACTGAAACTCTATCAGCGGATACTATGTGTCCAAGAAATGCTACCTCCTTCAACCAAAAATCGCACTTGGACAATTTGCCGTACAATTGATTCTTTCGCAAGGTCCCTAACACTTGGTGCAAATGTTGGGCATGCTCTTCCTCACTCTTCGAGTAGATCAGGATGTCATCAATGGACATCACTACGCACTGATCTAACAACTCTCGAAACACATTGTTCATGAGGTTCATGAACATTGCTGGAGCATTTTTTAACCCAAAGGATAACACTGTGAACTCATAGTGGCCATAACGAGTTCGAAACGCCGTCTTCGGAATGTCTTTCTCGGTGATTCTCAACTGGTGATACCCAGATCGTAAGTCGATTTTCGAGAATACCGAAGCTCCCTTCAGTTGATCAAACAGATCCTCAATTCTCGGCAGAGGGTACTTATTCTTGATGGTCACTTGGTTTAACCCCCGATAATCTATACAAAGACGTAATCCTCCATCTTTCTTCTTAACAAATAAAACCGGTGCTCCCCATGGGGAAGTACTCGATCTTATGTATCCTTTCTGCAGTAACTCCTCGAGTTGTTCCTTTAACTTCTTCATTTCCAGTGGCGCCATCCGGTACGGAGTTTTTTAGGCAGGCTCGGTCCCCGGAATGAGATCTATTGTGAATTCAAGATCTCGCTCAGGTGGCATGCCCGGAATGTCTTCGGGAAACAGATCCAGGTATTCTCTTACTACTGGAATGTTGTCAACCTTGTTCTCTTCTGCCTCAAGGTTGTGAACGTAGCACGCATATAATTCATACCCCTTACGCATCAAGTTACTTAGTTTGAGGGCACTAATGATTTTGTTGCTCCTCTTAGGGGGCTAAGAGTAAAAGATAACTCTCTTTCCCCTACTTTTCGACAGGGTGATCTTTTGTTTCTGGCATTCGATCACCGCTTTATACTGGGACAACCAGTCCATCCCCAGTATAATGTCAAAGTCCCTTAAGTTAAATTCTACTAAGTTTGCAAAGAATTCTACGTTCTTGATCACTATAGGAATTTTGTTATATCGCTTAGAGCAAGCTACTACTTCTCCCGAAGGCAATTGGATTCCTAAGCTAATTATCTCGCACTTAGGTAGATCTAACTCAGGCACTATTCTTGATGCTATGATTGAGCAACTAGCTCCATAATCAAATAAAACTCTAAGGGGTGTATTCAAGACATGAAATGTACCTGCCATCACTTCTCCTTGTGCAGGCACGTCTGCTTGGTTAACCACGTTAAGCCTCCCCATAGGGCATCCTGGATTGCCCTGCTGATTCTGATTCGGCTGCTGGTTTGGCTGCTGATTTTGGTTCTGAGGTGGTGGAGGACATTGGTTCTGGTTCTGATTTGGCGGCCTATACTGATTTTGAGGGGGTCTATACCCCTGGTTGTTGTCGTTCCGTCCGTTTTGGTTCTGAGGCTGTTCTGGCCCCGTAACCAAATCTTCCCTCTTTGCTATGTTCTCCATCCTCGTTCGGCACTCTCGACGCATGTGGCCCATTCGACTACACCGAAAGCAGGCACCCTGCTGAGGGCATCCCCTCGCCAGATGGGGTCGTCCACATCTCGGGCAGGGTGGTACCGGACCGTCCTGGTTAAATCTTCTTCCATTATTCGATTGTTGTGGCCTATTCGGCCCTCCTCGCTGCTCATTCCTTCTCGTATTGTTCTTGCCTCTCGTGTCGCGGTTCCTCTTGTCTTGGGGACCCCGGCTGAACTCCCCACTCACTCTCCTTTTCAGTTGTTGTACTCGCGCCACTGCCACAGCGCGGTCGTACACGGCTTGCAGGTCGAGGTAGTGCACCCCCGCGATCACCTCGCGAACTGCCAGGTTCAATCCCATCTCGAATTTTTTAGCTTTCTCCGCATCTGTGGTTACTAATCTTGGTGCGAACCTCACCAGCTCCTTGAACCGAGTATAATATTCTTGTACGGTCTGGCCTCCTTGCTTCAGCGACAGAAATTCTTCGTACATCGCTGCTTTAGTACTCAGGGGATAGAATCTATCCCTGAGCAACTCCATCATTTCCGCCCAAGAGTAGGGCTCGTCATCTTCAGTCAACTTCGCTTGCGTCGCCTGCCACCAATCGTCCGCTTCGCCTCCCAAGTAGTACGAGGCGACGTGCACTCTCTCTCCCTCCGGACACTTGACCGCACCCAGCAGCTTGTCAAAGGTCCGGATCCATTCCTCCAGTTTTGTTGGATCCTCCTCACCAGCATAGTGGGGCGGCTGGTAAGGATTCACCATCGCCATATAATTGGGGCGAGCTTGGGGCGGAGGTACCGCCGCAGCTTGACCCTGATTGACTTGCGCGTTCCCTATCGCAATCAAGACCTCCTCTATCGTCCGAAGACGATCGCCCACATTGTTCGGTGCGGGGGCGTCCTGCGCACCTTGGGGTTGTGCTCCTACAGGTTGAGCAGGTTCTGTGACATTTGGTGGCATTTCAGTAGTTTGGGGAGCAGGTTGGGTTCTTGATCTACCTCTTGGTGCCATTCTGTTACAAACGGTGCACATTAGGACACGAGAACGTAATATATTGTCTAGACAAGTTACTATGAATGTGCTTGTATTTCCACACATGATGCTCGATTGGGCTTAAAGTGACGCAAGATTTCGTTTTATTTGTTTAATTTTTTTTTGTCGGACAGGGTTCTGTCCAGATTTTTTTTTCGATATATATAAATAAATAAATAAATCTTGTATTTTATTCCCTTAAAAGAAGCTTTTAATACAAGCAGGAGGATGTACAAAAATAGCAATGTTTTCTTAGCAAAAATAGTATCTACTAAAAATAGAATTCCTATCGTCTCTAGGCGTCCTCCGGCAGGGTAGCGGGGTCCTCCTCCGGGTCTTCCTCCTCCGAGGTTGGCGGCAGTAAGTCGTCAAAGATGTTGTTAAGTCCTCTCCGTGAGCATCAATGTGTTCCTTCAATATTAGGTTTTGTGTAGTGAGGGTTTGGACTCGGTGTTCGAGTTGGTTTATGCGGTGGTAGTCCGCCTATCTTAAGTTGCCCATGTGGTGCAGATTTGCCTCCAATTGAGCTATGCGGTGTTTCATTTGTTCTATGGTTTGTTGGGAGTCGAAGTGAGCATTCATCATTTTGATCATCAAGTTCATCATATCTTGGCTAGCCATCTAGCGCAAGGAAAAGATCTAAGTTAGAACGTATCACGCTTCTAAGTTCTCTAAGTTTAGGCAATGCAGTATGTACATGCAAATGATGATCCCCCCCCCAAAAAAAATAATTCATGCACTATGTATATATATATTTTTTTTGTTCGAATTTCCATGGGTTTTAAAAGTAAAAATTCATTCCATGGAATTAATGCTTTAAAAATTTAAAATAATAGTTAAAATCCTTGGACCGCTTTATTGGGTCAAAAATAATTATCATTTGGGCTCAAAAATAATTTGGGCTAGGAAACTTTAAAATAATAATTTCAAAATAATCATAGTTTAAAAATAATAATCTAATAGTTTAAAAATAATAATACTAATTTAAAAATAAACCGGGCTCTAATACCAACTTGTAACACCCCGATTTTTGGTCACCCAGGTCGGGATGTCACCGCCACACCTCCCTAGCAAGACACGGTTTCTCCGAGCTTGTAATACCCGGGAATTTTGTAACATAAATAAATAAATAAATAAATAAATAAATAAACAATAAATAAATATAATAAATAAATAAATATGATAAAATAGATAAAGAATCATAAGAGATGAGAAATGGAATTTAAATTAAAAAGGAATTAAATATCCAAGAACCCGTGAAGTCGAAAATAATTAAATAAATTATTGCACGGGAACCAAATATAGATGGACTTAATATTTCGAACCCGAAATTAATTTGAGATCCCAAATAAATTTAAAATAGGATTTAAAGTCCAAGAGATAGCCTAAGGAGTAAGCCCAAGAAAATAGAAGAAGAAAAGACCCAAAGAGAAGACAAAGGCCCAAAAGAAAGGAGGAAGAGGAAAGGCCCAAAGGATAGCACGGCCCGGCCCAGGACAAAGCCCATTCCGGGTCCGTGCGGTGTCCGCGCGGGGTTTCCACAAAACCCCACGCCCACCCTGCGCCAGATCAGACAGCAGCGGCGTTCCGCGATTTTCTCGCCCGAATCCGGATTTTCGACTTCGGTTGCTTTCCTTTCGGCTCAAGACACTTAGGGACAGACCTTGGACGTCCCGTAGGTCTTGTCCATCTATAAATAACCATCTTAATCAATCGCGAATACTTTTCAAAACCCTACGAAATCTCTCTACACATCAAACCCTAATTCCGGAGTCGTCGGAGGCACGAAGGCAAGAGAGGAGACTGTCTTGGACGAAATTTGGGGTCTTCTATCGTCGTGGTAAGATCCGATCTATTCCTTTTTCCATTCTCGATTCGAAAACGAATCCTAACCTCATCCTATTTCCATTCTACATCCCAATCCGGATCTAGAGCGAAGAACCCAACGGAATTAAGGAGATAAACGGTGGACTGGAAGCCACGCCTCCGAATCAACGAGCCGGGACAACCGAATCTGTAAGTTTATACTTACATGATTTGGGAGAATTAAAATTCACTTGATCTAAATATTTGAATCAAGAACGTAAAATCTGTCAAAACGAAATCTTTAATGGCGCAGAGTTTTTGCATGATTTTCCGAACCCTTAAACCTGTTCAAACGAGACAACTTAAAACACAAAAAACGTTCCTAAGATATAGATCTAGCTAAAAGTTCATAAATTTTCGTTAAGTTTTGTTATCTGAAATTGACTTCAAACCGATCTGTTCTAAATTTAGATCTTGAAATCTTGACAGAATTCTAGTCCGAACTTGTAGACATTTTTTACAATAGATCTAGACCGATTCAGAACTTTAGTCGAACATGAAAATTGTAGATATATGTCTTAATTACCTCCTTATAAAATTTCATCAAATTTGGTGTTAGTTTGCTATGGTAGATCTTGAAATCTTGAAACTGGTGTTGAAATTTTCGGACAGAATATCATCCTGTTAAAAATTGACATTTTCCACTGACTTCCGTATCTCGGATTGAAAAACTTAAAACATGAAACTTGTTCATCTCTGTGTTTTCGAGTCGCTGGTCAAATTTCAGAATTTTTGGACTTGAAACCGATTTTTAGTTAATTTTGGAGTAAACTGTGGTTTTGACCAAGTCAAATCTTGAAAATCTTGTTGAAAAGAATTTTAAATGATATCGGAGCAAATAGCGTCCTGAAATAGTATATTTTGAGAAACTTACTAAATTTGGGAAATTGGTCATTCTAAACAAAGAGAAGATTAAAACATTGTGGGTTATGACTAAGCTGGATACTGTCAATTTTGTCTACGGCTTGGGACATAAGAGCCCAAGTGTATGTCTAGTGGACGTAAGAGCCCTAGCGACATATTAATTGTATGGCCAGCGGACGTAATGAACCTATTAAAAAGATTGACCATGATACTCATGGACATAAGAGCCCGAGCGTAAGGCTGGCGGACATAAGAGCCCTAGCGATGGTGATCTGTGAAGGAAACGAAGCGAGATATTTGTTTAAATTAAATTCCGGTTAAATTGTGCTTTTAAATTTATGTCAATTTATTTAATTACCTTGCAAGCTATATTTATGACCTTATGAAATCCCTGTCTCTTAAATTATGCAGTTAAATTGTTATTAGATGAATACATTAAATCATGTCTTGTATGCACATGTTCTCTTTAAATTTAACTAATGGCTTTGAAACCCCATAATCATGTCTGTGTTAACTTATTCAGCAAGTCTTTGCTGACCAAACCATGTTTTTCCCCTTTTTCTTTCAGAGCTGAAGAATATGCATCATCATATGCATTCATGGGAATTTTGGGGAAATACTTTATTTTTAAATTTTGCGTTATACTAGAAATTGCATGAGCGGGCCTGTTTAACCCGTAATTTGGCCGTGTTGGCCCAGTTTTAAATTCCGCTGCATTATACATATGTAATTATTACTTTCCGCTGCAGCTTTGATATATTATTTTTAAATTATATTACGATGGGCTATTTGAATGTTTTAAATTCTGAAAAACCATAGCCTTGCATCTCTTTAGCAAGCTCGGAGAAACCGTGTCTTGCTAGGGAGGTGTGGCGGTGACACCCCGACCTGGGTGACAAAAAACCGGGGTGTTACAGAGCTCACTAAAGAGATACAAGGCTAGGTATTGCAGTATTTAAAATACTTAAAACAATTAAAACAACCCATACAATATAAATTCAAAAATAATATTATAATGCAGCGGAAAAATAATATCTAAATATAAGTATTGCAGCGGAAAATGTAAATAGGGCCAACATGGCCAAAACACGGGTTAGACAGGCCCGTTCATACTATAGTCTAATGCAAAATTTAAAAATAAAGTGTTCCCAAAAATCCCATGCATGTACGTGCTCAAGTATAATCCACATGCTCTGTAGGAAAAAGAAAGAAATGGTTTTGGGTCAGCACAACTTGCTGAGTAAGTCAACACATACATGATTGTGAGGTTTCAAAGCCATTAATTAATACTTTAATAAAAGCATGATAAGAATAAATCATAAATAATTTAATTTAATTAACTAATCAATTTGCATAATTAATTCATGGCTCTAATTTACAACACATTTAACATAAATTAAAATAAACGCCATAATTAATTTAGATAAAGCACTAAATAATTTAAATGGACAATAAATAAATACTTTAACTATCCCCATTCCACCCAAGATTTAGTATTTCAAGTATTTCATGATTGCATCGCAATCTCGTCAAGTTTAGCCGGTAGCCCGGCGGCCGCAGCCGTATCCGCCATACCCAGTATCACTCCGGAGCCTCGGGAAACCCATATGGATATTTTCGAGAGTGTAGGCCATATATCTCATGCCGTTTTGGCAATGTATCTCAAACTTCGCGCGGGGTCACCATCGTCCATAAAGGCACGAAGTGAATCGTTAGGGGGGCACCCTGCAGAGCACTCACCCCCCCTAATTTTAATTGATCAAGTTTGTAAGGGGATTTTTCAAAATTCTGATTTCATGTATTTATTTCAAAAAGAGATTTCTACTCGTTTAAAACCTTAAAGGCTAATTTCACCGTTTCAACAAGATTTTCAAGATTTGACTTTGATAAAACACTGTTTACTCCAAAATTAATTAAAAATTGGTTTTAAGTCCGAAAATTCCGAAATTTGACCAATGACTCGAAAACACAGAGACGAACAAGTTTTGTGTTTTAAATTTTTCGATCCGAGTTAAGAAAATACATCACAAACGTGGATTTTCATCAGGCTATTAATCTGTCCGAATTTCTACACAGCCTTTTCAAAATTTCGATGTCTACCATAGCAACCTAACTCCAAATTTGATGAAATTTTACAGGGAGATACTTAAGACATAGATCTACAAGTTTCATGTTCAACAAAAGTTCTAATTCAACCTAGATCTATTGTAAAAAATGCCTACAAGTTCGGACTAAAGTTCTGTCGAGATTTCAAGATCTAAATTTAGAACAGTTCGGTTTGGAGCCGATTTCAGATATCAAACTTCAATGAAAAATTTCTAAATTTTTACACAACCTATATTAATGTTTTAGGAACGTTTTTCATATTTTAAGTTTTCTTGTTTGATCAGTTTTAAGGGTTCGGAAAAATCGTAAACGTTAACTTACAGATTTGTGGATGTTCTGGCTCGTCGATTCGGAGGCGTGGCTTCCAGTCCACCGTTTATCTCCTTGATTCGTCGGGTTCTTCGTTCTAGATCCGGAACGGGGTTTAGAATAGAAAAGGGATGAAGTTAGGATTCGTTTTCGAATCGAGAATGGAAAAGAAACGGACCAGAACTTACCACAACGACAAGGCCTCCGGAATTTCGTCCAAGTCAGCCTCCTCCCTTGCCTTCGTGCCTCCGACGACTCCGGGATTAGGGCTTGATATGTGGAGAGTTTTTCGTAGGGTTTGAAAAGTGTTCGGGATTGCATAAGGTACTTATTTATAGATGTAAAGGACCTAGGGGACGTCCAAGGTCTGCCCTAGTAAGTCTTGAGCCGCAAGGAGCAACCGAAGTCGAAAAATCCGGTTTCGGGCGAGAAAATCTCGCATTGTTTGTTACTGCCCGACGGCGCGGGGTTGGCGCGCCGTTTGAAGGAACACCGCGCGGCCACCGCGCGGACTTCGGTCTGGGCGGGTCGTGCGATCTGTCGAGCCTTTCCTCCCCTCTTTCGGACTTCTATCCCTATGTTCTCGAATTCCGATTTCCGAACTCCAATTTCCTATCTAAAATTTTACTCGGGTCTAGATTTAATATTGGCCTCGAATTCTCGAGTTCATTGGTGTCGGGTTCCCGTGTACAATTTATTTGGTTAAATTATCTTTGGCTTTACGGGTATTGGAAATTTAATTCCTTCTTAAATTAAATTTCATTTCTCATTTCCTTATCTATGTATTATGTTTATTTATTTATTATATTTATTTATTGTTATTGTTTTATTTATTATTTATTTATTTATTTATTTATTTATTTTATTTATTTATTTTATGTTGCAAAATTCTCGGGTATTGCAACAACGACATTCAACGTCTTCTAGATATGCACGAGACAAGACATGGATTTCCTTGTATGTTAGGTAGCCTCAATTGCATGCACTGGGAGTGGAAAAATTGTCCAGTGGCTTGGAAAAGGGCAATTCACAATAGGACACGGGTCACTAACAATAGTGCTTGAAGCGGTTGCATCTCAGGATCTATGGATATGTCATGCTTTTTTTGGAGTGGCTGGTTCACGTAATGGTATTAACGTTTTGAATGAATCTCCTTTGTTCAACAATGTTTTGACGGGGGATGCGCTGGACGTTAATTTCATGGTGAATGAGACTCAATATACGATGGAATATCTCCGGAATTGTCCACATTCGTCAAAAGCTTTCCCATGCCCACACGATCCAAAGAGAAGGTTATTTAAACAGAAACAGGAATCTGCAAGGAAGGATGTTGAACGAGCTTTCGGAGTGCTTCAAGCTAGATGGGCTATTGTCAGGGGGCCAGCTCGTCTTTGGTATAAGAAAAAATTGAAAGCAATAATGTTAACATGCATTATTCTACACAACATGATTGTTGAAGACGAAGGGGATATAGTTACAAATTGGGTAAATGATGGAGAAGACGAGCTTGTAGCACCGGCTCAAGGCGCCACCCGTGATTTTCAAGAATATCACCGAAGGAATTCTGCCCTCCGTGACACCCAAGTTCATCACCAACTTCGGCATGATTTAGTTGAGCATATTTGGATGCGCTTTGGCAATAATATTGAGTAATTTTTTTTGTTCCCCGCAGTTTAATGTTTTATTTACTACTCCCCCCCGTCATTTAATCATATTAATATTGGCATACTAAACACTATTCATTGAGTAACTCTGATTCGATTTTTTAACATAGTTACATAAGATAAAACATATTCAAGTGAAATCTTGTTAGATTTGTCTAATCACATAGTTTTAGAATATTAAATTTTTATAGTTTTTACTTTTATGCAATTAGATATTAATCGTTAAACATTTGCATTGGATTGCGTGAAAACATGGAATGTTAATATCATTTGATGACGGAGGAGTATTTATGTTGTATGGGAAGTTTGTTAGTATTTAATATCTTTTTAATTAATGTATTGTATTTCAAAAATAAATTTATGTATGTTTTATTCAATGTGTTCTATCTTTTTAATTAGATTTTTATTGTCTAACTTTCGAATATTATTAATATTTAATCTATATTTTTGAATATTAATTTTTTGCATAATAAAATGAATTGAATAAATATTTATAAAAGAAATAATTTTTTTTGTGTTTTTAAAATATTAGTATGTATATAATTAAATGAAAATTAAATTATTGCATAATTGGTGAATGAATATATTATATTGATTAATTGAAATGGATTAAAAAAAATAATGTTAGAAGATTTAAAAAGCTGATGGCGGAAATAATGAAAAAATGAGTTATTAATTAGAGGTATATAAACAAGCCCAATAAAAATAAAGAAAAAGGGCAATTACAGTACGACGTTGAATTTCGGTAATCCTCTTTCTTCCCTGTCTAGGGTTTATTCACAATCGCATCCGCACCCGCACTCGCACTCTACCCAACGAATGGCCGAGGAAGTAGCCTTCTCCGCCGCAAGAGGCGATTTGAACAAGCGGAAATACGAAGAAGATTCTCCCTCACCGGTCGCCCGTAGGTCCACTGGTTTCTCCTCGGCTCCCGATTCCGCGCTCCCTCCCTCATCATACAATAGCGTTCCACCACCCATGACCGAGATTGAGCTCGCTAAACAGAAGGCGCAGGAGATTGCTGCCAGGCTTTTGAATAACGCCGACCCGTCCAAAAGAACCAGGCTTGACAATGCGCCCGCCGGTGGCGGAGGATTTGATTCTAATGATTCAGGTATGTTAGTGTTGCCTTTTTTCTCTTTAGAATGATTTTTCTTATTTTTGGACGATGTTGGTTGTAAGTTTTGTGCGCTTTAGTCTGGCATCTGTGCTTACTGCATGAATTTTTCCACGAATCCGTCGTTGTTTACAGTTACTGTCGACGAGAACTTCTTTTCGATTTTTTGAGGTATTTATATGTGCGTTCTTGTATGTTTTGTTTTTTTGGGAAATTTATGGTTAAATATTGTTTCAGTTGGGGAATGGCGATTGTGGGATCTAACGTGTTAATATATGTTGTATGAACTGCCAGTCATGAATTTTCTGTCAGTAGGTTAGTAGGCTTGTGTATTATTATTATTATTATTTTTTTTTATTTTTTATTTGCCTGGGAGACGTTTATATGGGGTTTTGTCCTTGGGTTTTTTTCTTCCTTATTTTACTTCATGTATGTTTCATAGCACTTGCGATTTGTTTTCTTTATTTCTCAAGAGTAATTTTCAAATACCTTCATGTATGACACTTGGGGCGGTTGTGCTCTTCATCGTCGACACTCCAGCACTTAAATGGGTTGATTACTTTTCTATTTGTTGGTTAACCTTTTTTATATGTAATTGATATATATAGGGAGATTAATAGATGACACAAGTGTATTTATAGGTTTGGGTGCAGGTAGTGGTAAGAAGCATTTGGGCCTGGGGTTTGGTGGTCCACCACAAGGTGGGTCATATAGTTATCCTGGCCCAAGCAAAAAGATCGAGATACCAAATGGAAGGGTTGGGGTGATTATTGGTAAAGGTGGAGAGACTATCAAATACCTTCAACTGCAGTCAGGAGCTAAGATTCAGGTCACCAGAGACATGGATGCAGACCCCAATGCTATTAATAGAGAGGTCGAACTCACGGGGACTCAGGATCAAATAGCTAAGGCTGAACAATTGATAAATGATGTCCTTTCTGAGGTACTTACTTAAGATAGGTGTCAGTTTTAGTATAGTAATGTCCTATTATAATGTTGTAATAATTGTGTTTTCAGGTCAGCTCCTTGGTGGTAAAATTTGTTAATTCATTGTGGTTAATACATCTAATAAATAAACTCAATTAATATGTTCTGCTCCACCTTTATGACAGGCTGATGCAGGTGGTTCTGGCATAGCTTCTCGGCGTTTCACAGGGCAACCGTCTGGTGCTGATCAATTTGTGATGAAGATCCCCAACAATAAGGTATGATAGATAGGTTATGCTGTCTTTAATGGATTGATGTGCACACACAAGCTATTAAAGTAAACAACAAATTTCAGGTGGGACTTGTCATTGGTAAAGGAGGGGAAACTATTAGAAATATGCAAGCGAGGACTGGGGCACGTGTTCAGGTAGCTTGGTTTTGAGTTTTTATATTACGTGTAAATTTCTGATAAAATATTTGCCACATGTTGGTTTTTGTTACATGATTAGATTGTTTGATATCACCACTTCCAAATATTGCAGGTTATACCTCTACACTTGCCAGCTGGTGATACGTCAACAGAGAGGACTGTACAAATTGATGGAACTAGTGAACAGATTGAAGCTGCAAAACAGTTGGTATTTGAAGTCACTAATGAGGTTTGTTTAGTTTTGGTTATACGCTTTTTGTTTCTTGTGTTATTGTTCTATGCCAATTTAATGAAAACTACTATTTGATGTTTTTGCATGCTGATTCTTTTGGGGGTATGATTGCTGTATGTTTATTTGTGTATTCTTAATTTTCTTTTTAATCTTGCTAGTTTTTGCACACTAGGATGATTTTGTGATAATGGTAAAATGTATGCCTGAAGTTATTTTTTCTTTGCTGATATTGCTTATCCTATAAATATGATATTCTTCAAATTATTGCAATTTGTCTGCCTCCCCCTTGTTGCCACTTGTCAATATAGAGACTTGCAGATCTGTTTAGCCCCTGTCAAAATGATCCCTGGGTGCGCATACAGCCTTTGCTGATTTCTCATGGGAGCAAGAACTTGTTGATGGTTTGGAGATGTTCCTACTTTGTAGTTTCAGTCAAGTGTACTCATCAATTCTTATAAATACACTCAGATTTTAATTTTTTCCCAACAATGATCTGTTCATAGTCATATTCCTAACATATCAGAGTGATAACCAGGGTTTTGGATTGATCTATTACTAGATATTCAGATTTTACGGGACAGGATGTATTGGATCCATTTCTTTGAGGCAAATGGTCATCATATGGACTATGGAGTTTTTCAATCATGTCGGATGCATCTGAAATTGAATAATTAACATTACTGAATTGATTCAAGATTTTGCTCAATTATATGAATGTTTAATATGATTATATATGTTGTTCTTAATGGAGAATGACTAGGGGTTAGCTGTTGGGGAATGTTAGACAAAAAATATAAAGGTTTTCATAGCATCCAGTCCCAGCATGGTGTCTGTGGACTTCGATACTGCATGGTTTCCACCACTAGGCCAAGAGGTAGGGCTGTCTCTAGCTCCGTCTACCCCTGAAACCCCATCCGCCATCGCAACTCATCTAAGTGCCCCCTATCTGTGACACTTTCCTCTCCCTTGTGTCATCTCTCTCTCTCTCTCTCTCTCTCTCTCTCTCTCTCTCTCTCTCCGCCCTCTGCTTTATGTTTCTGTTGCTGGCACGAGATCTAAACACACTATTGTGAATGACCATCAGGATTGTTGACTTTGGCGATGCTGTGACAATCTTGTATCAAATTGATATTTTTGTCATGGTGTCTGGTTAGTCTTTCAACTTAGCTAGGATTGCTTGCCTTGCTAGTTCTCGGTGGCAGTGGTGTCAGCGTTGAAGATAGGAGTGGGCAAAGAGAGAGGAGTGGAGAGTGGTAGGGAGAGTAAGGGGAGAATGGAAAAGAGAGGGACGGTCACGGTGATGGGGAGCTGGTGGTGTTCCCGTGGGGTTTCAAGGATGAAGAGGGAGGCAACTTACCCCAGTCTTCTTAACCATAGAAATTCTAGGGTCTTGGCGTAATTTATATATATATATATATATATATATATTATCTGAGTTCATTTGGTATTGAAACTTAAGTTATTATAGATAATTTAAGTTGAATTTACATTATAAATGTATATCGAGAAAAATATACTACCTCCGTCTCACTAGTTTTGTTACAGACCCACCCAGCACGTATGCCGATACACATTTTTAACGGTTAATAACTTAAATTGTGTACAACGAAAAGTTATAAAAAGTTAATTGTCTAAAACTACAAGAGTAGACGAATCTAACAAGATCTTACTTGACTATGTTTTTTCTTACATAGCTATAATAAAAATTCGAATCAAAGTTAAACAGTGAATAGTGCCAAAAAACCATCCGTAACAAATATACTGAGACATAGACGGTCACACTGCAGCAGAGCAAGGTGACAACCTTGCTTTCATGTAAATGGGGCCGTCTAGGAACTTGAGAGGTCTGCAAGCAACCTTTTTTCTCACAAATATATATATATAAAGAAAGAGAAAAATAGAACAGTGGTCAGCCAGCAAGGATAAGATCAACATAGTGTCCTGTGAATGCCATGTAAAGGTTTTTGGTCATGACATCATGTATTTTGTCAACTGCAAATAGGACATTTGAGCAGTAATCTGTCGGCATATTATTTACTTGACATATTGTCAAGTTTGATTGAATCTGAAGAATATTTCTCCGAACTCCCACTGCCATGATTATTATAAATGAGTATTTTGGTATAATGTTCATGCTTTCTACTGGAGCTTCCCGTTTCCATGTCATGATAACCCGCCACAAATTTGCATTCGTTGCAATATAGAATTGTTAATTGTTTATTTGTTTGTCAATGAAATTGTGACATCAGATTTTGTACTTGTAGTTTTTTATTTTTCTTCCTTCTCTATGCGCACTGTGTTACTTTTTTATAGATTTCAGTTAGTATTATCATTGGTGTTTTATTGTTCCTACTTTGTTTCAAATGATTAAAATAATTTTGTTCTTTTCAAAAAATTTAATAGAACTCACCTTTTTCTGCATTCCTTTTCTTTCCTCAAATATTTTTTTTCTTCTTTGAAACTTGGATATTTTGTGTGTTTTTATGTAGGATTTCATTCTGTCTCCATTTTTTTTTTATAATTGATATGGTAGCTTTTATTCCCTCTTTTTCGGAATTGATACATTATAATACAATGCTTTTTCTTCCCTCCATTGTCTTTCTCAATTTACTAATAAATACCTCATCTCTCCCCCCTAAATCTTATACACTATAAGCCCGTTGGTTATGTAACGCTGGGAGTACTAACCTCTTGGTGACAGTTAAATTGTGACAGTAGGAGTATATAAATTGATATGTATCCTGTGCACATCTACATTATATATATTATGGAATTGATTGCTAAAATAACTAACTTGGTACATATAAACAGACAATGTGATAATTTATCCTTTCTATTGGCAAATATATAAAAATGTTTACAGTGTACGAAAGAGGAATTGAGCCTATATTCTTCAACACTGAGTACATCACTTTAACTACAAAGTTATCTTCTATTTCTATTATGAAATATACTGTATAATATCTATTGTTTGGCAGAAACACACAACAGAATCTTCCTCCTTTACTAGAGCTAAGAAATATGCCAATATTTACTGCTAGTTAGTATTATTTTTCTTCTTTATATTTCCATTATTGGGAAGTATTGGAGGTGGGACCTTTGAGCATTGGCATTAAGAAGTCAGACAAGAAGATCCTTAAGTCTTGGCATCTTATATGAACTTTTGTTGGGTATTTTGGTTTCAGTATTATTATACCACCTGATTGATTTACTGAAGGGGAGCCCTATTTTTGTTCTAGAAGTCCCTTGTATAATCTATCATTTTCTCCAATGAACCTTTAGTCCTGTGATATTGCTATAGATGTATTAGTACTGTGCAATTCTCTTTTGTACATATTCGTTTCAAATAGGGAGAGGCTGGGCTTCTGCAGGAGTTATCGAATATTACATCCATCAAGTACGGTATGTAGGCATCAATTCTTTTTCTTCGTGAATGAATATAGTGTTGGGCATATGGTGATTTTGCATATATATTTGGTATTCTTTTTTTTTTTTTTTTTTTTTTTTTTTTTTCTAATTAGTTGATATTACTTGGCTGTATATTGCATCAAATATTTGATTAGTTAATTATATTGTTGACTATGATTTCGATGATTTAGGTTCTCATTTTTCATAATAATTTTGTGCAGAATCGTGCTAGAAATCCATCGATGCCTGGAGGATATCCCCAGCAAGGTTATCAAGCACGGCCTCAAACAAACTGGGGTCAGCCTGGTCCACCAACACAACCACCTGGTTATGGTTATGTCCAACCTGGTGCATACTCTGCTGCGCCGCAGTACAACATGAATCAACCACCTTACTCTGGTTATCCTCAGCCTGCTGCTGGTGGCTACGCTGCTGGATGGGATCAATCAAATACTCAAAATCCGCAAGCAGCACAGGGAGGCAGTTATGATTACTATAACCAGCAGCAGCCATCACAAGCCCAACAAGCTCATGGGGGCTCTGCTGCTCCAACAGATGGTTCAGGCTATGGTTATGGCAACAATGCATACAATCAGGGGCAAAGTTATAGCCAAGATGGTTACGGTGGCTATCATGCAGGCACAACTCAATCAAGTTACGGGCAGCAACACCAGACAAACCCTGGTGCAGGATATGATCAGCAGCAACAAGGATACAATTCCACATATGGCCATGCCCCAAACCCAGCCCCTGACGGGCATGCCCCTTCGTATGGAACACAGGGCGACACAAACCAGGTACCTGCTGCACCTGGAGAATCCTATACTGCCGGTGTAAATCCTAATTACCCACCACAAGCTTCTGGTGTAGCAAGTTATGGGGCGCCACCTCCTTCCCAAACGCCATCTGCCTATGGAAGTTATGGGTCATCTGATTCTCAAAAGCCAGGCAGTCAGCCAATGTATCCTCAACAACAGCAGTACCCTGGAGCTCCTGGTGGTAGTTATCCTTATCCTGCACAGCCTGATTCAGGTAGCCAAAGACCTCCATCATCTGGATATCAAACACCTCAGTCTCAACCAGGGTACGGACCACCGCCATATGGAGGAGCATCAGCAGCAGCTCAACCTGCCTATGGACAGCCTCCTCCATATAACAGTGCTGCTTACGGTGATGGATATTCTCAGACCGCTGCTTACCCAACTGATGGTTCTGCCGGTGGCACTGCAAAGGCGGCTTATGAAGCCGCAACTACCACTACGCCACCTCACTCAGCCCCACCTGCCGGGGCAACCAAAGCTTCACCTGCCAGTTGAACCAGGTAATTTTTATTTGAGTATGAGTTTTTTTCTATATTGACTGTATGTCCGTCTAATTAGCCTTTTAGCCGTAGATGTTGGACCATGGTGTGCATTCTGTTCCTGTAAGGATGGATTTGATCCTTGTATTATGTTTAAATGATGTTCTGTTGAATTGGAGTCTGTTGTTTGGGATGTAGTTTCCTTTTCTTTAGAATTAGTAGCAGATTTTTGTGGCGACATTTGGATCGAAGTTATAATTTATTAAGACACAAGAATTCGGCCCTGTTGTTTTGCATGATGTTATTGGAAAATCTTGTACTGTGTGAAATAGGCAGAGGCAGAGGCAGAGTTACATGGACCATGGAGGTGATGCAGAAACTCCCAATTCTAGTTGGATTTTAGGGTCTAGGGTTAGGGTGTTTCACTACCGTACCACGAAGGATATGTATGACCTACAGCACAGTTGAAGGATTTTGATGAAGTGCACATCGGCGTTTACAGTGTTTCGATGATTAATGTATTATGAAAATCTTATTAAAAATTCTTTAATCGTTGGTTAAATAATTTCATGTTCATCTCTAACTTATGCTGAGATTGATAAAACTTTTGAGACAATGGAAATTAAATTGCTTACTATATTTGCCAAGTTGGAGCAAAACATTTCAACATGTCCTAATATTTTCGGACTAGGAATTGGTTATAAAATAATAAAGTAGTACTCCCTCCGTTTTTTTTTAAAGTGTTACGTTTTGACTTTTTTTACTGTTCATTATAGCACTTTGACTTCTATTTTTTTATGGTTATAAAAGACAATATATTCAAGTGAGTTCTTGTTGGATTCGCCTTATTTTGTAGTTTTTAAATATTAAATTTTAGAATTTTTACTTGTACCGAATTAGAGTTATCAATTGTTGAAAATGTACATTGGCATATGTGCAAATAAAAAGTGTAACCTTTAAAAAAAAACGAAGGAAGTATTAATTAAATAGAGATAATGAGCACATTGCACATAAAATTCGTAATCAAAATATGCTCAATTTTTCACAAACTGTTGTATATGTAAATGAATATCAATGAGTTGTACAGACACATCAACGTACAGATAGGATATTGACGACTTCTTTTCTGCGTATCCTTGGCGGTTTATAACCTCTGTAAATACATGTAGGTGCAAAAAAATGCGTAGACAGAAACTGCAAAATAATTTTATTAATTTCGCAAGAAATGTCTACAATTACAGAGAATTTCAATGAATTTAAAAGAAATATATGAAGATCAAACGATATGAGCGTTCGACTTCTGTTACTCTGATTCCTCCAACCTTGAAGACGTCGAGATGCTTTTATGCTTCTTCTCCGGCTTCTCGGAATTTCTACAGCGTTTTGTTGCTGTAGGATCTCAAGTGTATGAGTCTTGAGAATGAGTAGACGTGTATGAGTCGTCTCTCTATGTGTCTGAGTGTTTGAGTCTCAGAGGATGACTGTTTAGAGGTTGTAGAAGTGTATTTGATTCTTCTTCGCCTCTTTAATATTTCTGCAGCGTTTTGTTGCTGTAGAATCTCAAGGATTCTACAGCGTTTTGTTGCTGTAGAATCTCAAGTATATGAGTCTTGAGAGTGAGTAGTGTATGGAGACCTCTCCCTAATGTGTGACAGGGTGCCTCTATTTATAGAGGGTAATCCTAGGATTTCCATGGACTGGCCTGCTTCAAGTGTCCATTGGATCATAGGGCTTGTGAGTCTTTCATTTGGACTTATCCACATCGATTAATTTTCATGTGCTGGCCTGCTTCAAGTGTCCATTGGCCATGGGGCTTGTGGGTCTTTCATTTGGACTTGTCCACATTGGCCCAACATAGGTCTATTTGGATTATTAATCCAAATAGCCCAATAAATATTAATAATTATTTCAAGCATTTAATTTATTTAAAATGCCTAGAAAATAATTAAATTAATATTTAAATTTGCACGTGTCGCATTTTTAATGGTGAATAAATTTCACGTGTTTACAGATGCCCCCTCGAGACTTGTTTAGGGCGAAACAAAATATTTGAGACGTGAACGAGTCTCGAAATATTTTTTTTTGACTTCCCATTTTTGTGGGCCCTTTTGTTTTTCGGTGCTTGATTGATTCACATTTTGAATGAAGCTTTCTATAAAGATGCAATGTAGCTAACGGACATCCACACCTTGATTTGGTAAATCTTGAACTGTTTTTGTGCCAATCCAAATTCCCAACTATACCCACTTTTCGTATAAGGATAGATTTGCTGCCAATTTACAATATAGATCAAATCCTAAATTTTTTCACAGCCACCTGGAATGGGTTTGCATCCTTGTCAAAGACTCTCCCAAATTTTTCCTTCATGGGTTGGCCTTTTTGGCGAAAACCGAAATCATCCCAACTAATGAAGTTGGCACCTGTACACTTTCATCAAGCATTAAAATGGTCACAGTATCCCGACTGTGATGGCTATCAACAGAACATCATATTATTATTAGCACCTCAAATTTGGCAAATCTTGGATCTGTGCAAATCCATATCAAACCCAATCCTCTTGCCATCCAATATTTGGATTCGCATTGGATTAGAACTTGATTCACATCGAACTAAAAATTAACCAGAGATATTAAAATATTGGCTCATAGATTTTCCATATCCATACAGGCTCCATCTCCTATAAATTCCCAATGCTTGATTGTTACTCACAATTCCATAGACGATTAATCAGGCAGGCAGACAATGTTTGAGCAACTAAACATGATTTCTCTTTTTTTTTTTTTCTTTGAGGCTTCAGTTCCCATGTTCTATTTAAACCCACATTATTTACCCTTTTTTTTATTATTTCTTCTTTTCAGGTACACATTTTGATTTCCGCAGCAAAGACAAAATCAAGCAATTGAGGATCCCGCACCGCAAATCTTCATAGCAGGTGAACAGAAATTATTAATTCTTGCCTCTTGACCCTCATTTTTTTTTGTTTCTTGTCTGTTTGTGTTTTTCTTAGCCACCACGTTCACCAACAATGCTTCAACCCCCAATCGACCAACTCATCAACATCAACAATAAAGTCCGTCTCCAACTGGATTATTAATTCAAAGCGAGAGTGTACCTGTTTGTCGTCATGGTAGACGGGAGGTTGGTCACACGGCGCTGCCATTGGCCTTAATCCTTAACCTACCCGCCATCAACAAGCCTTTGACAATGGCGGGGTTGGTGATGGCGCTGCCGTTCGCCTCAACCGTTATTTGTTCAGAAGGTCCAATGCCAGTTCGTCGTCATGGTAGACGGGAGGTTGGTCGCACGGCGGCCGCCATTGGCCTCAATCCTTAATCTACCCGCCATCAACAAGCCTTTGACAATGGCGGGGTTGGTGACGGCGCTGCCATTCGCCTCAACCGTTATTTGTTCAGAAGGCCCGCCGCTCATCCGAAGCCGCGCTGCCGCTCATCGCTGTGCCTGCTGCCGGAGTCGAGTCGCGGTAGAAGGGGGAGGAGACCACCGCCGCTGCTTCCGCTGGGATGCCACGCCACCTGCTGCCGGTCCGCCGCGAGAGGGAGGAGATCATTGCTCGCCTCGTCGCCGCTGCTCGCCAGAGGAAAGGAGGGTGCCGCCGGATCTGCTGGAAGCCGCTCGCGTCGCTGGAAGGGAGAGCCGCCGCCGCTGCTGCCATCGTCGCTCGGAGGGATGAGAGGAGAAGATGTCGGAGGAGCCCAAACAGACCCGAGTGCCTGCCGCCGCCACGCCGTGAACGCCGCTGGAGCCGCGCCAATGCTGCCGTTGTCGCCGGGTTCGTGCGCCGCCATGCCCAGCTCGCGAGGGCGCCGTTGCCGTCGAAGTGGGAGGTCGCGTCGCTGCTGCTGTTCGAAGGGAGGGAGAGCCGCTGCCCGGAGTCGTCGTCGCTCGAGCCGCTCGAGCCACCAGTGCCGCTGCTGTTGCCATTGCCGGGGGGAAAAGGCTGCTCGAGGAGGCGTCGCGCCTACCTGCTGCCGTCGCCGCCCAGCCCTGTGAGGAGGAAGGTTCCGCCGGTGCTGCCTCGTCCTGCGCAGCCGCTGTTCGTCGCCTGCCCGCTTAGTCTGCCGGAGTTGATCGATTTGGTTGGAGAATGGGGGCTGCGTTTTTCTTTTGCTGCTTCGGAAGGGAGAAATAGGCTACATTTTTTTGGCAATTTGAGAGAAAGGGGGCTGCGCAGGTTTTCTTTTGCTCCATGGGGAAGAAGACTGCGTTGTCTTCTCATTTTGGGGAAGAAAGGGGATGAAATTTTGTCATATTACAATTTAGTCACCCAAGAATTTGAGCCCTTGCTTTTAGGAAACTAAAATTGACCCTTAGACTTTTTGAAAGACCAGATTTTAACCCCAATATCTTTGGTATTTGAGGCTAGGTTTCAAAATATTTAATCTTAAGTCCAAAATTTAATAATGAACTTAAAATTAATTTTTTTCCTTGGCAATATTCAACATGTATTTTGTCCACATGTAAATATTCTCTTTTTGTAGTGCACAAATTTACAAAAATTTAATTCCAAGTTCAAATATTGAAAATGAACTTAAAATTAATTTTCAAACTTGACATGCATTTTTGTTCTTACTGCATTCGTCTTGCATTTTTTTTTGCCTCTTTTTTTAAAGAAATAATCCATCCCTTTTATTTGCAGCGTCATCATCGGCATCAGCTTGAAAATTATTTGGATGATCAACTTGAAGTCGTTGCCATGTTGGCGGACTATAGGAAGCATCACAAAGAAGCAACTGTCAACAAGTTTTGATTGTGGCGGATGTGCCGGAATTCCTTTGTTGTTTTAATTTCTTCCATTGATGTCTTGTAATCATCCGATGTATTTGTAATCAAAACTTTGATGTAATGAAAACTACTTTTGTTTTCGCCTTCACTCTTTGCCTTGATTTTTCCTCTTCAATCTTGACTGTCTCGCATCGTTCACACTTTAATGAAGTAACTAACTTTGGAAACACATTAAAGTTTTTTTTTCTTTTTTTTTTTTTTTTTGAATTTGCTGTTGCACTTGAAATTTTGCCAAGTTGCCTACGTATCCTTTTTAGGGAATCAAGCCACGTCGTAGTTCAAGTGATGCATTTTTTTTACATCACATTTTACGATGATGGCTCGTCGCATGAACTTTAGCCCATTGCCCCCAGTTAGCTCATGTTGGATATTTGGACTATGCTAAAGATGCGTTTGATCTCCAGAATTATGTTTTCGGCGTCTTTCCTTGAAATTTTATGTCGAGGGCCTCAATTTGATAAAGATCCATGTGAGGTGCACTTACTATGAAGAACTTCGAGATGAACTATTCGTATTCTTGAAGGTGATTTAGTCCTCCAAAGACACATTTCGTTGCTTCGACATGAGCTTTAAGCTTTGATCATCACATAGACTTGAAGATTATATGACTTGGAGCCAGGTTTGAGCTTGATCCTTATGAAAGCTTGAAGAACTTCGAGGGATTTGAATCTTGTTTCTATTCAAGAAGTCAAATTTAATCAACTCATGCGCTCAAATTTACTTAAGTAAATGATCGAATTTAATCAACTAATTTACTCAATTTTTTGACATGGAATGGATCAATTTAATTAATCCAATTGTACTTGAATTTTTCTTTTTGCCATGAATGATTATGATATCCAAGTTGCCTACGTACCCTGTGAAGGGATCAAGCTATTAGGTAGTTCAAAACAAATTGAATTTGTTTATTTTGAGCCGTGCACAGTTTATACTCTTGGACGCCAGGAGTATTACATTTTTATTTTGTGAATTTTTTTTTGGTGACGTGCAGTTTAGGCTCGTGCGTCAAGGAGCATGACTTGTGCATTCTTCAAGCGTATAATCTCTTCAGGAATCGTCCATTTATCGGTCCGATGCTTACTCCGTCGTTATCTATCATCATGTAGGCTCCGTTTGTGAAGACTTCCGCGATGACATATGGTCCATCCCATTTGGAGGTGAACTTGTTCCCACTACGCTAGTTGATGACAATGAGTCTCCGTATGGCAAGGACGAGATCTCCGACTTGGAACGAGCGTGCCTTAACTTTCTTATTGTAGAACTTGGATAGGCGGGCTTGGTAGCATTCTAATCTTTGTTGTGCTTCGAGCCTTCTTTCATCAAGGGCTTCCAATTCTTCCAAACGCAGTCGGGCATTATCTTCTTCAGTGAGCCCTTACCGGATGACGACTCTTAGCGAAGGGATTTTAGTTTCCAGTGGCAACACGACTTCCACTCCATAGACCAACGAGTATGGCGTTGCCTTGGTGGGTGTGCGGAAGGTTGTGGCATATGCCCACAGAGCTTCATTGATTCTTTCATGCCAGTCTCGTTTTGACTTGGAGACAACTTTCTTCAACAATCACCATAAGGTTTTGTTGAAGGCCTCAGCTAGTCCATTTGCCGGCGGATAATACGCAGAGCTCTTCATTTGAATGAATTCGAACTTCTCACACAACTTGGTGATTGTACTGTTGACAAATGATAGTCCATTGTTTGTCATGATGTAACGCGGGACGCCATGACGGTAGATGATGTTGATTCATATGAAACTTGCATCATGTTCCCCTTTGACTTCTCTAAGGGGTGCAGCTTCAGTGCACTTGGAGAAGTAGTCGGTTGCGGCAAGGATGTAGACATGCCCCCGGAAGACTTTGGCATTGGTCCGGCGATGTCCATTCCCATGCGTCAAACGGTCATGATGCCACAGTTGGATGCAACGGCTCAGGAGGTTGGTGAATGGCCTCAATTTGATGAAGATCCGCGCAAGACACGTTTGACATGGACCATGAAGAACTTTGAGATGATCTTTCGACATCTTTGGAGGTGATTTGACTCTCCAAGAATGCATTTCCTTACTTCAATAGGGGCTTTTGTGCTTGATCCTATTGAAGGCATGAACTTTTGAAGAATTTTGAGAGGGGCTTTTGAGCTTGATCCTCTTGATGGGCTTAAGGACTTCGAAGATTTGACAGACTACAGGAGGGGCTTTGAACTTGATCCTCGTGAAGGCTTGGAGACAAAGATTTGTAGGACCTCATGAGGGGCTTTGAGCTTGATCCTCTTGAAGGATTGGCGACTTAAAGATTTGAAGGACCTCATGAAGGACTTTGAGCTTGATCCTATTGAGGGATTTGGCACTTGCAGCTGCTTTAAATAGCGTTTTGAAGGCTTCATGAGGGGCTTTTGAGCTTGATCCTCTTGAAAAGTTTGGAAACTTGAAGATTTGAAAGACTGCGAGAAGATGGACGACTATCTTGGGGTCCAGCTCGGGCATTCCTTTGTAGGGCCATGCGAAGACGTCTTTGAATTCTTGAAGGAGCGGCACGTACTTCTTTGCTTCATTTACGGTCAGTAGGGTGCTGATAACGTTGGGCGGGGTTCTTTCTCATCGCCTAAGTTTCCTTCACGCAGTTTATCCAGCGTGACATTGATTTCTTCTTCAAGTTGCATCGGTGCTGCGTTAGCATCTTCCTCCTTTAGCTCACCGCTATCAATGGTAATATGATGGATGAACTCGACTTTGTCAGTTTGATCATCTTCGTCATGCTTTGTGAAGGCGATGGTCCGCTTTTTGAGCTTCAGCCACTCGTCGAATGAGACAGTCCACTCGACTTGTCGTTTCATGCGGGAAGGTACTCTACTCCTCACATCGTTGCCGTAGTTAGGGTTGTCCAATATCCCTTGCTTTACTGGCGACCGCTATTTGCTAGCCAATGCTTTGTTTTGCAATTGACGTTTTGTAGAACCTAGCCTTTTGAAGACGGATTTCGCAGTCTTCTTTGGCAACAGCTCCGAGCCTGTCGAAAATCGTTGGCTTCACTTCTTTGTTTGCTCCAAGCCTATGGAAGATGGACTTTTATGTTCAGTTGTCTTCGTTGACCCAAGTCTATCATGGACACACCGTTTTGGCTCTCCTTTTGATGGACTATCGATGCGATCAAATGCTGATTTTTCGTGCAGGTTGGTCCTTTGGGGTATGATCTTCTTGATTTGCTTCTTCGGTGATGTAATTGGCCGTAGCTCGTTCTATGATGATACGAACCGGTGCCTTCATTGTTTGTTCAACTTTGACGAATATGGGCGCCTTCGATGTTTGGGGCGCCGTGTCGAATTTCGCAACATTCCCAAGTCCACTCCGGTTACCTTTTCTCCGATTGTTGTCTGGGAGTTTTCCCAACGGCGATGGCTCATTTGGGTTGAAGCCAGACTTGGTGAGCAGCTTGAATGCTTTCGGATTGAATTCTTTATCATTCTTCAGTCGACGTGCCTCACTGCCCTTGAGTTGAATCTTCACTGTTTTCTGCGATGTGCCAGGATCAATGGGCGTTAGTGGGAGTGTAAGCCCCTCGAAAGCCTCTTCCAGGATGGATTTTCCCTTATCTTCACGAGTTGGTTGACTCTCTTTACGTTCTTCCTCCTCCGATGAAGATGCCTTGGCATTGGACGCCTCAAGGTAGTACTTAGTGTCTTCATAGTAGGATTCGGCCACCGCAAATGGTTTGTCATCGGCGATAACCTTTTGATGATGCCGTTGTGCACGTACTTGAAGCACTGGTGCCATGTTGAAGGGACGACGCCGTTTTCGTGAATCCACGTTCGACCGAGAAGCATGTTGTATGATGTCCTTGCGTCGATGACATGGAAGTATGTGTTCGCGACCATTTCATCGATTTGCAGACGGACTCGGATTGCGCCAAGGGATTTTTGCCCCCCTTGGTTGAAGCTTGGATCAACATCTTGCTGTTGGATAGTTATTCCTCCGAGATGCCCAATTCCTTTAGGGTGTGAAGTGGCATGATGTTAACGACGGAACCTCCATCTATCAGAATCCGATTGACTCTTTTGTTGTCTACGTATCCTAAGATGAACAATGGTCGGTTATGAGCCTTCGTATTTTCCAGCTCCATCGGCATGTCGTCGTTGTTGAACGTGATGGAAAGCATGCACTCACTGGGATACGAGTGATCTTCAACTTGCTTGGTGTGGTTTTGCTTCGACGTGTTCCCAAGTTCGAAGACAGAGTTGCACGTCGTGGACTTGTCGGGAACTTTGATTTCAATTGAGCCAACTTGGATAGAAACAATGTTGGCGGTTTCCACTTCGTCTGCCAAGGTGATTTTGCCTTGTTTGACGAGATCCATGACTTTGTCTTTGAAAACGAAGCAATCTTGGATCGTGTGGCTCACTAAACGGTTGTACTTGCAGTATAGTGGGTCGTTGGTCATCCTCGCTTGCTCGGGACGTTTCATCCTTGGTAGCTCGATGAGGTTTTCTTTCATCAAGTCATCGAAGATGCCCGGTAGATCGGAATCGAGGAATTGGTACGTCTTAGCCCGTCTATCTTCCAATGACGACTTTTGACGTTGAGCTTGTGGTGGCTTCGGCTTGTCGCTTGTCACCGGCTCCTTCCCACGTACCTTTACGAAAGTGGCGCTTGTAACCATCGCATCCTTTGTTGGCGGCTTTGACGGTGATTCACCTTTCTTCTCCCATTCGACTTGGTTGTTTGTACGAGTTTGTTGAACGGGCGGACCATAGGCTCCACTTGACGCCAAGCTTAGCTCCATGTCGTTAGCACGGGTTGCAAGCTCCTCAAATGTTCGGGGACGAATGCCTTGCAGGATGTATGTAGACCCCATTGCATGCCTTGGATGCACATCTCAATTGCCGATGTCTCAGACAAACGATCCTTGCAGTTGATGCTTAGGCTCCTCCAGCGGTTGATGTAGTCAATCACCGGCTTGCTCTTTGATTGTTGCATGTTCGTCAATTGTATCATGCTGACGGTACGCTGAGTGCTGTAAAAACTATTCAGAAACTCTTGCTCAAGTTGATCCCAACTATCGATGCTGCCGTGTTCCAAGTCAGTGTACCATTCGAACACGTTTCCTTTTAGCGAGCGAACGAACTGCTTGACGAGGTGATCTCCAAACGTTCCCGCTTCGTTGCATGTTTCCACGAAATGGGCGATATGTTGCTTGGGGTTCCCCTTGCCATCAAACGGTTGGAACTTAGGCGGTTGGTAGCCTGTCGGCATCCTCAACGAGTCGATGCGGGCACTGTATGGCTTGAGATACGTCAAGGAGGATTTTAATCCCGCCGAGACTTCTTCTTTCAGCGTTCCCGTGATGAACTCTTTCAGTTGATCAGCAGAGATGAAGCCGTCAGGGGTGACTTGGACGTCAGCGGTAGCCTTTCCCTTCGCCGAAGCACCTTGTCGGGAAGTCTCCTCATGTTCGCGGATCTCCACGGGCTTGTTCACCGCTTGGCCGCCGTTTGAGCCATCCAGTCTGTTCATCATCTGCTCCATCCGTGCATCTTGCAACTCAGTCCTCTTTGCAAGCATTTCCACGACCTTGGTCAGATTGGCGATTTGCTCTTCGAGAGTGCTGGCTTGGGTTGTCATTGCGGCAGCATGACGCAGGGCGGATGTCTCTTCTTGATTTCCTCGCGGGCTTGACACCGGCGTGGAGGATCCCGATCTATGGTCGTTTCCTTCTTCCAGCAGCGGCATATCCGCATCAAATTTTTTTTCTGCGCGCAGCATCGGCGGCCTCCATTGTTTTCTTCATGTTCCTTGTGGTGACGTTGGGTATAGCGGCACCGGATGTTGAAGAGTTGCTCTTAGAGGTGTTCTTTGAAGCCATTGGATTTTTTTGACGACGTCTGGAGGAGATGAAAGGCAGAAGAGTCCCACTGGGCGTGCCAAAATCTGTAGGTGCAAAAAAATGCGTAGACAGAAACTGCAAAATAATTTTATTAATTTCACAAGAAATGTCTACAATTACAGAGAATTTCAATGAATTTAAAAGAAATATATGAAGATTAAACGATATGAGTGTTCGACTTCTGTTACTCCTTTGATTCCTCCAACCTTGAAGACGTCGAGATGCTTTTATGCTTCTTCTCCGGCTTCTCGGAATTTCTACAGCGTTTTGTTGCTGTAGGATCTCAAGTGTATGAGTCTTGAGAATGAGTAGACGTGTATGAGTCGTCTCTCTATGTGTCTGAGTGTATGAGTCTCAGAGGATGACTGTTTAGAGGTTGTAGAAGTGTATTTGATTCTTCTTCGCCTCTTTAATATTTCTGCAGCGTTTTGTTGCTGTAGAATCTCAAGTATATGAGTCTTGAGAGTGAGTAGTGTATGGAGACCTCTCCCTAATGTGTGACAGGGTGCCTCTATTTATAGAGGGTAATCCTAGGGTTTGTGAATGATGGGCCAATCGATGGATTGGTCCAATCCACGTTTTTATCGGGTCATGTGGGTCTTTCATCTGGGCTTGTTCACATTGACTGATTTCCATGGACTGGCCTGCTTCAAGTGTCAATTGGATCATAGGGCTTGTGGGTCTTTCATTTGGACTTATCCACATCGATTAATTTTCATGGGCTGGCCTGCTTCAAGTGTCCATTGGCCATGGGGCTTGTGGGTCTTTCATTTGGACTTGTCCACATTGGCCCAACATAGGTCTATTTGGATTATTAATCCAAATAGCCCAATAAATATTAATAATTATTTCAAGCATTTAATTTATTTAAAATGCCTAGAAAATAATTAAATTAATATTTAAATTTGCACGTGTCGTATTTTTAATGGTGAATAAATTTCACGTGTTTACAATACACATACATGCAGTTGAGAAATAATCTTTCCCCCCTCAATCATTTTTATTATTATCATTACTCGTATTAACTACTTGCTATAAATAATAAATAATTATGATGTTTATAATATACACATACATACCGGCATACACATGCATACTTAGACATATCATACATATACTATTACAATATGTTATCAGCACGACATTAGAACACGAGTATTTTTGGACTTTTCTGAAATTCCAGCTCATATCGGGTTCTGCCGAAAATTTTTAATCCGGAAGAAATTATTGAAGTAATATATTCATATCATTTTCAATATAAATTATGACTAACTTGTAAAAATATGAATTTATGCAGTTGGCAAAATCTACGATTAATTACTTATTTTGGAAAAATGAATGTTGAGATTTATCTAGAATCAATAGGTCTAGAAAAGACCATTATAAATGAATATAAGGCCAAAGGCCCAGAACACGAAAGAAAAATAAAATAACAGTCAAAAGATCATATTGATCTATATATAGAAAACAAAATAATTATTTGGAGTTGATCAATATCTCAAGTGCTAGATATGGGCACCATAGTGACTACAAGACTATAAGTCTGCAAATTATATAATTCAGTTATTTTCAGAATAATGTCACGATTGAGATATGTGACAAGAATATTAATAAAAATGATAATAGAGAAGATATTGACATTATCACATGCCTTAAATTTATTGTTGCAATTGCATAAAGAAGGGCATTATTGAAAGAACAATAACATAAATACCAATAGGGTCCATGAATCTTAGTTTTGGTTATACCAACAGATTTCAAGGACCTTTAGTCGAGTCATGTATACTGACATAGTCAGATTCTTAAATGATAAAATAAATGTCAAAAATTGTGCCTACAAAGGCAAAGAAAATTGAAAAAAAATGCTACCAATATGGCAGAAGGATAGAGTCTTGAAATTCGTCGTTCAAACAAATATTTGGTCAAGTTTACCAAAATGATCGACACAAAGAGGTTGAAATAAACCTTGTTGAAACAAAATGTCATTCTTGATATGCTAAATATGCTATCCAAACATGTACAGATTTCTTCAACGATACAATAGTGTTTAAATATTGAAATCATTTTATTGTGACCTTTAAATTATGTTATACCACTTATATTCTGCTGTACAACTGATATGTTGTTTTTCTTTGCCAAACGAAAGAAAAATGCCATGAAAAATATTTCAGTGACATAGAATCATTGAATGGTGATAAAGACATATGTCTTATTCATAGTGCTTCTACATGATGTTGAAAGAGAAAAGGTATTTTCCTAATTGCAAATGAGATAAATTCTATTAATAGAAGTGCAAATATAATAAAAGCCTTTGGCATAGCCAACCTTCAGCCCCCAAAGAAGTCAAAATTAATTGTAAAAAACACACTTTCATCTCCCAAGTTTCGAAGAAATTTGTTGAGTTTTAAAGATATTCGATGAAATGGATATATACCATATCGAGACTTTGATAACAGAAAGTAATAAATACATGGTGATAATAAATACCATTCATGGCATAAAATAAGCATTTGGAAAAGCGACCATTTTATACTCTGGGTTGTATTATAAATATCATTTAAATATTTTATGGTGTTGCTTCATGCTTCAATCAGATGGTCCAAAGTGACATTATTATCTTTGTGCAACCATGCGTTCACGAAATTTCTAGCTCAAATTATAAATTACGAGCATAGTTTCCAAATTGAGCATAACTCAAAATCCATTCGGACAATATTGGTGAATATTCATCCCAGAGATTTTCATGAATATTGTATGTCGATAGGCATAGCTATCGAGCATCCTATACCTCATGTACATACACCGAATGAATTCGAGCTGAATTGTTTATTAAACAATTGCACTTGATTGGTAGACCATTAGTAATGAAGTTTAGGTTACCAGTTTCAGTTTGGGGACATGTTATATTGCATGTAGCAATGTTCGTGCGAATAAGATTGACAAATTATCATAAATATTCCCCTTTACAGTTACTATTTGGACATAAACCCAATATATCCTATTTGAGAATATTTGGTTGCGTGATATATGTCCCAATAGTACTACCTCAGTGCACCAAAATGGAACTCCAACGAAGATTGAGAATATATATCGGATATGAATCACCCTCTATAATTCAATATAGAGAATGGTGTGCAGATACCTCCTATTGTGTTCTCACTCAGGGAAAAAAAGAACAAAAAAACATAAACACGATGCAAATTCACTCAAAAGAAGAAAGGAAAAAACAACCTAAAGAGATATACCTAGCAACTTGCAGGTTGTTTTATTTTTCTGGTCACAATAGCTCATGATTCATCTTCCTCGTTCAATCCCTTTCTCCCCTTTTCTTCCAAAATTTTCTCTCAAGTTTTATATAGAAGAATAATAAATAAATTCAGCTCATTTTCAGAGATGCGAAATGACATGGATGTCCCGATCAACCTGAAAATAATACAAATTATTACCCAAGATGGCTTGGTTTAAAATGTTGGGCTAAATTAAGTGTGGTGTTTGATTCATGTTCCATTTCGCTGTATTAAATTATATTGGGGCAAATCCAATTAGAATTTCCAATTTCCTTAAATACCATCTGGCCCATCTAGCAACATACATAATCAAATGCTTTGTTTAAGTTGTTTTCCCTATATTTAATCATTCCAGACTAGTGGTTTAATTCATTGTTAACAAGAGTTTTTATAAATAGGGCCTCCAACATCATTTTTAGGCATCTTTAAATTAATAAAATTCTTTGTTTGTTTCAAATGCATTCAACTTTACCAAACGCAGTTGGCCTGAGTGGTATGGGGCTCTGGCAGCTTAAGCAAATATCTCGGGTTCGAGCCTTTGTGTATGCAGAATTCTGCTTTGGGAGAGGCAACCCTTCAATGCCCACCCGATCCTCGAGGGATTAGTCTTGGGTCCAATGAGGCCTGGGGATACCCTGGTATTCACCTAAAAAAAATGCATTCAACTTTCCCTCAAAGATTAATGAGAGCTTGTGGGAGCCGAAAACCCTCTTCCGAATGAAAACTCACCTAAATATGTGTCTAGACTTGAGTAGGTGCACCTCTTTGCAAATCCGAAGCAATTTCATAGTTGAATCCACCATTGTCGAAGGCTTGGAGAAAACGGGGAACTTGTTCATCGTCTCGAAATTGCCCTCTTTGATCGATAGTTTTCTTATCCATTTTCCTTTGTTTTGTTTTTGCTATTCGATTCCATTGACGATCATGGCACAAAACATTCCAGAAAAGTCCAAAATCATAAGAGCACCCAGGACGCTCAGCTGTCCTTTTTTTATTTCTTTCCCAGAGCAAAGCTTATTGTCGAAAGGATTTTTAGCAACACCTTCACAACAAACATCTGCACAAAAATAAACAAAATGATTCTTCACTAAATCTGTTATAACCCATGCCACATTATAAGTTCTTTTAGTCTTTTAGCTCCAGGCATCTTTTAGTCTTTTAGCTCCAAGAAATCGATTGTTTTTATATCATCCTAAAATCATCAGCACAACTTCGATCGTCTTCATAATTCAGTGAGTCCATTGTCATAACATATCCAAAAGAAATAGTGATAATAAGTAGGTAGCTTAGGAGTAGTTTTCTTCATGAACTAGATGAATTCTTTTATATGAAACTAGTTTTTTCACCCGCGGTACCCTCGGGTTTTATTAAGTATTCGTGTTTCCTAACAAAACCAATTGTTTTGTTATATAACTATTAAATTGAATCGATTATTTTCTGAATTATAGAAGCCAAAAGTGGCCGACAGATATTAATCACCGAAAAATCCATTAAACAAAAAAAATCAAACAAATTAATATTTCTTGAAAATAAAAGAAACATCTTATAAATTAATATATAATTGCCTAATCATAAAAATGGAGCCCGCGGGTTTCATAAATAGATAACCATTAAATAGATAGCTCGATATAAAAATACAAACACAAATCAAATGTAATATTGTAAATGCATAAGCAGTTTTGAAATTGTTAAAAACTTACCCCGAAAAAAATAGTTGAAAACTTAAATCAATTTTACTTCGATAACAAATAATACTTTAAAAAACCACATAAACTAATTTTGAAATAGTTTTAATATATAAGATTTATAATTAGAAGTGAGCCTAAATTGGTCGGTCCGCGGGCTACCCGCCCGCGGACTGACCAATTTAGGTCCAATTCAATTAAATATATGTTTAGTCATAGGTATAATAATTTTATTCATTTATTATAATATACATAAAAAATAACTTTCTAGAATATAGAATATTTAATGTACATTAGTTATAACTTATTGTATTGGTATTGTATCGAACGTGCTTAAGTTAAATGCAAAAATTATATTTTTAAATCATGAAATAATATATGGGCTATTTATTAGATTAGTTGTAAATGTATTGTATGAGTCAACTCATTCCATTCAAATGATTATTATTTAAAAATATATATATATTTATAAATTCTAAAGAAATTACTTCGAAAACTGTTGGAACAAAATATTTTTGGAATGTCCCACCCATTTAATAAAGATGAACAACGATGGCAGAAATGAAAAAAAAAAGAACAAAGGAATTTGTTTTTTAAATGGTGTAATTTACAATCTGTAATCAGTGTGACAAACCATCTCATATGATCTATGTAGATTGTAAATATAATAATAAATTTATAGTACCCATACAAATTTAAAACTATCAATAATATCTACAACTAATAGTTACTTTCATACCTTGATTAAATTGAGTTATTAATATTTTATTCATATAGGAAAGAGATCCATATTCTGAATATAATTTGTTTTATATATAGATATTGAAATAGAAATCGTAAAAACACAAAACCATTGTGAAGTAATGGGGTACATTTTTTATTTTTATTTTTATTTTTATTTATTTATTCATTTTTTTGTTCCCGGTCTTATAAACTCTTAATTTAGTGAACAAAAATCTAAATGGGTATGAGGCTCAAGTGTCCACCTGTCTAGGGAAACCATTGTGAAGTAATAGGGTACATGTTTGATTTAGTCGAATGTAATAGTAATAATATAATATAATATTGTCCAACTTTCTAGGGAAACGGAAACTGAATGGGTTATTTATATCAGATATGTATATATATTTTGGATAGTTTATAATGCAATTCAAATATTTGGAATTCTAAAAAACAATCAATCAGATTCAATTTTTATTATTTAAAAATCAAGATATGTATGTATAATTTGGATATATTCAATTTATATAAATCAGATTCAATACATTATGAGTCAGTGAAAGAAAGAAGGTGCTCCGATATGACTAGGGTTTCCGTCTCTCCACCAAAGGCCTCAGCCTTGCCTCCTCGGCCCACTGCATCGTCGCCCGCCTCCGCTAGCACGCCGACCGGCGTGGCTGATCAGGCGCCTCCCGATCCCGGTGGTGCGCATAAGACTTTCGCTGATATCTTAAAGGGCGAGCGGCAACAGACCAACCCTATTCGTGTTCGACGAGATCTTCTCGCGGAAGGATTGATAACTAAAAGTTATGTTGGGCAGAATCAGTCGATTCCGCGATTTATCATTGATGAATCTATTAAGATCGAAGCTAGCAAGGAATGGGAAGATGCATTGGTTATCAAGCCTCTAGGCACGCGAGTTGGTTACATGACACATCATGACCGCCTGAAGCGGCTATGGAAGATGCAATGAACCATCACCCTCATTGACGTCGGTCATAGATGTTTCATCGTGCGGTTTGACTTGTTGGCTGATCGGGATTCTGTGGTGAACGGAGGCCCCTGGATGATTTTCGACCATTATCTCGCAGTCATGCCTTGATCACGTGATTTCAATCCGAGTACAACCCAGGTTAATAAAACCCTGGTTTGGGCTCGGATGAATGGTCTGTCTATGCATCGATTCCGCGAGGATATATTATGGGCGCTGGCGTCTGACATTGGCAATGTTATCAAGTTCGACAACAGCACTCGTGATTCATCGAAGGGGCATTTTGCTCGAGTCTGTGTGGCACTCGATCTCACTAAGCCGGTTACTGGGAAGATACTGGTGAACGACAATGAGTGGATCCAGATTTCTTATGAAGGCTTGCACTTACTCTGTACAAAGTGTGGTTGCTATGGGCACTTTTACAGGGACTGTACTGTGGTGGCAGAGGAGTCGGTGGCGGAGAATCTTGGTGAGACCAATCCGGAAGAAGGGGTTGCGCGCCAACCGCCCACGGACGTGCATGGTGACCAAGGCATGCATGACTCGGATGTGCATCATCATGAGCCGGCTTTTGGTGAATGGCTCAAAGTGGTCCGGCGGCCTAATCGAAATCCCCATCAGCCGCGGCCAAAAAAGGTTGAGGATCAAACGGTGGGACAGGAGGTTGAAACTAAGTGGATGATGCGGGAGATACTGGTAAGGCGGCTGTTGTGAATCATGAACAGCAAACGCCTACGTCGGCGACCGCTGATATATTTGACAATAATAAGTCTATGATTGTCCCCTATGTTAGCAGTGAGGGGAGGATGTGGACTGGCTCTAGCGGCCTTAAACAGCCTAGGCTGGAGACAGGAGAGTCGTCGAAAGGGCTTCGGCGGCATGAGGGAGGGGTTAACCAATTCTTGCTACTCCGCCACCTTTCGGATGAACCGGCTCTTGAGGGCGATGATATGGATTTTCGGGGCAGCGAGAACTGGGCTGATACGGATGATGGAGGATCGCAATATGGGGGTTCTCAACACTCTGTCTGATGGGACTAGTAAGTTTTGTTTCGGTATTTATTTTGCAATGCTTTATGATGAATCTGTTTAAGGACTTTTCCATTATTACGTGGAATGTGTGCGACATGATGAGCCGCACTGCTCAACGATGGATGGGGGATCTTCTTAGAGATCATAGGCCTGATTTATCTGCATTTTGGAGCCTCGTGGGCCATTTTCCTGGGTTCAAGGCTTTTTCAATCGTATGGGGTATTAGGAGGCCGCTGTCCAGGAATGTATTGGCATGGGTGGTGGCATTTGGATATTGCATGCACGTAACATTTCATGTACCTTTACCGTATTGGATGTGAGTGCTCGGATGATAACGTTGGAGCTTGCGCGAGGTACTTGTCGATGGGCGTTTACAGCTGTTTATGCTGACCCTAATTATCAGCGCCGGAAAGCTAATTGGGACACGCTGGAAGCAGTGGCAGGCCTTGTTCAGATTCCATGGGTTGTCCTTGGTGATTGGAATGAGATAATTACTGAATCTGAGGTGCAAGGCGGCGTGTACTTGTCTGAAAGGGCGGCTGAATTTCGTTCGGTTCTTGACCGCTGTCAGCTTCTTGGAATGGCTACTTCGGGGCTGGCTTTCACTTGGACTCGTATGGCTGGAGGGGTAGGCGAATAAGCAAACGCTAGGGGGGTTTCGACATTGGATTGGGATAACCTGTTTGATAAAGGGCGCATCATCCATCTCCCTCGGCTTGGTTCTGACCATTGTCCGCTGAGGCTTACATGTGGTGATGGAATCGCTTTGAGGATGGCACGCCCATTTCGGTGGGAAAACATGTGGAAGGAACATGCACAGTACAAAGATGTGGTTTCGGCCGGTTGTGTTAAGGGGGGTTCTAACCTTCTTGATGTCCTGAAAGAGGTTCAGGGACAATCAGAGTTGTTTAACAAACAGGTGTTCGGAGATATAAGGGCTCGTAAACGCAAGTTAAAAAATCGCCTTGCTGGGATTGAGCGTTGCCTGGCACGCGTGGACTCGGCGAGGCTTTGGCGGATTGATGAGGAAATTAGGACGGAACTCGCGCATGTCTTGATGCAAGAAGAGTTGCTTTGGCAACAAAAATCCAGGGATAATTGGGTTAAAGCCGGTGACTGTAACACCAAATATTTTCATGCTCGCACTAAGGTCCAACGGAAAAGGAATAAGATTTATAGTCTTCAGACTGCGGATGTGACTTGGGTTGATGATCAAGCTTCTTTGCAGGACCATGCCATTGAGTATTTTACTCATATGTTTTCTAATCCTGGGACGCTGCCGGTTGGTGCAGACCTGCCGTCTCTTCCCTCTATTAATTCTGAGCATAGGGCATTGTTGGAGGAACCAATTTCAGTTTGGGATGTGGAGCAAGCGCTAGGACATATGAGGTCTCTGGCAGCCCCCGGGCCGGACGGGTTCCTTGCCGGATTTTACAAAGAATATTGGTCTATACTCAAGGAGTCGGTGCTTCGTCTTGTACTTAACACTATGCAGACGAGGCAACTACCGGATGGTCTCGCCCATGCTTACCTATATCTCCTTCCTAAGGTGGACGTTCCATGCACGCTTAAGCAATTTCGCCCGTTGACATTATGTAATGTGGCTTTCAAGCTTGTTACTAAAATTTTGGTTAACAAGCTTCGGCCCATTCTTTGTGACTACATTGGTCCGTATCAATCAGCTTTCCTTCCAGGAAGAGGGACTTCGGATAACGGCATATTATTACAGGAAATTGTATCTTCCTTGGAGAGTGCTCGCTCTGTCTCTAAAGGAGTGGTTCTCAAGATTGATTTGCAGAAAGCTTTTGACATGGTCAGTTGGGACTTCTTGCGGGAGTGCTTGCTTGAGCTTGATCTACCTTATCATTGCCAGGAGCTTATCATGACCTGTGTGTCCTCCTCTAGTTTTTCAATTTTATGGAATGGATCGCCCATTGGTCATATCAAAGCTGAGAAAGGCTTGCGCCAAGGGGATCCATTATCGCCATATTTATTCGTTCTTGCGATGGAGAAGCTATCCACGACTATACTTGATGCTGTTAACTCGGGAGCCTGGCAGCCATTGTATCTTAGCACTGGTGGGATCGGGATCTCACATCTCATGTTCGCAGATGACTTGATCCTTTGTGCTACATTGGAATAACGTAGTATTCAGACGATGGCTGAGGTGTTGGCTCGATTCGGGTCTCACTCTGGCCTCCACATGAATCCGGACAAGTCCAATGCTTATTGTTCACCAGCTGCATCCCTTGATGAAATCGGCTGGCTGAATGCTTATTTAGGGGTTAAAGCCACCGCCACCCTCGGATGCTACCTTGGCTTTCCCATCATTCATGGGTGTATGAAGTTAGTCCACCTTGATCCCCTCCTTCACCGCATTCAACAGCGTTTGTCCGCTTGGTCCTCTCTCTTGTTAAACAAGGCAGGGCGCATTACACTAGCTCGGTCAGTTTTAAACTCACTTCCAGTTTACATTATGCAAGTCCACATGTTACCAATGAGAATCTGTATGCAAATTGACAAGCTCATCCGGAAATGGATTTGGAAGGGATCCAGCTGAGGTCTGCATCTCGTCCACTGGGATGTAGTCACCAGGCTGCGCTGCTCGGGTGGTCTTGGAATCAAAAAGTGCCGAGAGATGAACCTTGCCTTGCTAGGCAAAAAGCTGTGGGATTTTGCCACTACTGACAAATTATGGGTAACCATTTTCCGAGCCAAGTATGGCATGGGAAGCGGGGTGATGCCATGTGAACATTATCGGAGTACTAAAGTTTGGAAATCCCTTGTGAAGGTTGCCACTACCTTCAAAGAAGCTTATGGAGTTCGGTTGGGCAATGGCAATTGCTCCCTATGGTACACGCCCTGGTTGGATGGTAAGTGCTTGCATGAGCAAGTTCCTTTTGTTGATGTGCATGATATTAATTTACGTATGAGGGATGTAATTGATAATGGACGATGGGAGTTGCACGGACTTTACTCTTGGTTGTCGAACGACTTACGCTGACATATAGCGGCTCGGCCTGCCCTTTTCTTGAATGCGGCCACGCCGGATATTATGCATTGGCAGGAGGATTCTAATGGCATTTATACCGTGAAATCAAGTTATAATTGGCTATGTCAATCGGCATCCCTTGACAAAGGATGGGCTTGGCTTTGTAAATGTTCTATCTCGAAAAAATTGGTGTTCTCTTATGTTTCTTGGGACATGCAGCACTCCGTTGTAACTTACTACGCTTCCGGAGACAGCTCGCGGCTACACCCTTGTGCACTATATGCGGGGTTCATGAAGATGACTGGAAGCACGCACTTTTCTTGTGTGCTTGGGCTGCACAGATATGGCGCCGGGGTGGCTTTCTTATTATTTCGGACATGATCGAGCCTCTTGGCGAGTTAGACACCCATCACTGGCTTGAATGGGCTTGGAGGACGTGGGGCTTGCAATTCCTTGCCACGCTTTGGACTGTTTGGTGCCAAAGGAACGACCGAATATTTTTGGGAGTTGAGCTAGCCAGGGATTGCGTCTGGATGAAAGCCGAACGCCTTCACATTCACTTGGAGGCATCGGCAGCTGTTGTCTCGGGAAGGGAGAGAGTACCGCAGCAGGTCCGCTGGCTTCCGGAGGGTACAGTTGGCACTATTATGCATTCGGACGGGTGTGTTTTGGCGAGTCCCCATCGTTCCGGTTTTGGTACCATCATGCATACAGCTTCTGGTCAATGGGTTAATGGTTGTAGTGGCAATCTTGGTCAGCGGGACATATTGGAAGTTGAGATTCTGGCTCTTCGGTTCGGGCTGGAGTTGGCAGCGCAGCTTGGACTACTTCTTACTGCTTGTTTTGTCGACTCTAAAGAGGTTGTTCGATTGATTACATGTGATGTGAGTTCCAGTCATGCTCTTTGGACTGTGATCAAAAGAGTTCGGGCGCTACTCGCCAATATGCAACCATGCGTGCTTCAACATATATACCGGGAAGGAAATCATATTGCGGATGGGCTGGCTCCTAAAGCGGCTCTATCGGAGGATTTCTACACCACTTGGGCCTTCCCACCGGACGAGATTCAGGACCTCCTTGATCGTGATGCTTCAGGCGATGCCTATGTTCGATTGATTTAATTCTTTTTCCTTTGTTTTTTTTCTTTTTCTTTGCTAGCCTTCTAAGGTTGTTTTACCAAAAGAAGATTCAATACATTATAGTTCCCTTCAGTTAATTATACAATATCATAAATGTGATTTAAATAATACATATTATACTTAGTTTGTTTTAATTATATTTTAATTTAAACGAATCAAATACTTCCTCCGTTTTTAAGAAAGTCCAACATTGCACTATTTTCTACTATTCATTGTTCGACTTTGATTCCAATTTTTATCATAGTTATACAAGGAAAAATATAGTCAAGTGAGATTTTGTTGAATTCGTCTTTTCTTGTAGTTTTAGAGTATCCACTTTTTATAATTTTTACTTATACACATTTTGAGTTATTGATTGTTAAAAATGTGCATTGAACTGCGTGCAATGGAGGAATGTTGCGCTTTATTGAGAACGGAGGTAGTACATTATAGCGATTTTTAGTGAGAAAGAGGAAGCATTAATTAAGTAACTATTACAAAACAAATATTGCCCATAAAAGATTTTCAGAATTTTACTAAGTTTTTACATAGTGTAATCTAAATAATTAAATAATTATTATATAATCATTTTTCCGATGAAATAAGCATATTAGTAGCTAATAATTAATTACTGCGTTATTCGACAATCCACATGTCATCATTGATATATTATTATAGGAATTTATAAAGGATGTTTGATTAAAGATTGATTATTTTATTCTTCATACTATTTTTTTCCTTTTTTTTTACTTCTAAATATTATTTATACTTCTTATAAATATATTTTAAAATTTAAGTCTAACATGAGATGAAAAAATTCAACACAAATATATTTATAAATATTTTCTTAATATATTTACTGAAATAAGTTTAACCTCAATACATCACCTTACTTAACGCTTCACCTATTTTTTTTCTATATAATATAGTAAATATATATTTATTGACTATTAGGAGTTCTAATACTTTTATAATGCAATGGACCTTGTACTGCTTCACAAACAATTTATAGACCTTGGGTACTGCGATGGCGGTTTGTGGATATCTATGAAGCGTGCTGTAGGTGCAACAGCCCAACCAATCCAAGCAAAATAAATGGTATTATTACACACGATAAAAATTGAGTATTCCAACACAATCTAATCAATTGTAATCTATATTTCAATCAAGTGTAAGGATGTAGGTACATCAGTTTAAATTTTATAGGTTCCCAATAGATACTCTAATTTAGGGCACCAACATTCATTAACCAATTCATAACTCACTTTTTCATTCTCTCTCCGCCACATCAGCTTTTCACTTATTCTAACACTCTTTTAACTCATCTCAATTAATCCATACATCCATTCACCAATTCATATCTTTTTTTAATGGGACCCACAATCTAATCATTTCATATCAATATTAAATTATACAATAATTTATTTTTTATACTATTTTAATTATATACATACTTATATTTAAAAAATACAAAAATTATATATTCTTTTGTAAATATTTACACAATTTATTTTATTATGCATAAAATTAATATTCCAAATATACATTGAATATTAATAATATTTGAAAGTAGGAATATTAAAAATCTAATCAACACATTAAATAAATAATACATAAACTTAAATTTGAAATACAATACATTAACTAAAAAATATTAAACACTAACAAACTTGTCTTACAACATAAATAGTAAATAAAATATTAAACTGCGAGGAATATAAAAAATTACTCAACGTGGTTGCCAAAGTGCATCCAAATATGCTCAACTAAATCATGCCGAAGTTGGTGATGAACTTGGTTGTCACGGAGGGCAGAATTCCTTCGGAGATATTCTTGAAAATTACGGGTGGCGCCTTGAGCCGGTAAGCAAGCTCGTCTTCTTCCTCATTTGCCCAATTTGTAACTATATCTCCTTCATCTTCAACAATCATGTTGTGTAGAATAATGCATGTCAACATTATTGCTTTCAACTTTTTCTTATACCAAAGACGAGCTGGCCCCCTGACAATAGCCCATCTAGCTTGAAGCACTCCGAAAGCTCGTTCAACATCCTTCCTTGTAGATTCTTGTTTTTGTTTAAATAACCTTCTCTTTGGATCCTGTGGGCATGGGAAAGCTTTGACGAATGTGGACCATTCTGGATATATTCCGTCGGTTAAATAATAACCTTTCGTATATTGAGTCCCATTCACCATGAAATTAACGTCCGGTGCATCCCCCATCAAAACATTGTTGAACAAAGGAGATTCGTTCAAAACGTTAATATCATTACGTGAACCAGCCACTCCAAAAAAAGCATGTCATATCCATAGATCCTGATATGCAACCGCTTCAAGCACTATTGTTGGTGACCCGTGTCCTCTTGTGAATTGCCCTTTCCAAGCCACTGGACAATTTTTCCACTCCCAGTGCATGCAATCGAGGCTACCCAACATACCGGGAATCCCATGTCTCGTCTCGTGCAAATGTAGAAGACGTTGAATGTCATTGTGATCCGGCCTTCTCAAGTAGCGCTGGCTAAATAATTCAACGACAACTTCACAAAATTTATACAAGCATTTGATAGCAGTTGACTCACCCATCCGTAGATACTCATCAAGAGAGTCGGCAGGAACTCCATATGCCAGTTGGCGTAGGGCTGCTGTGCATTTTTGTAGCGGTGATAGACTTTGTCGCCCTGTTGCGTCGCTCCGTTGTTGGAAACACCCAGATCGACCTGTAACCGCATTAACTATACGAAGGAATAAATCCTTGCGCATGCGAAATCTTCGACGGAATATACGATCGTGATACACCGGATTTTCTGAGAAATAATCATTCATAAGCCTAGCATGTCCATCTTCCCGACTTCTTTCGATAAACCTCCATCGTGGTATTTGCAGCTCATCTTCCACAAACTGGAACAGTATGGACACCATTGCTTCAGCCGTGGAATCTGCTTCATCATCTGTGGATTCCTCGTGTGCAGATATATCTTGTGTGGGTTCTTCGGACATGGAAGATGTTGAGCTTTCAGAACTTTGAGACATTGTAATATGTGAAGAGGTGAGTGGAAAAATGAAAGGAAATAATTGAGGAAGTAGTGTTGTTGTGCAAAAATATAATGAAGTTGTATGGTATTAATAGGCAAAATAAACTAACGGTCATATTTTTAAGATTTTGAATTTTGAATGTTATTATTTTCTATATTATCTTTTATTATAAAAAAAAGTAACCGTTTGAAATTTAAATTTTATTATATGTTTATATTATTATTTATTTTAGAAAAGTGACCGTTTGAAATTTAAATTTTATTATATGTTTATATTATTATTTATTTTAGAAAAATGATGTTGATATTATTATTTATTTTAGAAAAGTGACCGTTAATAATTTTAAATGCTTGGAAAAAACTGCATTATAAAAATATTCAATTGATATATGAAAAAACGGTAAACAACATTAGATAAACGAAAATGCAAGACCTAATGAAACAACATTAGATAAATAAAAATACAAGACCTAATGAAACAACATTAGATAAATGAAAATGCAAGACCTAATGAACAGAAACATCGAAAGTGAATCAGTTGCTAGCTCAATTATTGTTGGATTCCCACTTCGCAATAATTTGGGCACATGCACGCTCGTGAAATTCGCGTTGTTTATCCGTCATTGTTGATGTGTCACGCGCAACGAACTCGTATTCTTGCATAAGAGTTGCTGCTTTTTTTGCCTCTACTTTACCTTTTTTTGCCTCTGCCGCGATCTTTTTTGCCTCTGCCTCGATCCTTTTTGCATCCGCGAGCTTCTCTCTAACATGTGCGTCAAGCTTTTTTGCCTCATTGTATTCATTAATATGACGAAGTGCATCACCCAACTTCGGATGGTATGATGTGGATCGTGCCTTACTCTTACCATTCGCTTTTCTTTTTGCCATTTTCTGCCCCATCGGCCTAGCATCGTCAATGTGAAGATCGAAATCTAAGGCTCGGGATTTGGTTGAGGAGCTGTTACTTGTGTTGGAGTCCGAAGTTCGTGCCTTCTTCGAAGAACCGAATTCATCATTGCATTGCTCTTTAAATAGAGGCCGATCCTTCAGAATCTCCCAAACATGCCCAAAATTGAACGCAACTCCATTATTTTCCGACTTATATTTTTCGTGAGCCATGTGTAGTATGTCTGCATCACTACTCCCGCTCCTGTGAACACTTGATACAGCATTATAACTTGAATTGAAATTTGATACCTTCTTTGCAACAGTGTTGTACCAATGTGACCTCATTGTGCTTACACTTCGATAGGCCATGTCTGGAGCGCGGTTGTTATTCCAGTACTCGCCGATTCTGTCCCAAAAAGCATCCAATTTTTGGCCATTGCCTATTATGGGATCATCACTCATCGTCACGTATGATTTTGCAAGGAGTTCATCCTCTGCTACTGTCCACCTCTGTTTTCCTTTTCCGGTAGTCGTCTCTTTTTCCGATGTGAGATCAATCGGTGTAGTTGAGTTCGAAAATTGTGTCTCTGGAACGAATGATGGAGTGCTTGGTGGATTGAATGCTCCAGTTCTTGGGAAAATGCCAAATGGTTGTGAGGCAGAAAACATCGGCAGGGAAGAGTGCATAAAGAATGGAGATTGGTGAAAATTTTGTGGGGAATTTTGAAAAAATGGGGTATTGTAGTGAAAGTTTGGATTTTGAGTAGGATAAAAGTTTTGAGAAATATTTGAGGGAAATGGAATATTTTGAGAGGGTTGAATATTTTGTGGATTTTCATCATCAACATTTTGGTTGAACCAATTGTTGAAAAAGTTACTATTGTTATCGGCCATTGTGGGAAAAATGTGGAGGGGTTATGTTTGATGTAAACAAAGATAGATTGGAAAGAAGAAGTGAAGTGTGTTTGGATGTAGGAGAATGAGAGTGAAAAATTGTGGAAGAGATGTATGTATATTTATAGAGTTTGAAAACTAGCTGTTATCGTATATAATTAAAAAATTGATTAATATAAAAAAATTATTTTTTTAAAAACTAGCCGTTATGTTTAATTAAAATATAATATATTTGATTTTCTTAATTAAAAGTCAATTAACATATTAACCTATGTGTGTCCAAAATGCTAACCTATGTATTCAACATGTTAACCTATATGTCCAAAACGTTAATCTATATGTCCAAAATCTTAATCTATATGTCCAAAATGCTAATCTATGTATTCAACATGTTAACCTATATGTCCAAAAGGTTAAACTATATGTCCAAAATCTTAACCTATGTGTCCAAAATGCTAACCTATGTGTTCAAAATATTAACCTATATGTAAGATTAATTTAGTATAATAGTATTATTGTATTTCTGTATTTTAATTTTAATGCAATATTAACCTATGTGTTCAAAATTTTAATTATTATAATTAATAAAAGTGAAAAATAAATTGGAGTGGATTTAATAGAAATAAAAATATGGTGAATTTAAATGTAGTGGAAAACATCCGTTGCTATATTACCGTTGCATAATAGAACTAAAACTAAAAGATAAAGAAGTGGTGAATGTGAATGTTGGGTCCACATGTATTTATTAAAAAAGTCACTTTTCAGCTGTTTTCATCCACTTTAATTGAATTCATGCAGATGAATTGAAGTTGCGGGTCCCACATTAAATAAACTGCCACATTGGTTGTTCTCCAATTCAACCCTGACAAATCCTGACATTAATTGCAAAAATGGAGACCGATGTGGGTGCTCTTAATAGAGGGGAGGTTATTCGCGCACCCCAAACAGTGCAATAATGTGACCTTTCTTTTTTTTTTTTTACTTTTTTACAAAAATTACAATAAGTAAAAAAATATAAGTCGAAATTTTAAAAAAATTATATATTTAAAAACTACTCTTAAGGATCTTCGAAATGAGTATAATATTGAGTAGGTAAAAATGTACCGTTTAGAAGTAATTTTTTAACGGTACGTTTTTAACTATTTCACAAAAACCATAATAAGTAAAAAAAATACAAGTCGAAATTAATAATAAATTATATATTTAAAAACTACTTTTTACGATCTTCGAAATGAGTATAATATTGAATAGTTAAAAATGTACCGTTAAAAAGTCACTTTTTAACGGTACGTTTTTAACTATTTATAAAAACCGTAATAAGTAAAAAATACAAGTCGAAATTAATAATAAATTATATATTTAAAAACTACTTTTTACGATCTTCGAAATGAGTATAATATTGAATGGTAAAAATGTACCGTTTAGAAGTCGTTTTTTAACGGTACATTTTTCACTATTTCACAAAAACCGTAATAAGTAAAAAAATACAAGTCGAAATTCATAATAAATTATATATTTAAAAACTACTTTTAAAGATCTTCAAAATGAATATAATATTGAATAGGTAAAAATGTATCGTTTAGAAGTCGTTTTTTAACGGTACGTTTTTAAATATTTCACAAAAATCGTAATAAGTAAAAAAATACAATCTCATGGACTAAATCACTTTAATTAGAAAAAGAAAAAAAACAGTACGAAGTAAGGAATAATCACATGATTCATTTTACTCCCATCCAAGCATAGCCAGACTTGCTTTGAGGAGCCATTCCCCCTTCCATATTATCTGTATGTAAAGGTTATCTCATCGGGACTATAAATCACGCTTTTCAAGATTTGGTCATACCTCCCTCCCCTATATTATACGGAGTCTTGCCTACTCCTCTCCCACCCCGTCAATACCCCTTTCAAAACCTAGTCTTCGTTCATCACTTACAAATTCAAAAATATGGATAACTTCGACCCTTCATTTTCTAGCAATTGGCCATCTGAATATTGGCCATTCGACAACTCAGATAGTTGGCGATTTCATGGTGCAGCCACTAATGAAAACAATCATCCTCTCGATCATGAAGCAATTGGTCAATTTACAGAATATGTTCATGACTCTGCCAATGATTATGCGTCACAGTTTACAACGAGTAAGGTAATTTTCATTTCATTTTTCATTTTCATGCTATTTTTAATTTGAAAATTTTACTTATAAATATTTTTTTCATGCCCATAATTCAGTTAATGATTGATTCGATTGATCTTTTACTATGATACATTAATTTTTTAAAAATATTAGAATCACAAAAAAAATTAAAAATATCTACTATTTATAACAATTATAAGCGGAAAGAGTAGTTAAGTTATTTCACCCTTCTCGGCCCTTCGTCTCATACTCTGGAACATCTCATTTATGGAAATAGCTCCTATTGATTTATCATTAGTAATAAATAATAAAAATGGATTGAAAGAGCTTATACATGTTTTTTTTTTTTTGAAGATTTTTCAATCTAGGGATGAAATGAGAGAATGGGTACAAGCCACTGCGACTAAGAATGGTTTTGTTGTAGTAATAAGCAAGTCCATGAATAGCACTGGAAATCGCAAACCGAGATGCATTTTTGGTTGTGAAAGGGGGGGTAAGTATAAGCCACACAGATCTGAAGAAATGCCACTGGTTAAAAATACTGGGTCAAAAAAAAATAATTGTCCATTTAAACTAAAAGGGGTCTCTCATGATTTGCAAAGTGACTTATGGCAATTGGTAGTAGAGTGTGGCATTCATAATCATCCACCTTATGAAAACTTTGAAGGTCATGAATATGCATGTAGACTGAAACCAGTTGAAAAGAAAATTGTATCAGATCTGGTTGACGAAGCAGCCCCTCGAGGCATTCTTCAAGTAATAAAAAAAAATTTTCCGTCAAATAGCACTAATATTAGAAGTATATATAATGTCATAAGTCTGAATAGGAAGAGTCAATTAGGTGACTTTAATACTTCTCAGTTCGTCTTATACAATCTTCAAAAAAAGAAATATCATTATCAATACCAAGTAGATCCTAACACTAATAAAATAACCGATATTATGTGGATACACCCTACGAGTCTAGAATTATATAGTAACTTTCCAACCGTTCTCATACTCGATTCGACTTATAAGACTAATGAGTACCGAATTCCATTACTAGAGGTTGTTGGCATTACTTCTACTAGACAAACATTCTTGTTGATGACTGCCTACCTTAGTAATGAAACTATAAATAACTTTAGTTGGGCATTATCAAATTTGAAAAATATAATTGATCAAACTGCAGCGATGATGCCATCGGTACTCGTTACGGATCGAGACATGGGTCTTGTCGGTGCTATTCAGTCATGTTTTCCAAATTCAAACCATTTACTCTGTGAATGGCACATAAACAAGGCTATAACGGCCAAGTGCAAGGCTATTCTTAGATCGCAGTGGGATGAATTTTGGAGTCGGTGGCATTCGCTGGTGAAGTCAAAATCAGAGGTTGATTTTCAGAATGGTTGGCGCTGTTTTTGTGAAGATTATAGCTCATATCCACGAGTATTAAACTACCTCAATGATACGTGGATAAGGCCACACCACACAAAATTTGTTCATGCATGGACGAACAAGATAATGCATTTAGGCAGCACGACTACACAAAGGTAATTTAATTATATAAGAAGATTTTTTGTTACTTAATTGCGGTATGACTCGAATTTGTCGATTTTTTTATTTCAGGGTCGAATCTCAGCACTCTAAATTGAAGAAGTTTCTATTAAATTCGATGTCCTCGTTGCATGTCTCGTACCAGCGAATCGAGAAGATGCTGGAACAGCAATTCGCAGACATTGCTCGTCAGTTTGAACGTTCGAAAAATGTTCCCCGGCATAAATGGAGGAATGATAACCTTTTTGCCAACCTCATTTCCCGGATATCGATAGAGGCAACCGAGCTAGTTTTCAAACAAGTAGATGCTGCTTCAAAAGCATCTACCTTTTTAATTGGGCTTTGCGAATGTTCATTTAAAACTGTTTATGGATTACCGTGCAAGCATGACATTTCGTTTTGCCAACAAATGAACATGTCAATTCCGCTGGAATTTATACACATACATTGGCAAAGGTTATCATTCAAGCGGCATGATATAGGCGGTCATGGAGTTCAACACGATATGTCATCAAATATATTTGGAATGAGTGATAGTATTGATGTGCAACCACCGGCATACAATACTAGACACCAAGGTCGGCCTAGTGGAATTCAAGAATGGGACACAACTCGCTTTTGCTCTAAATTTGAGAAAAGTATTTTAAATGGACAGAAAAGACAGGAAAAACGACATTTCGTCCAATATGAATCTTCCATTCCTTCTGAATTTCGCGATTATGTGTCACAGATTATTGATGTGGAAGCCGATGGTAATTGTGGTTTCAGAGCAATTGCAGCACTTATCTACGGCGATGAAGAGAAATGGCGTGACGTCCGAGCTGCACTGATCAAGGAGATAACAGAGCATTTTGATATATATGAATTGATCTATGGTGGGCCTGATTTATTGGGAAACGTTTTATACAGACTCAATAAATTTCAGAGTCCTATCGGTCAAGACTATTGGATGGACGCCATAGATCATGGAGTGGTCATTGCCTCGGCTTATAATGTTGTGCTTCATACATTCTGTCCAAATATGAATGCTTGTTTTACCCATGTTCCTCTTTGGTACGCTCCTTCACTTGGAGAGTACAAAGAAATCGCAATTTGCTTGGTTAACAATAACCACTTTGTCCAGCTGCATCTACACCATGATCATCCGGTTCCACCAATTATAATGTGGTGCACCCGGTTTGCGTTTGACGGGGCTATCGAATGACAAAATATCTACCATAGCCGCATTCAACGCTGGATGAACTTAGTTCCACCTGCAAGAGCACCTGTATTTGGAGGAATAATAGATTAGATTATATGTAAACATTTGTATATGTAATTTTCACTTTTATAGTGAGATTTTTTTAAAATTCTACACTTTTTATTTGATTTAACCATTTTTACTATATAGAAAAATCGACTTTTGAACGGTACGTTTTTAACTCTTCAATATTGGTCTTGTTTCAAAGATTTCGAAGAGTAGTTTTTGAATATGTAATTTTTTAAAATTCGACTTATATTTTTCAAGTTATAACCATTTTAATTTTAATAAAAAAATTAAAGAAATTTAAAAAACAACTTTTAAACGATACATTTTTACATATTTGATATTATACTCATTTTGAAAATCGTGAAAGATAGTTTTTAAATATATAAATTTTCTTGAATTTTGGTTTCTATTTTTTTACTTATTACAATTTTTATAAAATAATTAAAAACGTACCATTAAAAATAACTTTTAAACGATACATTTTTACCTATTTAATATTATACTCATTTCGAAGATTGTAAAGAGTAAGTTTTAAATAAATAATTTTTTTTACTTTCAGCTTATAATTTTTTACTTATTAACCTTTTTGTAGAAAAAGTAAAAAAAAGTTAACTTAACAAATTTAAAAAAAAAAAAAGAAAAAGAAAAGTCACATCACACTGTTTGGGGTGCGCGGATCACTGGGGTTAATAGAGGCATAGCAATTGATTACCTACATGGCTATATGCGGAGTGATTGAACCCCTATATGACTACATGCATATGTGAAATAATGCAGGATCCAATTTTAAATTGTTGTAGAGTAATTGATTACCTATGACTATATGGACCAGGAATTTAGTGAGTATAACTTAAGAAGTAATATACGACAGTACCCAGTCAGACTCTGCGCATTAACTTTTTTGACCGCCGCAATAAACCCTTCACTTTTATGCCCGAAAAGACCAAAACGACCCCGGGTCGAGAATGGGGTCGACGTCGACCCCATTGCAAGACGTCGAACCCGGGCTTAATTAAGTAATGTGGATTAGGGGGGCGGGGTCGTGTGTGGGGGTCGACCCCGGTGAGGGTCGAACCCGGTGTCCGAAGTCGAACCCGGGTCCCCCTCCGCCCCCCTGTTTTTTACTTCATTTTTTGTTATTTATTATGATTTATTTTTATAAGTAAATTTGAATAATTATTATCAATAATAAATATTAATAAATAGCATTAAAAAATTATTATAATATTAAGAAATTATTTATTATTATTTACTATGAATTATTATTATAATTAAATTTGAACAAAATATTATCAATAATAAATATCATTAAATAGGTTTAAAAAAAATTATTATAATATCAAGAAATATTATAGTATAAATAATTATTACAATAATATGAATATTTAATATTACTATTTCTATTTAAAGTATTGCTAATATAATTATTTTAATTATAATAAATATTAAGAATTTTTGACCGTTTTTAAACAAAATGTATTAAACAAATTATTATAATTAAATTTGAACAAAATATTATCAATAATAAATATCATTAAATAGGTTTAAAAAAAATTATTATAATATCAAGAAATATTATAGTACAAATAATTATTACAATAATATGAATATTTAATATTACTATTTCTATTTAAAGTATTGCTAATATAATTATTTTATAATTATAATAAATATTAAGAATTTTTGACCGTTTTTAAACAAAATGTATTAAACAATATTTATTATTATCAAAAGAGGAATTAGTATTTAGTGTAAAAATAAATATTAAAAATTCGATAAATTAATAATTTGATAATAGTAATAATTAATTTGTGGATATTTTTTACTTTCTCTTTTTTAAAATAATAAATAGTGTTTATTAATAATATTCTCCAATAATATTGTAACAAAGATAAAAATAATTATAATTTTGAAAGAATTATATTATCATTAACTCAAATACTAATACTAATATGATTGTTAATATTCTATAAATAATTATTATATACTACAAGTATTATTATGCTTGTAGCATATACTATTAATAAATTATTATTAACATACTATAACTTCTACATAATATTAAAATATTCAAGTGAGATCTTTTTAGATTCGTATAATCAACCGTTTTTACACACAGAGCAACTGCATGAAATCAACCCTCTTTACAGCTCCTTTTAAGGCTTGCTCGCTTTCGTTTGTGAGTAAATCGAACTGGGCTCTCTTACGAATCATCATCAGACGAACTATCACAATCACTATGACCACAACGTACTCGTGGTTGCTCGCTTTTCCAGACGATTTGCCCCAAGGTGGACCTTTATCAAGGTAACTACGACGATCAATTGATATTGCGATCAATCCACTACTATCCTTTTCCTCTTTGAATCTGCAAGGCCATACTGAATGTCCCGAGAGGAGTAATATGTGGAATGTCACAATCATCACATTCTTCCTGATGCAGTTAATGTGCTTCCAATGAAGGTCGTTACCAATGCCGCCCATGCCAAATGTTGTATTTTCCAATACCTTCCATACCAATAGAAATTTTCACTACCAACTTGGAACACTAATCTGCAGCTAAACATCCACAATATATAAGCCAATACTCTGAATAATAATGATGATGATGATGATGATGATGATGATGATGATGATGATGATGATGATGATGATGATGATGATGATGATGATGATGATGATGATGATGATGATGATGATGATAATAATAATAATAATAATAATAATAATAATAATAATAATAATAATAATAATAATAATAATAATAATATAGATTTGTTATGTGAAAAACTGTAAAATTACCTCTAGTGAATCATTGTTGGGAATAGTGCTAGTAGCTCAATTTAATTCCCTTCGTTGATTACTCTCTGCAGCCTTCTGAACCATATGCAGCCGAAATTAATGGTGCTATCTACGGTGCTGGTGGCTATGATGGGGACTGCAGAATTTTATCCTCTCGGAAAGCCGAATTTTCAAGCTCTGTGATGTAAGATATGAGCTTGATATCTATCTAATGTTTAACCTGTCGCAACACGACCACTGTGGGACAGGCTATACTCATGCTACACGAAAGGAGTAATATTTAGAATGACACGATCACTACATTCATCCTGATGTAGTGATTGTGCTTCCAATTAGGGTCATTACCAATGCCGCCCATTCCAAATGCTTCCTAATGTTGTATCTCCAGCCACTGAAGTTGAACACCAAAAACCTGAATTGGTTAGAACTTCTCCCCAACTTCTCAGGTTGTGGAAGTTGAAGATACCTTATAGTTGGATGAGTCTTCTCAAATTGAAAGAGATTTGGAATTACAGAGCAGATGCATGGACATAGGGTCTTTAAATAGAGTTGCCCAAGATTCAGGTGACCATATGTCCTCCATCTCCCTATCCCCAACGGTTAAATTGAGGGGTAATACCACCCACCAAGGCTTGCCCCTCTGAATGTTCTATGGTCCTAGTGCACCCGCTTCCATTTTGTCCGTTATGAAATGGGAGGTGGTTCGAACCGTCGTCATTACCAATGCCGCCCAGGCCAATGTTGTCGTTACAAACGTCGTCCATGTCCAAATGTTGTATTTGGGCAATACCTACAAGTAAACATTACAAAATAATATTAAGAACGGCGATCAATACATTTTTGTAATATTAGTGCTAGCGCATATGAATAGTAATAATAAAATTAATACGACTAATACCACTCTGGCCGCCTGAGTTGATATTGCGATCTAACCGCTGCCTGAGTTGATATTACATCCATGGTCCGGTTTATACAGGGGATTCCCGTTTTCAGGTGGATCTTTATGAAGGTAACTACGACGCTGAGTTTATATTGTGATCAATCCGCTGCTAGCCTTTTCCCATGGCATCTCGCATTTTCCACTGAACCGCTCAATTTCCTTTTGAACGTCGTGTATGCCCAATTTTCAACTTGCCGCCACCCCATCCACCATCTTCGGCAGCTCTTTGTATTCACAGGCCATACTCAACGTTCCGAAAGGAGTAATATTCGGAATGTGAGGACCGCAACATTCACCCTGCTGCGGCGCTTGTGATTCCGAATGCGACACTCTTACCTATACCTCCCATTCCCTTGAAGTGGAACTGCCAAATGTTGGTAAGCCAAGTGGTGAAATTTCCCCAATCTCCGAAATGAATTTTCCGACTTTCAACAACGACCTACAGTTATCATAACAAACATTGTGCATAATATGATATTAGTAAGAGGCCAAATAATAATAATACAAGTTAAGAAGGCGCGCGCTAATTTTCTGTATCCAAAGGACATACTTATTTCTAGGTGGACACCACGCTAATGCTTGCCCCTCCGAGTGTGGTCATTCTGGACGTTCAACGGCTTTAATGCCGACTTTAATTTTTCCTTCAGCTCACTCCGATTGTATTTTCCAATACCTCCCATACCAACTGAAATGGATCTACGAACTTGCAGCAGTAATCTGTAGTTGAGGTTACATAATATATAAGCCAATAGTCTTAATAATAATAGTAAAAACTGTGAACGAATATATAAGACAATAACGATAATAATAATAATAATAATTTACTTTAAGAATAGTAATTACTGTTGTACCCATTGCATTTCTTCTCCCTATGTTCAACCTCTCTCAGCATCTATTTTTTACGGTTCAGACCTCCCACCAAGGCTTGCCCCTCTGAATGTTCTACGGTCCTGGTGCACCCGCTTCCATTTTGACCGCTGTGATAGGGGAGGTGGTTCGAACCGTCGTCATTACCAATGCCGCCCAGGCCAATGTTGTGGTTACGGACGTCGTCCATGTCCAAATGTTGTATTTGGGCAATACCTACAAGCAAACATTACAAATAATATTAATAACGGCGATCAATACATTTTTATAATATTAATGCTAATAATATGAATAGTAATAATGAAATTAATACGACTAATACCACCATCCTTTGGCAGCTCTTTGTATTCACAGGCCATTCTAAATGTTCCGAAAGGAGTAATATTTGAAATGTGACGACCGCAACATTGACGTTGATGTTGTGATCATGCTTACCGTTGACGCATGCCCAGTGTTCCACAACAGCGACATTCACCCTGCTGTTGCGCTTGTGATTCCGAATGAGGCACTCTTACCTATACCTCCCATTCCCCTAAAGTGGAAAAGCCAAATGTTGGTGTCCCAAGTGGCGAAATTTACCCAATCTCCGAAATGAATTTGCCGATTTTCAACAATGACCCCCAAAGGACATACTTATTTCTAGATGGACACCACGCTAATGCTTGCCCCTCCGAGTGTGGTCATTATGGAATGTCATAATCAGCACATTCATCCTGATGTAGTGATTGTGCTTTCAAAGACGATCGTTACCAATGCCGCCAAGGCCAGTGTTGTATTCCCCGCAAGGAAGTAGTTTGCACGATATCAGTATGGACTGTAGTACCACAATGATAGGTTGTAAGGAAACAGTGTGTAGGAGATATGATGTTAATAATAAGACTCGAATATTGTTAATGAAAAATTACCTTACGCGCATGCCATACAACAGTGGCTGATGCTTCAAGTCTTGTGCTTGAAGCATTGTGCTTCATGCATACCTGAGGTTCCACCTCGAGAGGTTTGAAGCATTGGGCAATACCTACAGGTAAACATTACAAAATAATATGAATAGTAATAATAAAATTAATACCAATAATAATAATAATAATAATAATAATAATAATAATAATAATAATAATAATAATAATAATAATAATAATAATAATAATAATAAAACCTACAGCGTCGCATTCTTAACAATCTTTGTGAATTGGGCGATGCCAAATGCCGCTGAGATTGAAAACTTGGTGGTCGGTGTGGTGGAGCAGGTATATGATAATCGCCGAGTCCTCTCATTCCTCGCCAGTATAATTAATGTTGTAACCCTACAGGGGGAAAAATTAATTTTACAACACCATATTAGTAATTGCAGTATTATTAAGTATATTATTTATGATAATAGAAATATTATTAATAGTAATAGTAAGTGTAGTAATTACTCTGTTAAGCCTTGCATTTCTTCTCCCTCTGTTCAACCTCTCTCCGCCTCTCTTTAGGAGTGGTAACATCTCCCGCCAATGCTTGCCCCTCCGAGCTGATCGACTCCTTTTTTAGGGGTAATATTTCATAATATTCCCTCCTTCAGTACCCGAGTTGCCCGAATGTTCTCAATCAGGCGGGCTATGTGATGAACCTGCCCGCTTGTTTAACCATCCTCTGCGATAATTGTCTGGACGGACATTACCAATGCCGCCCAGACCAAGTGTTGCGCTCGTGGTTCGATATGTGTTGATTACCAATGCCGCCCAGGCCAATGTTGCATTCCCCCGCAATGAAGCAGTGTGCACTGTACAGTATAGCCTGTAGTATGACAATGACACTCAATAAGGTAACAACGTGTAGTCTATATGATGTTAATATTACGACTGGAATACCGCTAATGAAAAATTACCGACTGTGATGCTTCAAACCCTGTGCTTGAAGCATTGTGCTTCATGCATGCCCAACGTTTCACATGTCCGCCTTCAGCCATTCTGGGCCAGGCCACACTCATGCTTTCTGGCGGGGGAGATTGGTGGTATGCCCCCATCAAAGTATTCATCATGATGTAGTGAGGGTGCTTCCGAATGTTGTCTTTACCAATGTCGTGCATGTTCAGTTGTTGTATCTCGACAATACCTACAGGTAAACATTACAAAATAATATTAATAACGGCGATGACATAGAAAATTATTGCTAGAAATAATATTAACTCCACCATTATTAATAACTTATTATTATTACAATTATAGTAATATTATCAATAATCTTTTATGTTGCAAAAGTAAAAAAAATTACCCAACATTTTTAGAAATAGTAAAATTAATGCTAAAAATACGAATGGTAATAATAAAATTAACAACAATAATAATAATTATGATAATAATAATAATAATAATAATTATTAATAATTATTTACAAATAAATTTAGGGGAAATTACCAAATTTTCAAATTATAAATAATAATATTTTTTAACATGTCTTAAAACATAGATATAATTCTTTTTGTAAATAAGATACAAATACAATTAATTTAATGGTAAAAAGATAAAAAAAATGAAACAATGTTAAATTTATATAAATATACTAAGAATAGATTTTTTTACCTAATTGGTACTAAACAGTACGATTTTTTTACTTAGTACTATTTAACAAACTAAAATCTTCGAATTAGTACCAATAAATAATTTGCCCGTAAATTTATTCGACGTAATAATTATTAACACATAAATTATTAACAAATAAATTTAATACATCAATAATTATGAACAAATAAATTATTTACTAATAATTATTAACAAATAAATTATACTTATAAATTTAATTCACGGTTACTTACAAATAATTATATTAACAAAATTTGACAAATTATATTAAGAAATTTAAATGAAATCTAAAAAAAAAAAGGACGTGGGCGCGAAAACGAGCGCATGTTACGAGGGCGGGATCGACGTCGCCCCCATTGGATCGTAGTCGACCCAGGGTTCGAACTCGACCCGGGCGGATCGACGTCGATCCGCCTTAAGGTGACCCAGGGATCGACTAGTTTATTTCGAATCCCTAGGTCGAACCCCCCCCCCCCCCCACCCGACTCACGCTTTCTCTCACTCTCTCTCTCCTGCGATTCGAAGGGCGATTCTAACGGCGAGTCAACCGGCGGCAGCGGCAGCGGCGGGAACTGTGGAGGATGGACGGCGAGGTTCCGGCGACTGATTTTACGGACTGGTTAGCGCTGGAGGACGAGGGTGATCCGGTGGTTGCTGGCGGCGGCGAAGAAGGCAGAAGCGGCGTCAATGTCGACGCCGCCGGCGATGATGTCGCCGGCGATGATGCCGCCGGGCCGGAGGCACAGCAGCAACCGGCGGCGGCAGGGGGTCCGGACGGCCACGACCCCGTCAAGGTTAGGCTTTATTGTTTTCGGCTTTAATTGTTGAATTTCAATACCCTATTGTTTAATTTTGAATCCTACGGTGTACACATTATTGTTTTTTGTTAAATATTGATTGTTGAATTTTTAATTATTGTTTAAACTAGTTGATTCCTCTTAGTTTACTTGTTTATTTAAAATCGTAGATTAGTCTAATTGTTCTATCTCAATAGTTATAAGTTTAATTATGACCCGTACTGTGTATACGTTATTGTTTGCTGTTAAATATTGGTTGTTGAATTTTTAACAACCCTTCAAACCCTAAACCCTAAACCCTAAACCCTAAAAACCCTTTCATTCCCTAGACCCTCAATTTATAAATTTGAAAATAATAAACCTTATGCAATTCAGTAACGACCACAATATTAAATTTTATAAAATTTATAAGTTTGAACCCCAAACCCTTGAAAACCCTTCATACCCTAAACCCTAAATAATTATTATAATATTATTAATTATTTTATTACCAAATTAAAGGTTAATGTTAATTTGAGAATAATAAATATTATAATATAATATAATAGAAGATAAATAAATTTTTAAACTTTGTAAGTTTGAACACTAAACCCTTCAAACCCTAAACCCTAAACCCTAAACCCTAAAAACCCTTTCATTCCCTAGACCCTCAATTTATAAATTTGAAAATAATAAACCTTATGCAATTCAGTAACGGCCACAATATTAAATTTTATAAAATTTATAAGTTTGAACCCCAAACCCTTGAAAACCCTTCATACCCTAAACCCTAAATAATTATTATAATATTATTAATTATTTTATTACCAAATTAAAGGTTAATGTTAGTTTGAGAATAATAAATATTATAATATAATATAATAGAAGATAAATAAATTTTTAAACTTTGTAAGTTTGAACACTAAACCCTTCAAACCCTAAACCCTAAACCCTAAAAACCCTTTCATTCCCTAGACCCTCAATTTATAAATTTTAAAATAATAAACCTTATGCAATTCAGTAACGGCCACAATATTAAATTCTATAAAATTTATAAGTTTGAACCCCAAACCCTTGAAAACCCTTCATACCCTAAACCCTAAATAATTATTATAATATTATTAATTATTTTATTACCAAATTAAAGGTTAATGTTAATTTGAGAATAATAAATATTATAATATAATATAATAGAAGATAAATAAATTTTTAAACTTTGTAAGTTTGAACACTAAACCCTTCAAACCCTAAACCCTAAACCCTAAACCCTAAAAACCCTTTCATTCCCTAGACCCTCAATTTATAAATTTTAAAATAATAAACCTTATGCAATAATAATAACGGCCACAATATTAAATTCTATAAAATTTATAAGTTTGAACCCCAAACCCTTGAAAAACCCTTCATATCCTAAACCCTAAATATAGCAGCTTACTAAATGAGGTTCTTAATCATTTTATAAATATTAGGGAGATTGGTGGTTCGTGAGACCCGAGTGCCAAAATTCGTCCCCGCATTTGTTGTTATACACACGGCAGGCGACTATCGTCCCCCTTATACAGAGCGCACTTGGGGAGGCAGATCCCGAGGGTTTGGCGGAGTTGCGGCGGTCATGTTTCGGCCACTTTTTTCGTGCTGACTGGTGGCGTGGGTCTGTTTCTGGACTTGCGCTGAACGAGCTTTTGGCGCGTGAGGTTGTATTCCGTGAGCCGGTTGTGGGCGAGGAGTGGACCACTGGGAGTGACGATGTCATTTATTTTAGGGTGGGTGACACATTCATTGAGTATGGGCGACAGCAGTACGCCATGTATACGGGGCTCCGTTTTTTTCCGACTATGGATGTCGACCTTTTGGGTCGGAGCCCGTTACCATCGGATAGCGTTCGGATGAGGTACCGCGAGCTATTTCGGTCGCCAATAGGGGTGTGGAGGACACTGTTTCATAAGGAGCAGGCATTCAGGTATATATTCTAATCACAGTTGAATATACTAGGTACAACTTTCCTACCATGTGTATTAACATGTCTTGTTTCATTTAAGGGATCGGCCGGGCGATGCTCTGAAGGTTGCTAGGGTGCTTACTGCGTTCCACATGGTGCTGGGGCATGACCCGCGAGCACGGCAGCCGGAGGACTGGTTATGGCGGTTGGTGGAGGACACAGATGCATGGGAGCGGTTCCCGTGGGGACTCTTGTCATGGCAGGTCATGCGCGGGTATATCAGACAGTTCCCACGGCACCGGTACAAGCACCGTGAGTCAGTGCACCTATACGGGCCCAGTTACGCGATGTGGGTAAGTATGCCGACACAATCTACTGTTTCACCATATTATTTCGCCACGCACCTGCTAGTGAACCCTACGGTTTATTTAAATTTGTGTTTTGTCAGGTCTGGGCGATTGAGTCGATCCCACAGCTCTCTGCTTGGGCGAGGGGCAAGTATTTTGATGACCCCGCTCTACAGCGGCCGCGGATGACAAGATGGATGTTCGATTGCAATTGGTCGCAGTACACATGGGCACATGTGTACAATAGTCCGGTGAGTGAGATTATTTTTTGTTCACATTTATAAATCTTCATTACATACAACCATATTGTGTTAACCATTGGCCACACTAAACCTTTTAGTGCGTGTTATGTGCAGGACCCTTATATTACTGAGGTTATGCTGCCGACCGATGTTGAGCAGCGAGAGCCTTATATGGCTCACACGGACATCATTGTCCCACGCAGCTTGGTATGGATTCCGTTCGTCCGGCGGAAGCGTGCGGCACCGACAGGCGGCAAGGGAGGTAAGAAGAAGAAGTCCAAGAAGAATGCAGGTCCGGACCGGGAGCCTTCTCCCCCGAGTGGGACGGACGATAGTCCGCCCGGCAGCGATGCGCATGGACTCGCAGACACAGAGCCGCAGAGAGCATCTGAGCCCGTGGACCGTATCCCGGAGCACGCCCCTGCTGGCCAGAGCGTTCCCCAGCCGTCACAGCACCAGGGCTATCAGTCATTGATCGAGGCGTTCACTGAGATCGTGGCACAGTCCGAGCGACGCATTATCGATGATGCCGAGCGTCGGCATGCCGCGGCTGCCAGGCGGACGGAGGAGCTCATCGATGCGGCGGTGGATAGGATGCGCGGAGAGGTCCAGCGTTCTGTTCAAGCATTCATGGAGCGGATCACTCGTGTGGGCCGGGCGCCCACCCGAGGTCAGCAGGGACAGGGAGCATCATCGGCACGCCAGGGGGTGCGAGGTGCTCATGCGTGCGACGTCCCGCCGATGTCTCGGCCGGACGTCAGTGCGCGGGATCCTTTGGAGGAGGTACGGGCGGTCCCGCAGAGAGTGGCGCGTGTGTCATCAGAGTCGTTCGAGGTGAGCGGCTCACCATCACAGCATCCGACAGATCCACACACGCCACAGACTGGCGCCGGCCCGGCCACCTCTGGGGGCACAGATCACACGGTGGCACTGGACCCAGGTTTGAGTCCGAAACTATTCATTTTTTGACTTCACTAGTCTACTTACAAGATCCACACCTGATATATGTTTTCCACAATGTATAATAGCGCCGGCGCAGCACGCGACTGATCCACACACGCCACAGACTGGCGCCGTCCATGCCACAGCTGAGGGGCCAGTTCACACGCCGATGCCGGACCCAGGTTTGCGTCCGAAACTAGTTCTTTTTTTCTCACTAGTCTATTTACAGTCTTTATTCATGATATATGATTCCTATTTATTTTGTAGGCGAATCCCCACGACGCACAACCGAGACACGCACGCCACTGACCGGCGCCGGCCCCGCCACAGCTGAGGGGGCCGTTCACACTCCGATGCCGAGTATGACGGATCCCGAGTGTTCCACAGGTATTACGAGGGCGACCTCCCGGCATTAACTTGAATTGTTAGAGGTGTGACTCTAAATAATGAACATATAATGTTGTTTTGATTTTCAGTGACACCAGACACACGGCTGCACCCACAGCACGATAATATTGCCACCGTCCGGCCGCGTGGATCGAATCAAACCTCGAGGTTCCGCGTGCGACGTCCCAACAAGTTGTCGCATCGTTTATTGAGCCCATTCATTCCACTGGTCCGCCGGCGCCGCACGGCAAAGGATTCGGACTTTTTAAACTATACACTTGGGGACGAGAAGGTTGAACCGTAAGTGCATCTAAACACTAAACCCTTTAATTTACCTCCTGCACATTCGTGTATTAACTGTTGGTTGGTGATAGGGTGAACGTGGGGGGATGGGTACTAGTCGGGCCAGCTTTCTTCAAATCGTGGCTCGACATCAAACAGTTTCTCGAAGACACGGTATGTACAAGTATTCAAGTATTTTGTTAACGGGTTTGATTTTTATATATAATTAGGTTAACTGTAAAATAACATTTCATACGTATCTGTTTCAGCACATAGATGCATATTTGGGGATTCTGCAGTACGATCCTGGCTGGCTCGGCGTCACCCCCCATAAGCAAGTCAAGTACGCCATCATGCCCGTAGAGTTTCTGGTTGGTGTCCTTGCCTGTACCCATTTCGCAGACTACTACGTACTCTTTCTTCTTTTTAAATAACGTAAGCGCGTCGATATTAAATGCAACAAGCCGGCCTGCTACGCGAGTGTTGGGACGCGCGCAGCCATCAAACCTGTATGACGGAGGCCCAGGTCAATCACTTCAGGTTGTACTTCACTGGGTGTAAGCCATCTTGGGGGTCCACGGCACACTAGACCGAGTTGGACGAGGTATGTGGAATACCTGCTTGTTGATCCCTTTCGTTAGTGATGAAACAACTTACAAACACATTGAACCCTGTCTTCTTGTTGCCCGTACAGGTTATCTGCCCGTACAACCCAGGGGGTCACTGGGCCATTGTACGACTCCTCTTAAGGGAGAGGGTCGTCATTTTGCACGACAGTCTCGTCGCGATCCCCGGTGAACACCCCGAGCGAGCTAATGACCGTATTCATAAGCTGTGGGCACTGCAGAAGCTCATGCCGGAGCTGTTAGGGCGTACAGGTTTCTATGGCCAGACTTTCGTTTATACCAGGGCCCCTCATTGGGAGTTCAAGTTCGCGGAAGAGAAAGAAGTGATCAGGCAGAACGACGGCGCGAACTGCGTGCCCCTAGCATTGTTCACAGCCGCAGCTATTGTACGTGGCGGCTTCCCTCGACCTCCATTTCCAGATGCGGGCACGATGCGATTGGCACAGGCCTTCGACGTGTGGCGCTTTGCTGCTGACCGGGATCAGGGCCCTCTCCGTGCCCCAGATGCTCCACTGCCCGTCCACTTTGACTTTGTTAGGGACCCTCAGCCCTGAGTTATATGTTTATTTGGCGTGGTCACCTTTTGTATACCGAATATTCCTCCCTCATGCACATTTTCAATCCGTACTTATTACATTCAGTTTTTATTAATCTTATCATGCCATTGGATTATAATACCAATAATAACACGGACGACACAATAACAATAATAACAGTTACATACACTCTAATAATAATAAGGAGCAGGCCCGTTTAGGTCAAAACTGGTGTTGAAATTGCAGCAGTTATGCGCATCATGCCCCTCGCCGCCACATGATGCACATATCTGGGGTGTGGACGGTCGATACTCAGATGGTCCGGCGCCATCGCCATTGGGGTCCGGACACCTCTTCCAATTATGGCCCACTACGCCGCACGCACTGCACCTCTGTCTCCTTCTCGACCTGTGCGCTCCTTCCGGACCAGATGGAATTCGACTTTGTTTTGGTCGACCGGCCTGCCTCGGGCAATCTGGCGGCAAGCACGTCGCTCCGGAAATCCGGGTCGGTACTATCCAGTCGTTCGGATGCGGCATAGGAAACACTTTTGGTGTCCATACGCGAACCAGCACCGAACGCTTGTAGTGGGGGGACGCATATGCAGTCTGCTCGTGATTCACGGATCTGCAATTATATGCAACCAGTGTCAGACAGACAATGCATGAGATTGCTCCCAACCATTAAAAAAATTAAAGTATCGCCTACGCTCGGCGCATACCCGATCGCTGCAGCTGCGTGCTTGCAGGGTATGAGATGCTGTTGGAACCTTTGGCACGTGCATGTCTTCGTGGCCAGGTCTACTATGTATGCCTTGCCTGCTTGATCCACGATGTACTCATTGTGCTTCCTTGTGTCCCTCACTTTCAGCGTCTGTCCCTCGGCTATTGACTTCATCAGCTCCTTGTGTGCCCACTCACTCAAGACGTTAGTGCTGCTGACCGCGTCATTGTGCCTCTCCGAAAACCAGTCGGCTATGGTAGCACGAATTACGTCGAGCATTGAGGACACAGGTAACCGTCGTGCCCACCTCAAGCGCCTGTTCATACTCTCTACGGGATTCGTCGTCATCATGTCATAACGACGGACAGGACACTTAACGCGCGCAAACCGTTCTTCCCCGACTTTCTCTATGAGATGCTTGTATGCACCCGGAAACTGCTGCTTCAGGGTGTCCATGTGTCGATTGTAGTCGGCATTCTTGTATGCATAAGCGGCCATTTGGAACAAGTCGGTCGCTCTCGTGCCATACCGAGCTAGATTTGTCTTGATGTGCACGCAACATAGCACGTGATGGGCTTCCGGTAACACCTGCCGAATCGCAGCTCTGATGGACTTATGACCGTCCGACACAATCAAAACCTCTTTTTGCAGGTTTAGTGCCCGGTTTAACTGCAATAGAAACCACCGCCACGTTTCATTCGACTCCGTTGGCCCCACACCAAATGCGAGCGGGAACAACTGGTTGTTGCCGTCTTTCGTCACAGCCACGAACAGGACACCCTTGTACTTTCCCTTTAAATGTGTCCCATCAATTGCTATGAAAGGCCTCATCAATGGCCAACCTGCAATAGAGGCACCGAGTGCGAAGAAGGCCATCCCGAATTTCCCATCCATATCCAATGCGTAATCCGTGATGGTTTTCTCATTCGTCTCCTCTAACATGTGTAAGTACGACGGAATCATCTTAAATGAATCATCGTGATCGCCAAAAATTGAGCAGATTGCGTGGTTTCTTATCTTCCGGGCCATTTCGATCGAGACATTAACACCCTCACGCCGCAGCTTATCCTGTATCATCACAGGCTCCAGCGTCTTCTCCTCCACAACTATATCCTTTGCATAATAGCTGCCCAAATGTCTCGAGGGGAGTGTCGTCGGTCGTGGCCTGTCTGGGTTTGCACTGCAAGAATGCCCCACCAACCTGTAAACCTTCCATAGCGATGCCGTTCCACTTGCTCGCATCTCAAATGCGCAATCTTCAACATTACACCTCACCCACAACCTCTCCTTATCCGACTTCCACGTGCGTAGACCACACCTGGCAGCCACAAGATATTCTGTCAGCTTCGCCTGCAACTTCGCCTTCGTTGCGAACATTGAGCCTACTGCAAATGATGATTCCACAGTATCGTCCACGTGCTCATCGACCAGGCGTTCGGGTAAGTCAAAGTGTGGCCGAGGGAGGTTCCACATCCCATGACTCATCTCCGGGACAGTGTATACTTCTTCTGTCCTCGCCCAACGCGGATTATGACCAGCTTGCAGCCCTGGACGCCCTTCCCTCTCGATCCGTTCTTGATTCCGCTCGCAGGCTCTCACAAGACTGTAATAGTGCTGAAAATCTCCATAAGTCATGGGCATTTCCTCATTCTCCGATTCCGAGCTACTTTCTTCATCACGTGCTGCTTGACCCTCGACCTCCAACTGCTCGGTCTCTACTACATCTCCGCATACATTCTCCACGGGCTCCGGCAACTCTTCGATCCGCAACTGCCTTCCTCCTCCATGTGCTACACCGCTCCCATATCTTGCAAAATTACCCATACCGCTACTTCCGTCCACACTTCCGCGTACCACTCCGTACCCATGGCTGCTCCCAGCTACATTTTCATTCCCGTATATATTATTTGTCGGTGTCGGGCCAAATATGCTCTCCATCACGCCTCCAGAATGTAAAGGAATGTACGGCAAGTTTCTTTGCGTGTCGTTGTTAGTTGAGTTCTGTGTCTCTTGTATCCATTCAATTCCCAATAATATCTCAAACTTATACAAAATACTGAAAGTTACTATGGATATCAGGTAATCTCATGTAATGCAGCTTAACATTTCTAAATTATTTATATACACATGGATTTAAGAAGCATTGCAAAATAAAACTTACGGTTTCGGCCTTGCTCTTCCTCGTCGTGTGCATGCCACTCGCCTTGGTACCATGTGCTACCGGTCAATGACTCCCAGAAAGACATTGCTCCGTTTAGTCAATCACCCACACCTAAGAACACATAAGTGAAGCCCACATGAACTTTATTTTTAATAATCTGTATAATAATGCTACCACTTATTATATTTCTTAGTAATAGTACTACTAATAATAAATAATATTATTGCTCATAATACTAATAATAGTAATACAATTAGTTATTATTATAATAATAATAATTAATAATAATAATAATAATAATAATAATAATAAATAATAATAGTAATAAATAATAATTATAATAGTAATAATAAAAACAGTAATAAAAATAATAATACTTATTAGTAGTAACAATAATAAGTAATAAATAATAATTATAATAATACTAATAAAAACAGTAATAAAAATAATAATACATATTAGTAGTAACAATAATAATAATAGTAATAAAATGATACTAATTTAATAATAATAATAGTAATAATATTATAATAATAATAATAATATTAATAATAATAAATAATAATTGTAATAACTAATAATAACAATAAAAATACAAACAGTACTAAAAATAATAATACTTATTAATAAATAATAGATAATACTTATTAATAATAATAAATAATAATAGTAATAAATAATAATAATTATAATAATAATAAAAACAGTAATAAAGGTAATACTTATTAATACTAATAGTAATAATAATAATAATAATAATAAATAATAAAAATAGTAATAAAATCATACTAAATTAATAATAATAATATTAATAATATTATAATAATAATAACAATATATAATAATAGTAATAAATAATAATAACAATAATAATAAAAACCGTCATAAAAATAATACTACTTATTAATAAATAATAAATAATACTTATTAATAATAATAAATAATAATAATTATAATAATAATTACAATAATAATAAAAACAGTAATAAAAATAATAATACTTATTAGTAGTAATAATAATAATAAATAATAATAATAGTAATAAAATCATATTAAATTAATAATAATAATAGAAATAATATTATAGTAATAATAATAATAATAAATAATAATAGTAATAAATAATAATAACAATAATAATAAAAACAGTAATTAAAATAATACTACTTATTAATAGTAATAATAATATTAATGAATAATAATAATAATAATAGTAAAATCATAATAAATTAATAATAATAATAGTAGTAATAATAATATTAATAATAACAATAATAATAAATAAATAGTAATAACAGTAATACTAGTAATAATAATAATAATAATAATAATAATAATAATAATAATAATAATAATAATAATAATAATAATAATACCCACAGAAACAATAAAACAAAAAAAATTAAACATTAATAGTCCTACTGTAATGATAATTAACAACATAAAACAAAGCTAAATAAATTAATATTTAACTAATTCATACAAATTTATACTATTTACCCAACTAACAATTACACATCTATATTTCGTATTAACAAAAACACATATCTAAAATTTAGTAAAAACATAACAAACAACACGCACTGCACCAAACAAACCTACATTATTTCTAATTTAAACTAACCTGTACAACATATTTAACTACTCATTTCATGTAATTAATAACTAACTTATCGGACTTACTAAACAAAGCATACTAAAAATGGGAGCTCACAGCAAATTTGAGGCTGTAAACAGCAACAATGCTCAATCGTCACTCTTCTTTTGGCTCGAGGCTCTTCCCAAAATGCAGCAACAATACTCCCCGTGTGCTTAAACTTTCACCTCTCAAGTGAATGTAGGAAAGAATAAGGCCACTGCATGAATGAAACTTAGATCCGAAATTTATTGACTTCAACATAATAGGTGGGTGGTCAGCAATTATTCCAGGGTCGACAATGGGGTCGACGTCGAACCCACGGGGTCGGGAGCACCACTATGCTGACCACTGGTCCCCACAAGTGGCAGAGAATCTTTGAGGTTCGACTTCGACCCCAATGGTTCGACGTCGACCCGGCTGGTTCGAGGCTCTTGGCGGGATCGACCTCACGTGCCGGGTTCGTCAAAGTTACGACCCCGTGCTCCGGGATCGACCACACTATACAAAGGGTCGACCCCGACCCCGCTAATCACACGACCCCGGGCTTGTTAAACACCCTTACTAATTAAGCCCGGGTTCGACTTGTTGTTTCGGGGTCGACGTCGACCCCACTGTCGACCCGGGGTCATTTTCGTCTTTTCGGGCATAAAAGTGAAGGATTTATTGCGGCGGTCAGAAAAGAATATGCTCAGGCTCTGACTGGGCACTGTATTTTGGCTCCCTATAACTTAATTGAAACTTGCTCTATGTTATCAATCGATTTATTTTTTATTTTTTAAACTAACTATATTTATTAATAGTATAAATTAAGACATGCACACAATAATGCGTGGATTTGTTTACCTACAAACAACATTATATTTTTTTCTCTTTTTTATTTTATTTATGGTATTATAATCTTTTAATTTAGTGAACAAAAATGTAAAGAGGTATGTGACTCAAACTTTTGTCCACCTGTCTATGAAAACAGAAACTGAATGAATTATTTATATTAGATTTGTATAGTACTCCCTCCGTCCCACCACACTTGTCCTGTTTGACTTTTTTACACTGTTCATTGTTCAGTTTTGACTCAACTTTATTTCAAGTATATATTTAGAGAAAAATAGTCGAGTTGGGTCTTGTTAGAATCGTATGATCATATAGTTTTATAATATATATTTTGCATAATTTTTCGTTGAACATATTTTGAGATATTAACAGTTGAAAAAGTGCATTGGATTGTGTGTAAAAGTGAAACAAGACAAGTTAAATGGGACGGAGGGAGTATATAATTTGGATAGGTTACCAAGACAATTCAAATATTTGAGGTTCCCAAGGACAATCATTATTTTTGAGATATAATATTTTATTATTTTGAGATATAATAATTACTTCCAACTGCTTTCAAGATTTTTTGTGAATTTAAACCTTTTGAATTTCCAAGACAATTTAAATATTTAGGATTTCAGCAAAGCCAACTTATTGTATTAGGAATTTGAAATAAGATAGTACTACGCAAATTTGGTGTTCGATATTTTTAAGTCATTTAAGTATATAAATATCAAATTTGTTAAATAATCTTCTAATTAATATACAAATACGCAAAATAATTATTAAAAAAATATAGGTGAATCAAATGACAATCAATCATACACGCATTACATTTAAAGAATTGATTAATAAATAAAATTACGTTAGACAAATATTTTATTGAAGAAATAAACGTTAAACCAATCTGTTCAAATCGGAGCACTTCATTAACAACGTAATTAGCCTCTCACTAATATCACTAAAACAAATTTACGCACTGTCCGTAAACAAAGGTGTTGCGTTATGCAAATAAAATCAGATACATAATTTAAATAATAATGGAGTATAAAAAAACAAAAAAAAAACTATTTGGGATTATATTCCCTCTAACACAAATTTGGATCTTACAATATTGAATGATTGAGGTGTAGACTTTAATTCCAGTTGCGTATTGCCAATTTCTCAATCTTCAACACACTTATAGGAGAAGCACTTATCGATCTAGCTGGATATCTGTAGAAGTCAAAGCAACAGATTAATTATCATCAAGTAAAACAATATACCATTTTCAATAAAAAATATTATAAACACAAAAAGAAAAATAGATTATAAAAAATCAATGCAAGCAAATGTTAATCTACACATCAAACGTCAAATAATTAAACAAATTAAAGCTAATGGCGTGTAGAGATACTCACTTCATCATATCTGTAGTAGATCAAGTTTGAAGAGGAAGCTCTTTCATGCAGTATCATTTCAATGGCTATTTTGACAATCTGAAAGCACCGGTAATGATTACCCTTGGATCCCACAATTTTATTCCCGAACTGCAATAAGAAAATAAAAGAAAAATAAAAATCGTCAAAATCAAATAAATATCCATCGAAGGGTAGTGGAGAAGACGGCATTTTCCTGATCAGATGGATGGGGAAGAGGGTGAAAATCGCCTTATGATCTTGTGGCAAAGGAGAACGGCGGCTTCTATATGCAATAATCGCGAAGGAACTGCCACAACCATATGAAATAAACAAAAGAGGAAGGACATCCAAACACCAATACTAAAATAGATTTGGAAAATAGAGAAAATACACAAATAAAATAGGCATCATTGCAGAAGAATACCTAGAGTTCAAATCAACAGCGTAACGCGGTGGTGGAATAGCAGATACCTGGCGACTCACGGAGGGAAGATCGAAAGGGAAGAGTCTGAATTTCTACCCCAGGGGAAAGGGAAGAATACAGGATGGAGAAGACAGTGATTTGGGGAAGGGAGGAAGACGGATGAAGATGGTAGAAGAAATTAGGGTTTTAAATAGAGTGGGTGGGATAGAAAGAGCTAATTTCCATGTCATCTTGATTTTTGTTATTATTTTTATGGTTGTATAGTGTGGGAGAGAGAAACTAATAAAATATTGATGTGTGAGGAATGAAAAAATGTGCGGGAAAACTGTATGTGTAGAATGTTACTTCCTCCATTCTCAAATATTTACCCCATTAGATTTTGGGACACTATTCACCCACACACTTTCATTTAAAGTTTTATCTTAGTTATACAAGTTAAAATATAATCAAGATGGATCTTGTTAGGTTCGTCTCGTCGTGTAGTTTTTAAATATCAAACTTTTAGAATTTTTACATATACCGAACTTGAGTTATTAATGATTCAAAATGTGCATTGGACTGCGTGCGTAGTGGGTCCGTAGCAAATATTTGAGAACGGAGGAAGTATTAGTTTATACTTCCTCCGTAATTTAATAATATTACATTCCATATTTTCACGCAATGCAATGTAAATGTTTAACGGTTAATATCTCAAATTGTATAAAAGTAATAATTATAAAAGTTTCATATTCTAAAACTATATGATTAGACGAATCTAATCTTACTTGACTATATTTTATCTAATTTAATTGTGTTAAAAAGTCGAATCAAAGTTATTCAATGAATAGTGTTTACTATGCAAACGTTAATATCATTTGATGACGGAGGAAGTATGTTATAAAGGATTATATTCTTTGAAAGGTTTCTATATGAGAAATTAATTAGATATAGAAAAAACATCATTGAGATTATTACTTAGGTTTACAAAAAATAGCCTCTAGTGTAGTTGTATAGTACTCCCTCTGTCCCATTTAAGATGTCTTGTTTCATTTCTGCACACAATCCAATGCACTTTTTCAATCGTTAATATCTCAAAATATATACAACAAAAGATTATGTAAAATATATATTATAAAACTACATGATTGTACGATTCTAACAAGATCCAATTCGACTATTTTTTTCAAACATATACTTGGAATAATATTGAGTCAAAGTTAAACAATGAACAGTGCCAAAAAATCAAACCAGACATCTTGCCTGGGACGGAGGGAGTATTTATTTTTGGGTGGTTTTCTACAGTGACCTGTTAGACATAAAAATAAGTTTGTTGCCCTAAATTTTTACAAGTACGTTTTTCTATCCGAAATGACGGAAAGATCCCCGGTACGAAGTCTTCAGAGTTCAAATCACTATCAGGCCTGGTCTACCTTACGTGCACTAATTAATTGATTAGTGGAGCTGACTGGTGGGCAGTGTGGTAAGGGAACTAGACGGCAGCCGAGCTTACGTGCATTAAAAACATAATTTTAGATAGTGGCTGCTATTATAAGGAAGTGGCCCGCTAGACTAGTTACCAACTATCACTTTAAGAAGAGAAAGCTTAGAAAAACTTGCCGCTTTTGCTGGAGGCATCCGCTTTCCTTATTTTAATCCCTAGTTTAATAATATGAATTTTATTATTAAATTCATGGATCATTTGATTCTGTGACTTTTTCGTTATTGGAATAACAACATGGGAGATGTTAGGGTGCTGTCAACTGCACCCATTGTTGTGATGATATAGCCTCAAAATATGATGCCTAATTATAAAATGATGCCATGCATAAAAAAATGATGGATATTTAATTCTTTATAAAATAATGATTTCCTTGATTGGGTTGGAGAATCAATTATTCATATCTAATAGATTTGGTAGATTTGTCTATATCCTATAATTTTCGGCAGCTATATATCATATATGGATTTATTTAATACAAAAAGTAATTTGTGTGGAGGGGGTTTCATTGGAGATTGGGCCGGAGATTTTCAACTCCCAAGTTGCGGTATCAGAGTGTTTTCAGAAAATTTTCTTCGCCCAATCTCCTCTTCCTATTCCTATCATTCCACGTAGCCATGCCTTTCCAATCGGGAGTGCCGCCGCTCGTCCCACTGATTTCCTCCACCGCTGTTGCCACAGTGTATGCGTTTGTAGAGTGTTTGGGGTATCGCGCTTTGAACGGGTTTCCGCCGCTGTAGTGTCGCTGCTCACCACACCGTTTGCTCCGCCGTTGTAGTGGCGCCGCTCACCTCACCACTGGTGGCTGAATTCCTTTGCTGTAGTGAAGGTCACCCCACCGTTTGTCGTTCTCACGATGTATCTGCATGTTTTCCACCTCCGATCGAAGTGGTATTCTCCACTTTTGAAGGTATGGTGTTTTGTTCTCATTTGTGCTTGTGTACCAGCTTTTATTGGATTGAGTTTTCAACACTTTATTTTTCTCTTTATGCTTTCTTTGTCAAATGGAGTAAATATGTGAGGGCCTTTTATAGGGTGAAGGCCACCATTGATACTATTAATCAAGTTACATTGAGCAATTTATTAGTTTAAATATTTGTTGTGTTTATTCCTTTTTGTCTTTTCTAAATAGATGATGAGTAATATCATTGAAATATTGGTAAGTTTTTTCACATGGCATTCCACATTTATGTAATCATTTGTAGCCTGCAAAATAGAATACCATATGATATATGGAGTAGCCGATTATTATAACTTAAATTATACTTAATATAACAAGTTTGATGATATATGTAACTTATACTTAATGTAATAAATTTGATGATATATGTCCGATTGGCATGAAATGATGATCTGAATTCAAACTCTTTCAGCACAATATATGTTGTTGATAGAGCAATGCGAAGTAACCAACTTGTTTTAGCATGTAGCTCAAAATCCTTGAAATTTTGCTTCAATAGTGGAAAGTAAGTATTGAGTGTTTTGATTTCATTTAGTATAAAATATGAAATGATGGCACGATATGTATATGTGATGTTCTCGCAATGGTATGCCATGTTACCCATATGATGAGTGATTGAATATTTTGTGTTGATCGTATTGTGTGCCGTTAAGAATCAATCAAAATAATGTCTATGTTTATTGTTATGACCTTCTTCTTAAATTTGTTTACTTGTTGGTTGTTAGGTGTATGGCATATGGTGCTGTATACAAATTCACATTCAAAAAAGCGAAGAATATTAACATTCTTCAACCATGCACTGGAGCATGAAGATGATGTGATTAAATTAATTGTTGAGTGTTTTGATTGAATTATACTTGTGACGGTTTAGTAATTATACTTGTTGATTTGATTAAATTAAATGTTCAGTACTTTTCCACCTTTTAGTATACAATGTGAAATGATGACATAATATGTATAAATGATTTTCCCTCTATGGGATGTGATGTTAGGAACATGTTACGTGATGTGAGATTATATGTTGATCGGATTGTGCTTTGCCATGCAGGTGATGACCACACAGTTTTCATGTGTGCCAAAGGGGATATACGATTTAAATGTATCATTGTCTGCACATTGTGGTAATGAGAGGTGGCGATTTATCAAGCACTCATGCTTTCGGGGGCTATTGCACATTGCTCCACAGTCTGTGCCAGTGGCCACCACACTGAAGTTGATTGAGGATGGGTTGTGGAATGCCTGATGCTTCAAATTTTTAGATGGGAGGATGTTAGAGATCACCCCAGATCGTATTGCAACTGTCTATGGACTCCGAAGCAGGCCGATGATTCAACTTATCACGAAACTTGTTAATTAGAAAAACCATGGTGATGCTACCGGGTGACTGTCTTCTGAATGATTAATGAATATGCGAACGTTGTGAATAATGTATGTAATCAACTTAGTGTGTACTTTGCGCTCAAATTTTTTTTCCCGCATTTTCCAGTATGTGCCATGTGCAAAGACCATGGTACATGTGTGGCAACATATTTCTGATTGATGCGGCCATTGCTGGATCTTGGTCTATCATAATTGTCTTTGGTGCCACCCCTACATGTATTTCCAGAAAGATGTAAAACATAGATGGAAGATGTGAACCATATGAACCAACTGGAATTTATACATATCACTTGTGTATTTTAGGAATGTTGTGATCAACCAGGTGAAACTTATTTGTGCCTCGTCAATAAACAATATAGCCCCAAAAATACAACACTTTTTGTGATGGTTAAATCCAACAAACCATGTTGTATAATACACAGTCCACAGTCATGATGCCAACATATAATAAAGAGATATACACGTAAAAAATGATGGCTAACAAGGTATATATGATACGGATTTTGTCCTCATTATATCAAGTGGGCGGACCTTCTTGTTTGTGTTGAAAGTCGTGTCCAATGCCACAGCATCCCCAAAGTCTGCATAATCATTCCTCATCTGCGAGTCAGACCAATATATGCTATTCATTTAATTGTCATAATCTATTTGCAAATCATAGTAAAAACCCATTTTCCTTGGTGCCCTTATCCTTATCCTTGAAGTATTGGATGATCGCATGTGCATCACCTTTTCGGAGCATGGTCCCCCTGTTCTGATTCATGATATTTTTTAGATCACTCTTCAAGAATCCAACATTATGTGTCCCGCCAGCCATCACCCTCATCAAATCGTATGGCTCTTTTAAAGTCAATTCTGCTTTGTCACCTAATTCAACAATGAGTTCATTGTGTTCCCAGACTTTCTATTTGATTTCAATATGTGACATGTTGACGCATCTTGCATTGGGTGTATGTGTTCATCACAAAACCGGGTGGCAATGTACACCTTTTCATTCATATCATACCTGAAACACATTAAATATCATAGCAACAATCATCTGGAAATCCTGGTATATGCCCATCACTCTAAATATGTTAGACATCACTTATGCTAACGCACTCACCACTTTCTCGATATGTATCATCATTCCGATTTCCACAGACCAAATATGCAATATCTGAAACTTATCATTGCTTTAAAACCAACTCTCGTCTCATGCAACACCCTCACATTGCTTCTCAATGATGCAACCTAGAATGACGCGTCTCCTGGGTTTTGATTCAGTGGAGTCAACTTGCTGTTTCGACGAAACCCTTCTTTGTTACAACAATATTCCATGTATCTAATTATGGTTTTGGCGTTCTCTTTTTTTGTCTCATACTTTTTCCGAATTGAAAACCCTCGTCCATGAGCGATGTTGCAATAGGCTGTATAAGCATCGTGGGTTTTTTGAATTTTGCACCCTCAAATTGAATGAATCGGGCCTGTTTGGCAATTAGTTGTTATCCGTTAACTCATATGTGAGTAATTAATCAGTCAAAATTAGTTGTTTGACAATTTTGAGGCGAATTTTTTGCCTACAATAAGCTGAAATTCAATATGTAATTTGCATCGATTTTAAAAAGAGCTGATTGGACATTATTTTAAGTTATTTTTCTTTTTAATAAGCTATTTTATCTTACATTGTAAGACAATTTAGCTAACTGAATTTAATTGGTTTGCCAAACAGATCTATGGAATCAAAACTATATGTTTAAGTGCATCATTTCAATACGATATCATTTATACAATTTAGATAACGGTCATTCAAAATCTAATAAAAACCTATAGAAATAGGGGTGGATCACGAAACCCATGCTCCGCCCTCAACTGTTTGTGTAAAATCGGCAGAGTTGTTTGGAACCATGTCCTTTGGCCAATCATCTGTGCGCTCTCCTTTGAACAGCGTGATGTTCAAATCCAATAATTTGCAATCTCCAGATATGTCGGCATCCATTACTAGTGTTAGGAAGAAGAGTGCTCGGTCAGGAAGATGATGGGGCAGAGAAGAAAGTGAAGGCGTGAGGAGGAAGACAAGGGCTTTTCTAATATTTTGAATGAATCATGCCAATTTGACGTATTTTCTTGGTCTTTCGTTTATATAATATTCAAATTAATCAAATCTAGCTAACCCAAAAAAAAAAAAAAACTACATCAAATCTAAAAGTAGGGGGACGAATACCAAATCTCATTGATTTAAGGTATCAAAATTATTGAGCCTTTTGAACCGTATCTTGTGGGTGACTATTAGCAACATCATTAATTCATTAATAATCATCATGACACCCATATGTCGACAAAGGTGTGTGGGAATTCAAACCACACAAATTACAAATGAGATAAAGGGGAGGGATAACGGGGCAGGAATCGAACCTCAAACATAAAACCCAAACATAAAGTTGAAAGTCAGAGAACATGACCACTATGTCAAATCCTCATTCATGTGTGTATAGTAACTTGATGGAAAAAAAACCCATATCGTCCCATAATTTTAAAAAAATTTCGAAACAGTTCCACAAATATCGAATTAGCCGAATCCGTCTAATAACTACCATAATTTTCGCCCAACCTGTCCATGAACCTGGTTTTTTTTGTTAATCATCGCCGAACTAGGCCCATAACTATTCTAATCATCGCCGAACTCATCCCTCCATTAGAATAGTTATGGAATGGTTCGGCAAAAATTAGCGAAAAATCTGGTTCGGGACGGATTTCGTCTAATTCGATATTTGTGGGATGATTTTATAAATTAAAAAACTTATGAAACTAAATGAAAAAAATTTTTCCCGTAACTTGATTGTAAAACAATTTAACTTTTTAGAGGTAATGAATTTTTTAGGCCATACAAGGCACCATTTCCACATTTGGGCCATGATAAAATCAATTTCCAATTTTAGGCCATTAGAAACCATCTTTGACCAAATTAAAGTCATTTAGACTATTTTAACTTTTTCAAACTTCAATTAACCCTACCAACTTTTGCTTTATTACACTTTGACCCCAAATTTTAGTTTCTTCATTATCTTTAGTCCAATAACAGCCCATCATGCTTCCGATAATAAAATTAAGTACTAAACTCCATACCTTGGGTTTGACCGCCTTGCTGCTGGGTTTATCAAGCTCCGGGATTTTACGGACTTCTTCCAACCACGCAGCCGCGACCGATGATTCACCGATTCTTGTCTCCTTCAGCAGCAAACAACACAATCCTATTTCGTTTCCTACCTTAGGATGTATCAAGGTTTGGGGTATATCGGAGTATTTGGAATATTTGGAATCCTGGATTTTATTGAAGAAATATTAAAAATATTATTCAAACATAATTTCTCCTAATGGAGAAGACAGACACTTAGCTCCTCATGGAGGAAGCAAGACTCTTGGGGATGCACCCCATACTATTACAAACACAAAGGAAATTTGCAGAAAGAGAAAAATTACAAATGTTTTCAAGAGTTGGGAGGATTTTTTGATGCCTTCCATCTGATTCAATCTCCTCTATTTATAGGCATCCGCGGACTTCAATCACGGACTCCAAACAAACTCTAATTTCTTGTGACGAACGCAGTGACGTCACTTGCCTTGGATTCCAGCCTACATTATTATTCTGCCAGAATTATTGCTAGTGGGCTCCTTTGTCAACTCGTCACATGCCCTTGCCAACTGCCCCTCTCTATTTTGTCGGCCATTATTGTAGGGTCTTTGCCGACACCTCTCTTTCTCTTACATCCAGCTGTTTTCACTTGGACTTGTGAAAGTTTTTTTTTTGGACGTTTGTTCCCTTTATCTTGTCCAGATTCGGCTTTCTTTTGGGTTACCCGAATCTTTGTACCGAATAGGGGTTTTTCCTGTTCTACGCAATATGGGCATATGTGATTATCCCATTGCCCAACATGCATCATGTTGCATGCCTTTCTTCTGGTAGACTCCATTGCTGACAACTTATTTTCCCAGATAATTAACCTTTTCTTTTCAAAAGAGGTTTCCGCAAACTCCGTGCTTTTCCCTATTAAAGAATTAACCAGGAACGATCCATTAAATTATTGGATAATGTTTTAAATGGATATTTGACCTTTTCCATCTCTGTGAGACAGACCCAGAATCCCCATGCTCGTATGGTGGAGATCTCATCTTCGCTGATTGAAGATACCAATGGTGTCTTCTCATCCATAGACTTAACTCTGTTGAAGGCAATCATATCAGGTCTTTGTAATTTAATAATGTAAAAGACCAGATAAGAACATTTCCCGACTATTTCCGGTGAGGCTGAAATGAACTTAAGCTCCAGAATATCTCCTCTTTACCGGTGCGGGTTGTTCTGCCATGATTCGTGCACTGCACTACTTATCCATCCCGGAAGTTTTTCAATTTCCGGGAACCCTGGTGATGTAGTATGAACCGATGCTAATGAGCCAAAATCATACCACTTTCGAACGTTTTCTGGCTTTGATCCCTCGAGCATCCAGACCCTGTTGTATCTTCCGGATGTTTCGATCACCGTCTTGCTGGGGTTAATTCCCTTTTTGGAAATGAGTTGTTCCCATTTTCCTTGGTAGTCCAGCCAGGCCGTAGAAATGACCTTTTCTTCTAAATTAACCTTAGAGGTGCCTGTCATTGGCAAAAGGTTAATTTCTTCCTCTTTTACCCCAGAGGCAGTGGGTTGACTTGAACTTTCGGAAATGTGACTTTCCTGTTGCTCAACATTTTTGTCGGTATCCGACAATGGTTCCTTTGAAGCAGTCCTTGAATCTGCTTCTTCATATGTGACCACCTTAGCTTTTTGGGCACATTTCTCTTTGTTTACCAGAGAGGCTGACGCCTTCCTGATTAGCTTTAATACTGCTTCCCATAGCGCTGTCATTGCTATATGGGAGGTTCGTATATTGTTGTGGACCATGTCCACATCACTCTGTTGTATTTGGCCAGCTGCTCGTGCATTGATCTCGAGCTGTCCAAAATGCTTTGATAGCTCCTCTAGGTTTTCTCTGAGGTGCCTGAATCTCGTAATGATGGAATCAGCTTCAAATGCTTCCATCTCTCGTCAAGAAATCTGCAAGAACATTTTCATGAGATTTTATAGCATCAATATCATAAGTATAATATTGACATTCAGCTTGCCATCTGATAATACGAGCTTTTTCAATTTTTGATTCAAGTTTATTTTTTAGAAAAGCTCTAACATTAGTATTATCAACTTTTAATACAAATTTCTTTGCAAGTAAGAATAAAGGCCATTTTTTAAATGTTTTCCATACTGCAAAGAATTATTTTTCATTAATGTGCCAGAGTTTGGCTTGTTGTTCAGTGAACAACCCTCCTGTGTATCTACAGGGTTCTTGATCCGTAGTTGTTTTTCTCATGAGCACTCCTGCCCATCAAAAATCATTGGCGTCTGTGTAGACTACCAGCTCATCCTCATCTTGAGGTATCGCGAGTTTTGGTAAGTGTATACGCACTTTCTATGAAAAATGATATAGAGATAGTGGTTGTCTAACAAGAGACTATAGAATAATAGGATCTTGCCGTTCTAAAAGAGGCTGTACCACTGGAATTTGAGTTAAGACTATTCTCATCAAAGGGAAAAAGACCCCCCTTTCTATTCAATAAATATGCTTGACTGAACTTCATCTTTTATGGAATCGATCCCCTTTGACTGTAAGCCGTACTTGCTTGTCTTGAAAGTTCGGTTTACACGAATTGGAATGAATCCGCTTTTCTTCCATTCCATCAATCAGAAAAGAGTCGGAGAATAAATCCTGCTATTATCGTTTATAAGGAATCCTACAAAAGACTAGTTCGATATTATGGATTTCTTCCCATTTCCATCTAGAGCTTTCAGTCTCTTTCCGGAGTGGTCTAAAATCCTTTCTATATTTTGCAAGGTCTTTTATAAACATGCCTGCAAAATTTACAACTCCCAAGAAACTCTGAAGTTGTTTCTTGTCCTTTAATATGTCAGGAAAATTGCGGATTTTCTCCACAATGTGATCATGCAACTCTATCCCTGCTTCATCAATTTGAACTCCTAAGAATTCAATTTTATTAGCAGCGATAGTAGCCTTTTTCTCAGAGAGAACAAGACCTTCCCTGTGACATGCATCTGAAAATATTTCAAGATGTTTAATATGTTCTTTTATATTTCGAGATGCAATCAGAATGTCATCTATGTAGACGAACATGAACTCTAGATAATCCTTAAATAGATTATCCATCTTTCTTTGGAATATCTGAGGGGCATTGGAAAGCCCCATTGGCATAACATTCCAAATATATTGCCCTTGTGGGGTGGAGAATGCTGTGAATTTCTTCGATTCATTCTCCATCTTAATCTGATAGAAACCAGATTTACAATCAAATTTAGAAAACACTTTAGCACCTTTGATGCAATCAATTAAGTGTTCTCTACTCGGAATGTAATAACCATCAAACTGTATTATTTTATTAATACCTTGATAGTTTATTACCAACCGGGGTTTACCTCTTTTTATTTCACCATGGTTTCTTACCAAGAATCCAGGGCTACTATAAGCTGAGACTCCAGGCTCGATGAGTTTAAGATCGATATGCTCCTTGATAGTTTGATGCATATCTTTCTTATCCTGCATATTCATTAAGATGGGTTTGTATCGAACATACTCATATTTATATTGTTCTTTTACCTGTAGAGTAGCTTCGATCTTGTTTTTATCCCACCATGCCAGAGGATCCTCGTTAAAGTTTCTCTGGATAAGTCTTTTGACATTTTCGAGGGACAATTTAGTTTCCCCATCAATGTCTAATGAAGTTATATTTAATGACTTCATTTCCTGCATTGCTTCTTTGGGGTTTATAATTTCCTCAATAGAAGCTTCATCGAATCCTTGCTGTCTAAAAAACAACAAAGCCTTACCAAACTTTATTTTATCCTGCATTTTTGGATGGGTTAGTTTGGCATCATTATCACCACGTTTGCTGCGAAATAATATAGGCATTAACCTGTTGAATGCCTTTTCTCTGCGCAACATCTGTATCTCATTTCCACAACTTGTGGTAAATATTAACAAATTTCTTTTGTTATCTTGAACATATTTTGTAAAGGATTGTATGAAATTATTTCCTAACAAAATATCCGCTCATGTGTCATGAAAGTAAATATGAGGCGTTTTTACCTTATACCAAGGTGTACCAAATGCTCATCCAATCATGATATTGGCCTGTCGAATACCCTTATTTAGTACTAAGATTTTTTGAGAAAAATCTCTTCCTGCAATAACGGGTAATGATTCCATAGTTTCGCTATGGAAAACTCCTGGTTTTGCCGTGCAAATACCTGATCCTGAATCAATATAAGCTGCAAAATATTCTGACTTATATTCTTCATATATTATCCCTACTGAGATATAAATGGAGAATGGACTTGTCATTTAATTCTGATGGTGTGACCCTTCAGATTAAATTCTATACCATTATCCTTTCTTACCCATGGTTTATGATTTTCGAGAAAACTTAATCCCAAAATCATAACCCCATTGTCTTTTCCGGCGGTGCCTAAGACTCTGATCTTGTGTCCTGCAATTTCAATTGTTCCTTCATAGGTTCCAATTGATGGCTGCTGCAAGTAGTATAAGTCATCACATGGAAAACGGTTAATCTTTTCAGTGATGTCGAATATTACTCGTATTTCTTTCCATCCTTCAGGGCATTTAATCTTTATATTATCTACCCCAATGGATTGAGGAGTTAGATCCTTGATGAACTCCTTCCCTTTATATGCCATAATTATGTCTTCCAAAAAAGACATACGGCTTGCGTACTCAATTCTAGCACTCGTTGATCTGTCTAGAATTGGATGATCTCTTATTTGTATGTCTACTCCTCCTAACCTTGGAATCTGGGTAGGATTTGGAGTCATGACTTTAGCAAATTCCTTGAAAATTCTAGGAATTTCTATATATTCTTTCCTGAGAAATAAGTCAGAATGATGACTATTGAAAAGTGCATAAGAGATTCTATAAGTTATAGAATATGGCATGTTCCATTCTTTCATCAGATCTTTTCTTTTAAAATCCTGATGAAGGGTTTGAACTCTACTAAAATCTTGGTCAGCTAAGTTATTGGAAATTCTGGGATGTATGTCAAACATTAACTTCCCTGCATATAAATTTCCTACCATAGTTCCAAGAAGACCATCTCTAAGGTTATTGATTCTTCTATCAGTGACTGATAGATGTAATTCAGAATCAATGCCTTCTTTGAAGGTTGCCTTAATTACTACTTCAATGGCTCCTATGTGGATCCATTTCATAGTAATGGCGATTTCCTCCTTCATTCTGCTTAATTCCTCAAGAATTTCTTCTTTAGGAATTAATTGCATATCCATAACATTACAAGTAAGTTCCATAGGAATTGCAAACTCACCTGCACTTACCTTGTAGATGATGTTATGTCTTCTCTGGTTGAGTCCCATCTGGTTAAGAACTCGTCCAATCCCGCCAATTCTGAATCCGTCATATGGGCTGAGGTTGGAATCTTGTCGCATTATTCTTTCCATGGTTCGATTCGAGATCGTCATCCTTGAAAAGAATCCAGACAGGTTTTCAGTGCTCTGAATCCTGTGTTCTTCAGTCAGACTCGGTTGAAGATCCATCTGAATATGAGTCCGAGTCACTTCTTAATTCTTCCTCGTAGATGCTTTCATCCAAGGGGATGTCCTCAAGTTGGTAGACTGGTACTAGCTTTCCATGGTAGACTGCTTCCACGATATCCTCCGTGGCTTCGTACATTCGTATCTCACGATTCTGAGGGCAATCGGGTGAGATATGACCTCTGGCTCCACACTTCCAACAGTTGCAGTCCTTGAAACTTTCGTTGGCTCGGGTATGGGCTCGTCTGAATGTTCTCTTGGACGTCGTTCTCCCCGTGCTCCTTGCTGCTGAGCTAGTTGAACCTTGGGATGAACTCTTCGTCGTTCCCGTTCTTCGTCCGGTTTTGTATGATCTGGCCTTGCCCTTGGACCACCATGCTCTTCTTCTTCAGAATGGAGGTCTTCTGAAACTCCTACTGTATGAGCATCAAATCTTCTTCTTTATCCTTTTTTCTTCTGATTCTCCTATAATGGTTGGAAAATCATTATTTTCACAGCAAAGAAGGGTTCTTTTTATTTTACCTCTTAGTCTCTTGATGTTCTTTTGGGCTGCTGCCTGTTGACACCATTCTCTGAGCTTATCCTTTAAGAAGGACATTCTCCGGGCTATTGAGTCCACTGTACCAGGGGGTACTGTGTACGATTGGATCAACATCTCTCTCCATGGGCTGCAGATCTTTGCAAAGAACATGGGACATGCTACTTCGGCTGTCATCTTACTCCGAAAATAGTATTTACGAAACCAGTAGATATATTCGTCTACTGCGCAAATACTTCTTAACTCCATACCCAACAGTGATTGGGTATAGACCTTGATTTTTTCGGTTCTCTGTTCTTCAAAATAACCATCTCCTACAAAATGAGTTTTGAATAAGAGACCAAATCTTTCGCAGATTGTGCTTTTGGATCATCCTTCAAGTATTTGCTCATTTAGAGCCGCCGTGGAGTTTTTCCAGCCTAACTTTGCCGATCCTTCGAGACTTAGCTCTATTAATCTGACAAAGTTTTCTTTATCGAGATCCAGAGTGGTTGCAGCAATCTTCATTGAAGCTACCCATTCGTCGATCAGATCTTCGATGTTTCGGAAGTCGATAACATCGAGGTTCAGTGTTATGCCATATGTATTTAATGGTTGTAACATCGTCTTGGCCCACGGTGTGGATTCTGGTGCTCTACTCGGGTTCCGTCCTGGGTTTCGTCTTGCATTGAGATGCACCTCAGGATACCTGTTCATGTGAAAGTCTGTACTTTCTCTCATTGGGACATCAGGCGGTCCATCGTGGGTTACGTTGGATCCTGATTCTTCCGCATAACCCAATTGAAGAACTTCATTGGGTTTTACATTAATCAGATCCATAATCCCAAGTTGGGAAAATGATTCTGCTAATTCTTGTAGATCTGATAGATCTGCCCTGGAAACACTCATTCGACTGTTTTCAGGAGATCGATCATAAGCTCTTCTTGTGATTTCTGCTTTGGAACCATAGTTGCTTTACCTTTTTGATGTAAAGCTTGTACGGGTCCGAATGCATCTCTAATATTGGCTTGGTTATTCTTGGAAGATCCAGGAATATCCTTCTGCCTTTTCTTGATATCCGAAATATCAAATTTCAGATTTAAAATTTCTTTCTTTAGATCTTGAAACAATTTCAAGATTTCCTCTGTTGATTGATTCAAGTTATCTATTTTTCCAGGTAAAATTAATACCCGGTTACCATAATCTTGAATCGTCTTTTGGATTTCTCTTAAGTCTTGTGAGAACTTAGAGCTATCCGGATCAATTTCTTTCCAGCCAGTTCCTCTCATTTTCATGAAAGAAATTACTTTCAATAAAATCTTGTCTTATAGACAAGTTCAAGAATTTCCTTGGGAAATTTCTATTTTTTATTTCCAAATTTTGGAAATAACTTGTTGGTTTCAAATTAATTGAATCCATTAAATAATTAAATATTCTCCATTAAGAAATAAAATATTATAAATAATATAATTAATATGTTCTTCATTAAAACCTAGGCTTTGATATCAATTTTCAAGCGCATTGGGTGTCATTTATATAATGAAAAATTAAGTATATTGAGAAATGACTAAAGTAAATAAAGTCAAACTTTATTGGAGTTTAAATGAAAGGAATGAAAAGTTGTTGGGTTATTAATTAATTTCAAATTGGTCCTTATGACTTAATTTTATTCAACATGTATTTGTAATGGCTCAATTGTGAAAATTCAATTTATAATGGCCTAATTATGGAATAGGCGCTTTGTAATTGGGGGAAACCCTAAACCCTAATGACCATTTTTATTACTTTCCCCAAACTTTTTATTCGCGGAGCAATAAACTTACGTTTTTCCCCGTGACAGGACACAATTACTGTCCATTTTTTGCGCTATACAGTATGCACAGTGATATCTGTAGCCTAGGGTTTCAGCTCTCTGAAATCTTTATATATAGACACACACCACCATCTTAAATCACAGTCACAGACTCACAGCCGCTTCATCCGTTTTCCCTTGCAATCAAATTATCTTCTCGGTTGTTTTCTTTGTTCCCGACCCCGGGAATCAAATCCCATCCGCTTCTTTTATTTCGATTTGGCAGCAGCTGCCCTTTTCTGCCGTTTGGACCCTAAATCAATATAACCCATTTCAAGATCCATGGAAACACACCCTTTTTTTCTGTCGCCGTTTCATGATACAATAAATTGGCCACATCCCCTCTGCAAAGATCGTTTCTTTTTTGATTTTATTTTATTTTATTTTTTGTGGTAAAGATTGATGCTTTATTTGCCCAAGGGCTGTGCTTTCTAACAGCACAAGGCACTTCAGACACGGGTGTTTGTTTTCATTGTAGTAACAGACTACCTTTTGCACGGTGCCGATAGGTGTGCTGCCTTTCACGATTGGGGGAAACTTCATTTCGTTTTAGTTTCTCTCCAAATTTCTGGTAGCTATATTTATTTCATATGATTCTTCCTAATTATGATAAATCTGTTTGAATGATATACACTGGCTTCGGCTTGGCAAAAAATAAATAAAATGCAGGCTTTGAAATTTAAATTCTTGAAATGATGGTTTGGTTCAGATCTCAATTGAAGAGTTTTTTTTTTTTGTAGAAGCTCAATTGAAGAGTTGAGCATTGTTTAATGCTTCCTCTGTCTTTGTTTTTGTTCATGTCATATTCGGGTAATAACTTAAATTCTGCATTAGAAAAATTCTGAATTACAAATGTCTATGTCTTGTTACGGTTGGGCATGAGTCTCATTACAAATGTCTTGTTATGATTGGGAATGAGAAATAAGTTAAAATTGATTTGTGAGTATATGATGGGGCCATAGTTGTTGTTAGGGAAAAATTATTTCTATATTTATAAAAAGTAGATATTTGTGATGGAAGATTCAAAAATAGTAAGTAAGACATTTCAATTGGGAGAAATTAATAAGTTAGATATACTGAAAATATATTATTCTAATAAGATTTTTATTTAATTATATTTTTTTTATATAATCATAATAAAAATTTGAATCAATGCATAGGGTAAAAAATTGATATCAGAACAAAAACAACGACAGGTAGTATTTACAAATTATAATGAACTAGCTAACATGTAAGAGTAGCCAACAAACTGCTTTGTTTGTGTTTGTTTTTTCAATGAAATCTGCCTGTTACGCTTGGCTTCTGAGTGTCAATTTTTATTTTCAATTCAATTGTGTTCTAATCAAGGCTTTGGTGGAGACTCTAATTTAAATAAAATTAAGACATCAATTAGTTAGGCTATTGGCTGGAGATTCAAGAACTTGAATTCCTGATGGGTATACAGTGAGATTTAATAGGGGTGGGCATTTGCTAACCGAATGGAACCTAGAAAATCTTATTATAGTTTCACAACATTATGATCAAAATTATCCTCCGGCACCATCTGTTCGTTGTCTCTAATCAAAACAACAATAGTTGCACGATCCTACAAGAGCAACATATATATATACTAGAATTCTTGCATCGCGCGCTACGCTGCGCGCGGCGGTTTGTGATTTTTTAATGTGATGCATTTGGCATATATGATATGGCTGGAAGTGACACGGGTGTAAAGAATAGAAGCAAGTTAAAATAGAAACACTGCCCTGTATTAACGTTGTGTCAGATGAGTTGGAGAGCTGTGATAGTGTAAAATCACTCACCTATATACAATAACATATTCTATGGAAATAAAGGAATGACAGTGTAATGTAACCACAAAGCATGACATGTTTAATCAAACCAAAAGTAAAGAGGAAGATCTAAAAACTAAACAAAAGGAAAACTAAGACAACTGAAGCTCATGAATCTAAGCTTCCATTAATGACGAACTGATACACCAAAATCTTCTCTGTTGCTTCCGGGCAAAAGGTATCCTTGTGATGAATTCAAAGTGTTTGATTCGCCAATGGGCTGGGAAATATTTGTTTCTGCAAGAACAAAAATATTATTAATGTTTGGGCTAGAAGTTGGAACCACCTTGAAAGCATCTGTTTAATAATAATAATAATAATAATAATAATAATAATAATAATAATAAGCAAATAAAACAATTTTATGAATCATTTCATTCAATTAAAAATCATAATTTAATAATTCACTTTGGGTCACTTAATAATTCAGATATAGACAGCTCTTTTCAATTTTATCAAAATGCAGCTTAAACCACATTGCTCATAAAATTGGATAAAGTTTTTTCTCCTTTTTTTTTTTGTACAGATAAACATGGATAAAGTTAAGTCCTTAATCCAATGCTCCAAGTTACTAAGTTGGCAGTTCTCTAAACAGACCACGAAAGCTCTTTTGCTTTAAAGCACATATAGAATCACCCAATCCATACGCACATATAGAGGTCAACTCTCAACTGAAAAATTGAGATATGTGGAATTACATAAATAACAACACATCTAAAAATACCTGTAGTTTTCCCAAACGAGGCTTCATTAATCCCATAAAGTGATTGTGCAGTTCCATCAAGTCCGCGATAGCATCATCATCATTAGAAGAAACTGATTCATTTTCCTCGGTTGAAGGATATCTTCTCTGTGATGGTAGATATATTAATAATAAAAATGCGACATCAACAAAATAGGGATCTACCTTGTCTACATACCAAAAATGAAAAATCAAGAAGCCAATGAATAGAGATGAACCAAGGTAGCCTATATTACTTTTAAACAGCGTTAAAAACTCTCCTGTGTGCTTTGATACAATTAAAAATGGGTATACTTACAGCATTTAGTTTTCCAGAGACATTGCCTATAGCAAGGCCAGTACGATAGGAACTTCTGCCCCTGTTCTCCCAGGTAGAGGCAATTGAATGTATCCTACCTAATTTACAAACAAAAAATACACACTCATGAACTACACAAAACCCCTTTGTTCTAATAGGAAACACCAAATTTCATATCAAGACAATTACCTCTTTTATCTTCTACATTAGATGTTTCCATATTTACATTATTCCCTCGAAATTCATCTGCAATCCATACAGATTAGAAACAAAAGACAATATCACCCTCCCTTTAATAATTCAAAAAATGAAGGCTAGCATACAAAAAGATAGCCAGCATTCAAAGAATAGCAAATTTTTCCAATAAGAAGATTGAAAGAACCACATATTAAAGAACACGTACAACTTTCAGGTTGGTATCTGGCAAGCGCATCTAACGTTACATTTGTATCATTTTTTCTTGAAACCATAGGCTTATCATCTATAGGTTTTCTCTCGGACACAGAAACTCCACTGACAGAGCTCTTTAATGAAGCATCAACACCCCCATCCGAGACACACGTGTCCAAGTGCCTTGAGAATTCATTATCAGATTGACAGGAAACAGTTTGCCTCTCCAAATTACCTCTGGAATTCATTAATTTGCGCAGTTCTGATGTCCTGGTCTGTAGAGGCATTGGTATCGTTTTCACTATAACATCATCTTTTCCTCACTCAGCAGCCTGCTCTTGCTTTGGATTATTTCTAGGCATAAGAACTGGTACCACATAAAATCTATTGAATACAGATACACTTGATGTTGGCTGGACCTTAGCACCTTGCCGCTTTGGATTTGTTGCATTAGCAACTCCAGATGAATTGATCTGACTCGCTTTTGGAGTAACACTGGCATTTGACCTCTGAGGTTTGCTTGGAGTACTCACAGTTGCTTCAATCAATATGTACAAGGAATACATTTAATACAATTTTAAACACATTCAGAATGACGACAAGGAAACAGTAAAAAGTGCATCTTACATGCAACTGATTTGATATCCTTATAAAGATCTGAACTCTGCAGGGCCGAAAGCCTTGTGTGAGATCTGAACCAGTGTCACAAGAAAATGTCATAGTCTCATTGAATGAATAGGTTGTGTGAATCTCAATTTGTCAGAGTGGAGACGAAAATAAAATTACAATAAGTTCACCACGAATTGCAGAGCAATCACATCAAGCAAAATCACTTTAAAAAATCCAAACAACACGCGAAGATAATTTAGCTAAGCATAAAATTGTTCAATAGAATCCAAATCCGGCAAACAAACGCATAGGAACTATAGAATCCAAGTAAACTGGAAACTAACAGATGGTCGAACAAAAAATTTAACTCAAAATGTGTTTAACAACAATGCCAAAGATAATTAGTGTATACATCAAAATCAAGCAAATTATAGTGCTAGTAGGACCACTTTTAAACTGTTGCAACTCAAATTTTCTAGTTCAAAGTAAATATCAGAAATGAGCTAAACAATCTGTCAAGATTGATAATGAATCTATAATCCCAAAATATGTTACTAAGCTCTTTCTTTCCCGAGTTGCCAAGAACTTGCTGCAGCATAGGATTATTGTACACCTTTAAAACTCCATCATGAGCAAGGAAAATTTAACTAAAGAAAGACCATACATAATACTATTGATAAAGTTTAAAGATTTCAAAAAAGTGAATGTCATTGATGGCTTTATCAAAATGCAACAACATAACTTTCACTTGGTATAGAGTAATGACACATTTTTCAGCACGAGCATCCTGTTGAAATGACCTGCCAACTGCAAATTGTATTCATTAGATTATCAGTTTACAGTTAGTTGTCTTCAAACACAAAAAAATGGGATGAATAGCCTACCATTATGATTGTGCAAGCAAAAGTTGCATTTCATGTATGAGTTGAAATCTGCATGCCCAGGGTAGTTGGTATGCAGAACAATCCATCAATGAAGGTATCTGTTCTTGATGAATACTACAAATCAATGGAGTACCTGTTCTTGGTCCAACTGAAGGTATGTTACAGCAGAGCCAAAAGCAAAATCATCCAAATTAATGAGGTTGGCAGAGGTTGGTGCCAGGAATATCTAAAATTTTACACTGAGGGTTAAACAGAAGAACCTAATGACAGCCCGTCTTCACAAAAAAATTACCCAGAGTTAACCGAGCAACCCAATTTCAGCCCAGTATGTCGTAATAAGCACATACAAACCATAAAAAGCTCACAATGAAGTAAGCAATAACAACCTGCTCAACAGTATATCTAAAAAGAAGCAACTTCTTAGCTAATGCTTTGTTATGTTGGTTATAACTTTTACAGGAAGCACGAGTTGAAATTCCATCGCAATATATGCTTTCATCTCTCAACATTGAAACAGGCAATTAATCAAACTTCTTCCCCAAGAAGAGAGCTAATAGCTATACTACCAACAATTCATCATACCAACGTTCAAAGTAAATATTTGTTTTTCAGCTCCAATATATGAATGCTAACTTCACTAGAAAACAAAATCATGAAGAACTTCCTATCAAACAGTATAGAGAAAAATACTTCGATAGACTTCACTTTAGATTCATACAAAAAAAAAAATGGCTTGACAGGCCCTTTTAAGTTTCAACAATGATCTCAAAATTATAATAACAATTCAAAACGTGCCATTATTAACATCATAAAAGTAAGCTTTGCAATAAGAACTAAAAAAGGGATAAGAAGTCTGGCTAAACCTAACCAGGATAAGAACTCAAAAAGGGTAACCATAGAGTAAAGAACCCAATAAGTCAGCCATTGCTGATCATCAACAGGCGACTTCGTCTCAATTGCCCGAATTGATGCACATCTGCCACAATACTTCAAAAAGACCAGACCAACTTAAGCCTAATCATTAAATAAATACATACACAAACTTCCTGCAGCCCAAACCCATTCCAGGAACATAATCGTAAGGAATCAAACACAAACATTTAAATAGGATGGAAATCAAACCTCGACTTACAGAGGCCAACCCTGAATGAGGACATGAGTTCAAATACAAGGGACCACCTAGACACCAACAAAGCAAAGATTGAAAAGAAATAAACAAACAACAGAAATTGACATAATTGAATGGAGAAATCAGACCTTAGGGAGGCCGGAGTTCTCGAGACCCGATTTATTGGGTGCCCGACGGGAGACGCGATGGTCGTTTGCTCCATACGAATAGAAGCGGCGGCGCACGGGAAGGGTTGGCTCGGAAGAGGCACTGCGGCGTGAGAGCGGAAGAAAGAACGAGGAATGTCAATAGAGAAGAGGAAGACCAAAAATGGAATGGAAATTACTGTTGCTAAGAACAATAAAGCACTACGCACGCAGCCTGTGTGCCGAGTCGCCGTCTCCGGTGCCGAAATGCAAACCCTCGCGAGAACTGGTCCTTGCATCTCCAACTCCAAATTATTGCTTCGTGGGCCAACGAAACGGATCAGATGCTCTGGTTTCTGTACTACAGTGAGGGTGCGACGGAGGTAGGAGCAACGAGTAATGGCCGGAGAGCTCGGCTTCACAGTTGCGGAAAGGATTTTGGAGAAGGCAGAAGACAACAACGGAACAAAATGAAGAGTAGAAAGTGACGGAAGAAACAAAAAGGGAACCAAACGTCGTCGTTTTGCAACTACTGTAGATAAGAAAACAACTGTAGCACAACTGTAGCAATATACTGATTGACATTTTTTTTTTTTTTGGTGAAGGACGCACAAGCGTCAGCTAAAAAGGAAAACATAAAAAATCAAAAATAAACCAAGGAAAAGAGTACTCGAACTTAGAACCGGTAGAACCAAGTCCCTGCCATGTCCGCTGTAAGGAGCGGTCGAACGTCATCCGGTGGGAAAGCCCATGTCGTAAAGAATTCCTCCGAGCGAGATCCCCGCTTAGCCAAGGCGTCAGCAACAGAGTTCCCCTCCCGGAGGATGTGGAACCATGTGTACCCCGGGTGCGCATGGAGAATATCCTGTATACTCCTAAGAAGAGCAAAGTGGCTATGATCCTCTTGGGGATTTTGTCCGATGAGCCGAAGAGCCTCCTCAGAATCCGAATAGCAACACACCAACTCCATCCCCAAGCTTTGAATCCTTTTGAGACCGTTCCATATTGCATGGAGCTCGGCATCAAGATTTGGGGAAGTCCCTATGGAACCCGAAAACCCCTCCATCCATTGTCCGTCCCCGTCTCTAATCACTCCTCCGAACCCTGCACGCCCAGGATTTCCCAAGGAGCTCCCATCCACATGAAGTATCACACCATTAGAATTAGTATAATTCCAATGAACCAGTCGCATCTCCCGTACACGAGGAGCACGGACGCATGCACGGTCAAATCCCAGCCCCATGAATCGAGCACGTCGCACCACAGCTTCACTTTCAGGGTAGGTAGCGCGGAAGCTCATTTCATTCCTCCCTAACCATATACTCCATATAGTGGCCCATTGAGTACTAGACCACGAGCGCCCAAACTGAGTAAAATATGGCGCTGCATCACCGAACTCGGCTAGTCTCGATGATTCAGGAACCCCTCCCATACGCTGCCAAACTTCTTTAGTCCAGGGGCAATAGAATAATAGATGCATTAAAGATTCCACAGCATCTCCACAGATCAGGCAAGTGGAGGATGTGGCAATACCCCGAGCAAATCTCACTTCATTTGTTGGAACTGAATTGTGTACCGCAAGCCAAGCAAAAACTCGGACCTTCTCCGGATATATATATATATATAGTAGATATATATATATATATCTAATATATATAAAAGAACCCTCTAAATTTTTTCAGCTCCAATTTCAATCCTCACCGTCGGATGCCATTTCAATTTCATTCCTGCCCGTGCGATCTTCAATCTAATTTCATTTTCGATAGTAAGTTTCTCTGTGTCTTCTTTCATACGCATCTCCTCGCCATCCTCGTCCTCGCAATTCCTTCGAGTGGAACCCTAGCTCTGCCTAGCCCCAAGCCCTCTCCCATTTCCAGCCTTTGTGAACGAGTTTTGAGAGATTGGAGGGTCTAAATCGACATAGTCTGCAACAGCATTGTGGAGCTCTCACGCCTGGGGCGTCTCCTTCTCTTCGATTGCCCGTCTACTGCCTCCGTCCTCCTCGCGGATGGAAACCTGCACGCACCGCTCGCCTCCAGCCTCCGGTCTCCAATCGCCAGCCCGACGCTGGCCACGCGAGTCTGGCTCCCCCTCTCTTCGCTCGCTGCCCACCTCGCAAAAATCGGCGAGCTCTCTTCTCTGTGCTCACGATCCTGCTCCTCGGACAGCCATGGCGTCGCGCCTCTCTACCGTCTAATCTCACCCGCGCTCCACCATTCTTCCCCCTTCCATTTTCCTTTTCTATTATTATTCCATTGTCCGAAGAGCGGTGTTCTTTGCTGCTGCGTTGGACGCCGGGGTGTTTCCGTCGCAATGTTCAGTGGCAGTGGCGATCTAAATCTATGTTTTTCTTGAGCTTATGCTTTCTGTTCCTCCTCTCGAGTTGGAGAGTGAATCGCGAGTTGGGAGAGGAAAGGAGGCTGCCATTGTTGGAAGCTTGGAGCTTAAGGAGAAGAATAACCAAAGGTACGGGTTGTATTTCAATTTTCTTTATTTTGCCCCCTTCCCCGTTTCTTGTTCTCATCTGCCGGAGTTTGGAGCGGCCAAGGGGGATTGCTGGAGTGACATTGGGCCGGGTCGGGAGGAGGAGTAGCTGGCGCCCATGCCACGGCTGTTGTTGTTGCTCTCGTGCGTTCCGGTGCTGACTTCTCAGGTAACAAGTTCCTGGGGTCGTGCTTTGCCGTGAGGTATAATGGTGATTTTTGCTTGCGCATAGAACCAACCTTTCCTGGTCTTCAGAATTTCCATTGTTAGTTCAAATTTAATACAAATAGCATGTTGAAGATGGATACACAACAATTATAGGGCTTACCAGTTGCCACAAAAAGCTGCTTCAAAAATGTGAAACTCTGTACATTAGAACTTCATAAATGGCTCCTGACACATGCCTTCTAAATTACTGTGAATTGAAGCTTTATGATATTTTAGGACATCCTTCTAATCCACTTCCATTTTATTTTAGTTAGCTCACATATAATAATTTACATTTGAGCATTCTCTATAATGTTAAATATTATCCAATATTTGTGTGTCAAAGGTGTTCACATGCACCTCTCCTCAATTTCACGTCTTGTTTTCTTTCTTTTAAACCAAAGGAAAGGTCTTTATTGATCTTTGTAAACATGTTGACTGATTTTTAAAGTCCATTAAAGGTTTTTTCATTTCCTATACAGGCACTGCAGTTTTGCTTTCTTTTAGATTATTCTTGTGTTATATGACAATGTCCTCATGCTGTTTGCAGTGTCTGTTAAATCAATGAGTGTTTCATTTGATATGTTTGTCGCTTCCCAAAGACAACATCATTTTGATCACTTATCAGCTGCACCAGCACCGCCTCCTGCACCACAAGGTAATCCGAACATGAATTTGTTGTCATTTTCTTAACCCTTTGAATTAGGAATTTTCCTGATGCAGAACTTCTTTTGCAGTTCCACCTTCTAACCCAACAGGTGGAACCTGGCGTAGGCATCGCCATCATAGCCACAGAATTAAAACTCATGCAGTTTCACCTTCTCCTTCAGCTACTTCAGGTAATCGTCTAATAATCAATCTCTTTCTGCCTCCGCCCATTCAGGTCTGCAATGTTAACCAGTGATGATAATTTGGTTCAAGTTCTTTCTAAAAATTACATACAGGTGCGGAGTGGAAAAAGTGGCATCCCTAAGTAGTCAAATATAATAACCACTTATTACCATGTTTGTGCAGATACAACTTTTACTACACGTTTGGTGTTTTTCCTCTTTTCTATTGCTTGATGCTTTCTGTGTTATTTATTGCAACTGATTGCCTCCTTTTATGGACTGGAAACTTATTGATCTTATAAACTTATTCTTGGTTGTTGAGTACTGGTTTTTTATTATTTCTTTTGTATAAAAAAGACATTTGATTAGTGAATCTTACAGGTTGTGGCCAAACTTGCCTCGAGCCACTGACTTCAGCTCCATTTGGTTTATTTCATTGGAAGTTTAGCTGCATGGTTTGCCCTGCATTGTAATCTACAAAGCCAAAATTCAGAGATAACCGAGTTGTGCCCGCAGTAAGCACAAGGTGAGGATTCTAAACTTGATATTGTCCCTCTCCATTCCCTCTTCTTCTTAGTTTCATTTTTGGATTTTTCTGCAAATTTCAGTGGTCGGTATCTTTAGTGAAAAGTCGGTTAATAATTTTGTCTTAGAATTAGCCCTGCGGTTTTTTGACTTGTAGTAAATTTGTTTATGTCTGTTTCTGCTAAAACATGAAAAGGGTTTTTGCTTCATGTATTATTCAGTCTTGATTAGCAAAATTTTTTAAGGTATGTGTAAGAACTCTGTTACTGTTTGTTAGTGTTCTATTACTGAATATGCTATTTGCCTCATTGATTTTTGAATTTCCATTTTCATTAGCATGAGGCATAATTTTTCTAAACTTGGCAAATATGCTTGTGGGCATTATTCATGGAGTTCCTTTGCTCTATACTTTTGCCTTTTTTTTTTCCCCATAATTTATGCATAATTATTTAATTTGAGTTCTTCATGTTCCCCGAATGCCTGCCTCATGTCGAATGTTGTTTTATCTGTAGTTGATGCTTAACTTTAACGAGGCACTTTAATTCAAATTCTGGTCACATGAATAAATATTTATGTTTTATTATTTTTAACTATTTTTTTTTTTATTAAACTGCAGATCGATGATTTAAGTTTAAGTACTCAGATTTGAGATTATTAAAGTAGAATTATTAAAGTATAAGTATGGACCGGTCTAACGGATGAACCGGAGAGTTGGGAGTAAGGTAGGGCCCGCTCATGTCATTGGGGTATCTTTTCGCTGACACATGCCTTTACTGAACGCAGGTTTTTTCCTCAGTCCCATCCAAAGTAGGGAAGTGGTCAGAGTGAAGTTCATTCCTTCTTCGTTGACCTACCTAGGAATGAAGAAAGGCCTACAAGAAGAATCAGGCGCCCAGGTGGTCTTCCCAACTCTTCCCTAACGTTCAGAGTTGTTCTGGTTGATGCTTAACTTTAACGAGGCACTTTAATTCAAATTCTGGTCACATGAGTAAATATTTATGTTTTATTATTCTTAACTATTTTTTTTTATTAAACTGCATTTTTTGTACATCCTTTTGTTTTTCCAATTTATCCATCTTACTTTCAATTTTTAACAAAAGCACAGATGAGCCTGGAAAGTATATCAAAAAACCAACAGCGCCAGGATACAGGCCTGGCTGAATCGAGCAGTCGTCAGGCACGTAGCGCTTGCCGTCGAGCTCAGGCAAGCCAGAGACAAGCCTTGGAAGAAGCAACTATCCAGCCAATGAGGTATCAGGTGCCCGCCGTAACCGCAGCACTGCTCATTGTCAGACACCCCAACCACATGTACGAACCATCGTTTCATGATTTGTTATGTTCATACGGATAATTTTTTATGTTCTTTTCTTCATTACTTAATTTATACTAAAGTATATTCATGAAATGCCATGCATAGCAGGAAATGCCATGCATAGCAGGATCCAACAGTCGTAGAATCTAATACTCTAGAGCAATGCATCGCTGATCGACGAGCTCGCACAGCATAACGACAAGCAGAAATGCAGCCTAATGAACTATTTGGAATTAAGGTTTCAATTAGGTTTCCATATCTTTCTATGAATTATTTTTCTGATGTTGTTACTCATTTGTATTAAGTTTGGAATATTTAATAACTAATGGATTAACTTAACACTTACACAGACTATACACTTGAGAGAATGTTTGCTTTTCAATACTTAAAACAATTCTTCTGAATCCAGATTCCTGGGGCTATGCTGGAAACTCAATATGTGGAACTTGCTACTATGCTTGTTATGTATCCCACTATCAAAGTCCTTTTTCCTTGCTGCGGTCATGACATTAATTTGGATTCAAGGTAACCTATTCCCTTCTAAATCATTCCTTTATGTTGATGTGACCATTGCATGAAAAGCCTCCTTGTTTCTTGCCTTTTTCACATGCAAATTTCTGTATAGCATACTTCAATATAGCTTTGTTCTATATGATGCCCTATTCCTATCTTTTACTTATTGTTTTGAAGACATTGAGAGAGCAATTACCTGAGACATTGTAACGCATATTCTTTACCTTTCTGTTCCTTTATCCAAAGCTGCTGATTTTATACCTGAGCTTGATTGGTAAGCACCATTTATTTCTTGTCTCATCCAACATCAATTAAATTTTCTTCTCAAGCTTTGTCTTGCATTGTATTATGTTAATTGTCTTCTCTTTGTGGTTATTATGTAGTTGTTTATCATTAGCATTAGTTGCTCATCAGAACTATGTGAGACCTATTTTGACTTCAGAAAGTATGCTTCATATAAACAATGAAAGGTTCGTACAATTGATAATTCTACATGTGGATTAAGCTAATGATCATTTGGAAGACACACTGAGCCTTTGCAGTATTGTTAGCAGTCATCTTTTGCAGAGGATCACTGGTAACACAATTATTGATATTGAACAGATTATGAACCCATGGTCAAACTAGCTGGTCTACTTGTATCAACATTTATAACTCATTTTCTTACGGCCACGATTCCAGAACCACAGCTGCGTGAACCCTATGCATTGTTGATGGTCTCTCCAAGCGTAAGAACGTGACTGTTTTGCAGCGGGTTTCTTCAGAATGGGAACAAGCATTAAATTTGAGGATTCAAAGGTGTATTACATGCAGGTTAACTTGACAATCCAATCCAATTTGCAACTGTTACATATCCTTGTGCTTTGTACGCCTAACACATGTTTTGGTGACTGTTTATTGGGTTTCATTGGAAATCTTTTGATGACGGACCCTACTGTTGTCGTTGGTTTGGGAAACATATTATTGTGGTACTTCTCCCCGTTTTTATATATTTATGCCCATTTCTTATTCAACCTTTAATATAATGTTGTATTTGATGGCAGTTCATTTTAATCATTTGATAGAACCATCAGATAAAGCGGTCGATATGTGGTTAATGCTGAAATTCTCTGAGAAACTGGAATGGAAGAACTCTGGCTTTGTAGGTGGATATGAGGAAAAACACTTAAAAATTCACCAATTTATCAGAAAGAGTCTTCATGCTTGGACTGGGAAGATGCGTGAAGCTGTAAGAGGGAACTTGATTGCCACTTCATTTCACCAAGATGAATTGGCAATGTCATGGGGTATTATACGGTTCTATTCTCATTTTGGAGATGCCCAAGAAAATGAATTTTAATGATGGATTTGATAAAAGCAATCGATGAGCTTGTGCTGGTGAAACCTGGTAATGCAATTGATACTTTGTGTTGTTATTAACGTGCTCTTGTGCAGATTCAGTAGTTCCATGGTTGTTGAAACTACGACAGAACGACCGAAGCAGTTACAGTCAGACATGTGCGACAGTTTCTGTTTCTGTGCGCGTGTCTAACCGACCCACACGAGTCTAATTCGTATCTCTGTGTATATATACCTGTATTTAGACTCTGTTTATGTAGATTTGAGTAGATTTGAGTTGTAACTTTCACTTTTACACACATTACACACACTTAGTCGGTTTTTCTCTCTAGATTTGATTGTTCTATTTTCTTGAGAGTGTTAGGAAAATCCTTGATGTGTGTTTTACATTTTGAGAGATCTTTTAGTTCATCAAGGTCTGTGTTACATCGATTCAACAAGTTTTCTTGTTGAAAGAATCTCTTCATTCAAAGTTTTTGGAGTTGCCTTGTGAAGGAACTCAAAGGAGATCTGAAGGATTGATTCAGGACATCTGCTACACCGGAGTTTCAAGATCTGAGGATTCAAACAATCGGAGAAACAGGATTGGACGAGCTGTCCAGTGATCGTGGTTGTAGGGGAGTCCAAACAACGATCAGTCTACCAGCGAGGAAGTCTTGGTAACAGAATCTGTTTTGATTGTGTAATTTTTAGGTCTAAGATTTTTGAGTGATAGTATTAGAGCCTAGATTGGAATCCCCCAGACGTAGGCCGAAGGCCGAACTGGGTTACCAAATCACGTGTCTTTACTTTCTGCTGCATTACACTGATTTGCACACTCTGATTCACACACTCACTATCGTTCACACGTCGTTTTAACTACTGCTCGACGACCGCGCTAAATCCAAGATTTTACGTAATCTGGGACCAACACTTGGTATCAGAGCGGCAGACTCTGATATAGTAGAGGCGATCTGAAAAATTTCTTGGAAAGATGAATAGAGAAGGCGCTTCTTTGTCAAGACCACCATTGTTCGATGGCACGAATTATAGATATTGGAGAACTCGGATGAAGATCCATCTTATGGCACTTGGAGATGATGTTTGGGACGCAGTCGAGACAGCCTGGCAACCAAACCTACTCGACCACGAGCTACAGCTGATGGTTCTACGGATCCACCTGGAAGTCGACCGGCAACGAAGGCTGAATATACTCAAGCGGAGAAGGATGCCAAGAAAGGGAATTATACGACCTTAAATGCGATTTTTAGCGCCTTGGACGAAACGCAGTTCCAGCTAGTCACAAACCACACACTGGCTCATGACGCATGGAGGACTCTAGAGGTTATGTATGAGGGTTCTGAAGATGTTCGGGCTACCAAATTACAGCGAGTTGAAACAATGTTCGAGAACTTGAAGATGAACAAGGATGAATCGATCTCAACCTATTACGGGAGGTTCAAAGATATTGTAAATCAAGCCTATTCCTTTGGATTGATTTATGATAATCAAAAATTGGTTCGGAAGATGTTGAGGACTCTTACTAAGAAGTATGCTCCTAAGGTTGCAACATTGGAAGAATTGGATAAGTTGAACACCATTACCTTGGATGGCTTAGTGGGAATTCTTCAAACATACGAGATGAACCATCTTGAAGAAGAATCATCAAGGAATATTGCTCTCAATGTGGAAGAAGAAGATTCTGGAAACTCCTCTGAAGACGATGTATCTTATATTTCCAGAAAAGTGGCAAAGATGTTGCAAGACAGACGTACAAAGAAATTCTACAAACAGCAAGGTCGCAGTTCCAACAATGTTCCGACGACGGACATACCACCTCGCAGAGACTTCAAAAGAAAGGATAGCAGCAAAGTTGATCGTTTCAACAACAAGAAGAAGGACTATGTGATAATGGGTGTTTTGTGCATATAATTTGTTAATATTTTAAGTGGTTTGGAGTTCATTAAATGTGGAAGTAGCTTATTTGTGCATATTTTGATTATTTTATAGACTTGAAGCTGATGGAGTAGAAACAAGTGAAAAAGTGTCTATTTGATACAATAGTGGCAGCAAACAAGGAGCATCTTAGTCATGGTCATGATTAGCTTTGAGCAAGCTAGCTAAATTCAATCCCTAAAGTTGGAAAGAATCGGCAGTTTCAATGAAATGGTGATTTAATGGAGAAGTAAAAAGGAATTAATTGAGGAATCAAGGGAAGTAGCACCCAAAAAAGATTATGGGCAATTGAAGATAAAAATTGGAAATTGGCACTGGACATAGGGGACGACAGAGATCACAAGAAAGGGAGAAAAGGAGCAGGCAACTCAAGCAACCAAGAGATCCATTCTCGATCCACTTCAATTATGGTTGTAACGTTTTTTGTTTTCTTCTTTCTCATGACTATGGAGTAGATTCACCTTTCTAGTTCTAGGTTTTGATTGGATTCGGTACTTGGATTTTGGGAGATTGTTAAACACTTTTGTGGATTTTTCAACCGTTGGTATTTATGCAATTTCTATGTTTATTGTTGCAATTGTTGAGTTGGATGAATGTTTAGGGCCCAAATATTTGTCTAGTTTGATAATTGGTTGTCAATTTGAATAGAATATCCGTAATTGTATTCTTATTTGAATAGGTGACAATTGGGTTGATTAGTTCCTTCCCAAGGAATTGCATAATCGACATTAATCTACACATCGTATGTGTAGATTACTCGAATTGGGTTTTTCTAGTTTATAATGCAATTGGGCAATTAAATCCTACGGTCGTACTTAGGATTATTGTACCCAATTAGGGATAACTAACGGTCGTACCTTAGTTATCTAATCGGAAAGGAAAAATTGGTTGCCTAAGCGTACCTGGTAACTATAACTAATTTATCAATGGTGTGAAAATTCAATCTTTACTAAATCGATGATCTAATTCAAGTACCAATTCCAAATCATTCCTAGGACTAGGCTTTTTATTCATAGTTAATCTCACTCTTTGTCTTCATTTTTATTATTTGCTTTGTTTACTTATTTTTTATTATTTCCTTAGATTTATAGGTCATTCAAATCAAACCCCCCCAAACTTTATTTTTATTTTTATAATACATTAGAACTACAAATCACAGTCCCTGTGGAGACGATACCTTGTGCTGTACTACATTATTTGTGTTTGCAGAAGCAGGATAAATATTTGATTGGCCGTGCGACCGACCAATTTTTGGCGCCGTTGCCGGGGACTTGTGTTTGAAATTCTTTTGTGTTAATTTTATTTTTATTTTTGTTTATTTATTTATTTTTTATTTATGTTTTACTTACTCTAGTTCGTTTTCCCTGTGTATGTCGTTTTCCTCTTCTACAGGTGAATTGTTATTTGATCCAGAAATAGAGAGGACTGCGCGTAGGCTAAGGAAAGAGGCTAGATTAAGAAAACAGCTCGAAGCTACTACTCCCCCTGGTTTGCATTTTGTGGTTGAGTTAGCCCGTTCGTCTAGCTCCAGTGGAGGATCAAGTGAAACTGAATCTGAGGAAGAACAAGAGTTAGAGATGGCCGAGGCTCAAAGAACTTTGAGAGAATTAGCTGCGCCTGACTTGACCCAGCAACCCTTATGCATTACGTTTCCTACTATTGATGATGATACACCATTTGAGCTTAAATCTGGATTGATTCACTTACTTCCTCATTTCAATGGTCTTTCAGGTGAGGAGCCTCATAAGCACCTCCAGGAGTTTGATGTTGTGTGTTCAAGCATGAAGCCAGCCGGTGTAACAGATGAGCAGATTAAACTTAGAGCATTCCCCTTTTCTCTAAAAGGACTTGCAAAGGATTGGCTCTACTACCTTCCAGCTGGCAGTATTGCGACATGGACTGACATGAAGAAGAAATTCTTGGAGAAGTATTTTCCAGCGTCGAGAGCTGCTAGTCTGAGAAAAGAAATTTGTGGCATCAAGCAGCAAACTGGTGAAACGCTCCATGAGTATTGGGAGCGATTCAATCGATTAATTATTAAATGTCCACAACATCAAATACCTGAACAATTGTTGATACAATATTTTTATGATGGTTTGTTGATTATGGACAGGAGCATAATTGATGCTGCAAGTGGTGGAGCTCTAGTGAACAAGACACCGGCAGAGGCTTGGACTTTGATCAACAACATGGCGGAAAATGCACAACAATTTGGAACCCGCGAAAGCATGCCAACCAAGGAGTCAAGTGAGGTAAATGATTTGTCAATTCAACAACAATTGAAAGAACTGACTACTTTCGTGAGGAAGATGGCTGTAGGAAATATACAACATGTGAGGGCATGTGGGATTTGTTCAAACCCGAACCATCCAACTGATGCATGCCCCACTTTACAAGATGGAACTGCTGAAGTAAATGCAGCTGGTTGGTCAGGAGCTCCTATAAGGCAATATGGTCTGTACTCAAATTCATACAATCCGGGGTGGAGAGATCATCCAAATTTCAGTTACCGGAATCAACAACCTGTGGTGAATAATCAACAACCTGGGTACCTTGCTTCAGCACCACAACAAAATGCACCACCACCTCCTCCTGCTCAATCAGGTATGTCTTTGGAAGATATGGTTAGAACAATGGCTTCTAATACTTTGCAATTTCAACAGGATGCCAAATCAACCTTTGAACAATTGAAAAGCCAAATTAATCAATTGTCATCCGATGTTAGACAACTAAAGGAGAGGGAGAAAGGAAAATGGCCGGCTCAACCCGAGCCTAACCCGAAGAATGTGAGTGCAATGGTGTTGAGAAGTGGTAAAGAAGTTGAAGGTCCTTTCCTACCCATTCCAAAGGAGAAAAATGAGGATGAAATTGAAAAAGAAATAGAGAAGGAGGCGGAAGTTCAAGAAAAGGTAACATCTCGTCCTCTTCCTCCTACTCGAACTAATTTAGCTCCTTTTCCTGACAGATTGAAGAAGCCACCAAAGCAAGACAAGAGGAAGCAAATGCTGGAGATTTTCAAGAAGGTGGACTTGACAATTCCATTGTTGGAGGCAATCAACCAAATTCCATCATATGCCAAGTTCTTGAAGGAGTTGTGTACCAACAAGAAGAGGTTGAGAGGGGATGAGCAAATCATAGCTGGTGAGAATGTTTCTGCAATTCTGAAAAGAAAAGTACCACATAAATGTGGTGATCCTGGTATGTTTGCTATCCCATGTAGAATTGGTAACACTTTGGTGAGTAAAGCAATGCTAGATTTAGGAGCTGCGATCAATGTTATGCCGAGAACTTTATTTAACTCCTTAAATCTAGGTCCACTGAAAAAGACTGGAATTATCATTCAATTAGCTGATCGAACTAATGCATATCCTGATGGTGTGCTTGAAGATGTTTTAGTTCAAGTTAATGAATTAATTTTTCCTGTGGATTTTTATGTGTTGGATATGAATGATGAAGGTTGTCCTAACCCGTCTCCTATTCTTCTTGGTAGGCCTTTTATGTGTACTGCAGGAGCTATTATTGATGTGAAACATGGCACGATATCTTTGGAGTTTGATGGAGAAAGAGTTGATTATAATCTTTTTAATGCTATGAAGCACCCCAATTTAAGTTCTAACTCTTTATGTGTTGTTCATGTTGTTGAACCTCGTGTGCAGGATATGCATAAGCTTGATGATCCACCAGATATCATTGATTGTGCTCTTCCTCTTGGTAAGGAGGAGAAGTGGGTTCGAGCAGTAAGGGATAAGCATGGTGGCATGAATTTGAGTGGTGCTGGGTACAGGAGGAAAGTGAAATTGCGAAAATTTGGGGAAATCCGGCATGATGTTTATGAGATGGGATGAGTTGGAAAGAATAAAGTCTAGCCAAAGACTATAAAGAAAAGCGCTTCTTGGGAGGCAACCCAAGCTTTTTATTAAAATTTCGTGTGTTTTTCTTATTTTATTTTAGTGTGATGTTTTTAACTTGAATAATTCGCGTTATGTTTTTGTGCATAGGTGAATCATTTGTTTGGAGGAAGAAGATAGAATTCAGAATGCCATAGTGAGCTTAGTCATGACCATGACTAAGGTATCTATAATGGACTGATTTCAAGGCAAGAAAAAGTCATCAAAATTCCAGCGAACAAGAGGCAACTTAGTCATGACCATGCTCAAGGTGTAAATGATGGACTGATTTTATGTAAATTTGGGACTCAATTTCCAGCAAACTATAAGGGTCTTGGTCATGACCATGCCCAAGCAAGGAAAAGAATGCTGTCAATTACTCAAAATTGGGCCCACTCCAATTTCACCCTTAACCCTAGTTTTACCCCCCACATTCAAAATTCTACTTCTTCCCTTCTCAGTTCGCCGCCACCCACACCACCACTTCTTCCCTTCTCCGTTCGCCGCCCAGCCAGCCACCACCATGCCGGCGACACCACCGCCCTTCTCCCTTCTCCCTCTCGCGCGCTCACACTCCCTGTCTCAGCCTCTCAGTCTATGTCCGCCGACACCACCTCTCCGAGTCCTCCGCACCGGCGACGCCATCGCCCCTCATCGCCGCCGCCGCACCTCCTGCTCCGTCCCTCTTCCCTTCTCCGTCGTGACCCAGCCACCGCCACCACCCAGTAACCGAGAGCAAGCGCCGCCGCGCCACCCCCTCTTCTCCGGCGCCCACCTCTGTTTCCGCTGCTGCTCGAACAGGTTTTGGGTAACGGATAGCTTTTCCCATTCTCCTTTTTGTTACAAATTGAGGATCCTGGCCATTTTCTGGTTTCAATACTTTCAGTGTGCTACTTGGAATCATGATTTTTGATGGATATTCACAAGTGTGGGGGAACTTTGGTGATTGAATTGGTAGTTGTGGGTGGATTTTGTGTAGTTGGTTAATTCTAGATTCAATTTATCTTTGTTTTAGGGATTAGAGTTGCTTATTGGAGTTGTTTGCTTGGTTTGTCCTGCTTTGGTGGTGTTGAGTGGGGTTTTTATATAGTTGGATTGGTATTGCTTGTTTCTGCTGGTTTTGCTCTTCAGGTTTAATGGTGAACTCATATCCCTGCTGAGCCGCTCATATCACCTCCAGTTTGCCAATGAGTCGTTGCATCGGTTCCCCCTTGAACTTTCAGGGAAGTTTCTCTCTTTCTATCCTTTGTTTTACATTGGGGACAATGTTTAATTCAAGTGTGGGGGGAGTAGAACTTATTTTGCTATTTATATGCCTATATTTTTCGCTTGCCCTTGTGTGTGGTCTGTTTTTCCTATTGGGAGTTTAGGATTTATATTGATAGGATTATCTGGCATGACTGATGATTTCTGGTGTTGAGTATGTTGAGCCAACCGACAAATTAACCCGGTGAGATCTGAGCCTTAAATTTTCTTTGATGTGTGCATATGTGGTGATCATTTTGACATTCTAGAACTTGCTTCATTATACATGTTGAGCTTGCATCAATTCAGTTCAGGGTGTTGAAAATGATAAGGGCACTAGGATTACCCCTTTTGGCCTATATTCTCCCACCTCCTTTTATTTATCCCCTAGTGAGCCAACTTTGAGCCTAATTGACATATCCTATTTTTCTTGAATTTGTTTCGTCCCCATGAACCATTAGCCTTTTTCTTATTCTAGCCATACACTTTCTTTGCACTCTTGGGAATTTGAGAAATTGTTTATGAATCGTCACATGAAAAATTCTTTTCATGTTGCAACTTTGAAGATGGGAATTTTGGTTTGATAGAATGCTATTGAGAGCGTGAGAAAGAAAGAATCAATCCTCTTTTTCTAGTACTGTTGATGTTGAAAGTTGAGCAACCCCTTAAAAAAAATAGAAAGAAAAAGCCCTGCAAAAAAAAAAAAAAAAAAATTCAGGGCAGTGGATGTAAGTAGCTTGGCAAGTGTTCCTCTGACCTTAGGGTCATGAACACAGAGTTGAAGTTCCGTCTGCACTTTTCAGATAGTGGAATTCCTCGAATAAACTAAACTAAGCTATTGAAACCCACCAAAAAAAAAAAGAAAAAAAAAAGGAAAAGAAAGGGGTTGTTGCAAAAAGGAAAAGTCAATTAGAAAGAAAGAATTGAGAGAAAGGAAAAAGCTACATGTGTTTTTTTTATATACTTTTCTGTAGCATGGTTTGGATTTCATGGTTTAGATTTCATTTCATGGCAACAAATTTGAATTGTAGTGTGATTATTTATATATGGTTTCTCAATTCCCGTTAGCCATTCATCCCTTTTTCCTACCCCTAGCCATGGCCCCGTTACAACCTAAATAAAAGACCCTTTGATTTGATGCATTGGATATGAATACTATAAGCAAGGGAGATGTGATTTTGAAGCAAGCCTATGGGATTGTCTTTTGGATTCATCACTTGAGAGTTTTATTGCCTATGCACTTTTGAGAGTGAGTGCATACACTTTATCTTGGTGAGGTTGGTTTGGCTTGATGTATTTGTTGTTGGAATGACTTGGTTATGCTTGGGTGAGACTAGTGATGTTGAATCTTGGTTCTTCCTTTTGGTTTTTGGACTCATGCTTGAGGGCAAGCAAGATTTAGGTGTGGGGGAATTTGATAATGGGTGTTTTGTGCATATAATTTGTTAATATTTTAAGTGGTTTGGAGTTCATTAAATGTGGAAGTAGCTTATTTGTGCATATTTTGATTATTTTATAGACTTGAAGCTGATGGAGTAGAAACAAGTGAAAAAGTGTCTATTTGATACAATAGTGGCAGCAAACAAGGAGCATCTTAGTCATGGTCATGATTAGCTTTGAGCAAGCTAGCTAAATTCAATCCCTAAAGTTGGAAAGAATCGGCAGTTTCAATGAAATGGTGATTTAATGGAGAAGTAAAAAGGAATTAATTGAGGAATCAAGGGAAGTAGCACCCAAAAAATATTATGGGCTATTGAAGATAAAAATTGGAAATTGGCACTGGACATAGGGGACGACAGAGATCACAAGAAAGGGAGAAAAGGAGCAGGCAACTCAAGCAACCAAGAGATCCATTCTCGATCCACTTCAATTATGGTTGTAACGTTTTTTGTTTTCTTCTTTCTCATGACTATGGAGTAGATTCACCTTTCTAGTTCTAGGTTTTGATTGGATTCGGTACTTGGATTTTGGGAGATTGTTAAACACTTTTGTGGATTTTTCAACCGTTGGTATTTATGCAATTTCTATGTTTATTGTTGCAATTGTTGAGTTGGATGAATGTTTAGGGCCCAAATATTTGCCTAGTTTGATAATTGGTTGTCAATTTGAATAGAATATCCGTAATTGTATTCTTATTTGAATAGGTGACAATTGGGTTGATTAGTTCCTTCCCAAGGAATTGCATAATCGACATTAATCTACACATCGTATGTGTAGATTACTCGAATTGGGTTTTTCTAGTTTATAATGCAATTGGGCAATTAAATCCTACGGTCGTACCTAGGATTATTGTACCCAATTAGGGATAACTAACGGTCGTACCTTAGTTATCTAATCGGAAAGGAAAAATTGGTTGCCTAAGCGTACCTGGTAACTATAACTAATTTATCAATGGTGTGAAAATTCAATCTTTACTAAATCGATGATCTAATTCAAGTACCAATTCCAAATCATTCCTAGGACTAGGCTTTTTATTCATAGTTAATCTCACTCTTTGTCTTCATTTTTATTATTTGCTTTGTTTACTTATTTTTTATTATTTCCTTGGATTTATAGGTCATTCAAATCAAACCCCCCCCAAACTTTATTTTTATTTTTATAATACATTAGAACTACAAATCACAGTCCCTGTGGAGACGATACCTTGTGCTGTACTACATTATTTGTGTTTGCAGAAGCAGGATAAATATTTGATTGGCCGTGCGACCGACCACTATGACAAGCCGGACAAGTTTGCCTCGGTGATTTGCTATGAGTGTGGAGGCCAAGGACATGTTCGATCTGAATGTGCCACAGCCAAAAGAAAGGAAATGCGAGAAAAGAAGGCACTGCAGGCTACTCTAGGTGATCAAGACGATGACAGAACCACTGAAGCACAGAATTCAGATTCTGATGAAGTCGTTGCATTCACTCTAAGAGAAACAAGTCCTACTATAAAAGGTATTGTCAAGTCAATATGTTTTTCACCTAATAATTGTGATTCTGATTCAGGTGAAAGCGATGATGAGTACGACCAATTACTTGCTGATTACAACGAACTCAAAGAGGATTTTGAAGTTGCTGTTCGGGAAAACAAGAAGTTGTTAGGACAACTGGCAGACGTCGAATTGCTTATGATCTTGAGGTTGAAAAGAATGAAAACTTGCAAAAGGAGAACAACACCCTTAAAAGCAGAATTCATGTTATGGAGAAAGAGTTTGATGATCTCAAAGCAAAGAACAATGAACTTCAAAAGGTATCTAAAGGTAAAAATCAACTTGATGAAGTTTTATCTATGGGAAAACGTATTGGTGATCAAACAGGTTTAGGCTATAAGAAGCAAAGCACACCTAGCAAAACAAAGTTTACAAGTGGAGGTTTCCTCACTTCAACTACTGATTCACCACCTGAGCTGATAGTCGGAGAATCGTCCAGACGACAGAAGGACTGCCTGTATTGCAATCTGCCTGGACACACAGCTGAGACATGCATGCGGATTCTAAGAGATCTTATGAATGGAAGACCAGTCGTATGGCCTGATCAAGAGCTTCGAAAGAAATTCAAAATGCAGAAGGCATGGATACCTAAAGGTAAAACTAATAATAATAAAGATTCTGCTTGTTTTGTAGTTCTTTCGATGCAGGAACAACATCGAAACGAAAAATGGTATTTTGATTCGGGATGTTCAAGGCATATGACGGGAAGAAAAGATGTCTTAGACAACTTTACTGAGAAAGATTGTGGAGCCGTTATGTATGGAGATGGTACAAAAAGCAAAATTGCGGGTTATGGTAAATCTAAGGATGTTACTCTTTCTAAACTCTCTAGAATATTCTATGTAAATGGTCTTACTACTAACCTTATCTCTATTAGTCAACTTTGTGATGAAGATCTGGAGGTTAGGTTTACTAAACATAGATGCATAGTATATAATGATCAAAATGAGATTGTTATGATGGGAGGCCGTAGCAAGAATAATTGCTACATCTTGAAGGATGATATTCCACGGATTCTACTGACCAAGGATGATCAGACTACTCTATGGCATAAGCGACTTGGACACCTTAACTTTCAGTCATTGCATAAGTTGAGTAACTCGAATGCTGTTTGCGGGTTGCCACAACTACAGAAAAACGATGAAACCATCTGCAGAGATTGCGCCAAAGGAAAGCAAACCAGATCGAGACATAAGAAGACTGATGACATTAAAACAAAAGAATGCCTCGACCTGATACATATGGATCTTATGGGTCCAACCAAAGTGGAGAGCTTAAATGGTAAAAGGTACATTTTAGTATGTGTTGATGATTTCTCTAGATATTGTTGGGTTTTCTTTCTTAGGTCAAAAGATGAGACTTTTGAGTACTTTGAGACTCTGAGTAAAAGACTCATGAATGAGAAGCAAAGGAAGATTGCACGAATCCGAACCGATCATGGCAAGGAATTCGAGAATCAGTCGTTTGATCGTTATTGCGACGACAGTGGAATTACACATGAGTACTCAGCCCCCAAAACACCACAGCAAAATGGTGTTGCTGAAAGGAAGAACCGAACATTGCAAGAGATGGCCAGATCAATGCTTCACACCAGCTCATTAAGCAAAAGATTTTGGGCGGAAGCTATTAACACTGCCTGTCATATCATCAATCGAGTGTTGTTGAGACCACACTCCAACTGCACACCTTACCAACTTTGGAACGGTAAAACTCCCACGGTAAAATACTTTCATGTTTTTGGATGCAAATGTCATGTGTTAAATGATAGAAATCAATTGCATAAGTTTGATTATAAATCCTTGGATGGCTATTTCATTGGTTATTCTAATAATTCTAAAGTATATCGTGTTTATCTTACTAGTGATAAGAAGGTTATTGAATCTACTAATGTTCTCTTTGAGGATCTTGATCTATTAGAAAAGGTTCTAAAGTGAATAAACATCATTCAACACAGGATATTATTGGAGATCCACAAGGTCAGAGACAGACTAGGCATAAAGAGATTAATTTCAAAGATCTAGCAAGCTACAATTGTTTTGTTTCTATGGTTGAACCAAAGAATACATCTGAGGCGTTGAAAGATGAGTACTGGATTGCTGCAATGCAAGACGAGCTACTGCAATTCGAGAGGAATGCTGTCTGGGAGTTGACAGAACCACCGCAGAACGCCAACATTATTGGAACGAAATGGGTTTACAGGAATAAGACGGATGAGAAAGGTAATATCATAAGGAATAAAGCAAGGCTAGTTGCACAAGGTTACACCCAAATTGAAGGTTTGGATTATGGCGAAACATTTGCTCCCGTGGCAAGGATGGAAGCCGTAAGGATACTTCTTGCAATTGCGTGCTCTTTGAATTTGAAGCTGTACCAAATGGATATCAAAACAGCTTTCCTTAATGGTAAAATCAAGGAAGAGATTTATGTTGCACAACCGATTGGATTTGAAGACCCGAAGTATCCAAATCATGTTTATCGAGTCAAAGGAGCCTTATACGGATTAAAGCAAGCACCCAGAGCCTGGTATGAAAGATTGTCAAAGTTTTTGGTGGACAATGGATTTAAGAGAGGAAATGCAGACAAGACGTTGTTCGTAAAGCGTCAGAACGACCACTTAACGATAGCTCAAGTGTATGTTGACGACATCATTTTTGGATCGACGTCAGACAAACTCAGAAAGGAATTTGTTGATGCTATGAAATCAGAGTTTGAGATGTCCATGATGGGTGAATTACACTACTTTTTAGGATTACAGGTTAAGCAAGAGGCTGATGGTATTTTTCTGTGTCAAGAGAAGTATGCTAGAAACATGTTGAAAAAGTTTGACATGGATGATTCTAAGGTAATCAGAACACCGCTAGGACAACAGGAGAAGCTGAGCAAGGATGAAACTGGAAAGTCAGTGGATCAAAAGACTTATAGGAGTATGATTGGAAGTCTACTGTACCTCACTGCTACAAGACCAAATATTTCATTTGGTGTAGGTGTATGTGCAAGGTTCCAATCCGATCCTAAGGAGTCTCACATGAAAGCAGTAAAGAGGATTATGATATATGTTAAAGGGACAATGAATATTGGAATTTGGTTTTCAAAAAGGTCATCACTTGACTTGATTGGATTTACAGATTCTGATTGGGCAGGTTGTTGTGACGACAGGAGATCTACCACTGGAGGCTGCTTCTACTTGGGAAACAATCTAGTAAGCTGGTATTCCAGAAAGCAAAACATCGTAGCTCTATCAACAGCCGAGGCAGAGTATATTGCTGCCACATGTTGTTGTTCACAACTTCTTTGGATGAAGCAACTACTCGAGGACTACGGTATTCATAAGGATGATTTTTTAGTTTTCTGTGATAATACTAGTGCAATAAATATTTCTAAAAATCCTGTTTTACATAGTAGGAGTAAGCATATTGATATTCGTTATCATTTTATTAGAGATCTTGTAGAGGATAATGTTTGCAGGATTGAGCATATAGCGTCGTTGGAACAACGGGCGGACATCCTTACAAAAGCTTTAGATGGAGAAAAATTTGAAGGCCTAAGAAGCACCTTGGGTCTTTCCTATCATAATTAATTTGCTTATAGTTTGGGCCTGACTCTTTTCGTGTAGAAGTATTCTTTTACAGGCCCAATACAATTCAAATGGAGAAACTCTATCCGGATGGTCATGATTATGCACGGCAGTCAAGATGATGTCACAGCAGCGCCTGTAACCGCTGCACACACATCAATCACGTCGCACGTCTTCAAAAACTGCCGCACAACTCTTCCCCTTCCGGCTACCTCCTCCGTTTAAGGTCTAATAACTCTCCATTTCTATTCAAGCTTTCTCACACTTTTCGAATTTGAGCTTTGCAGAAAAATTTGAAAATGGCAACCACCAACGATCCCGACGCTCCTCACTCCGCTACCTCCTCCACGACGAGTTCGTCGTCTGGGACACCGCTGGACGCCCAACCTATCTCGGTTCTACCACCTGTTCTTTATCTTCCTCCTCCTGCTGCTGCTGCAACTTTCGAGCAGCTACCCACTGAGAATCAGCCAGAAACCCAAAATCAGCCAGAAACCCAAAATCAGTCTAACCCTAACCCCGAAATCACTATTGATCCCTCTTTTATTGATCAAGTTGTTCGAGAAATCAATGCTGAGCATCAAACGCCACCACTTTCCCCCCTGCAAAATCAAGGTTTGCACGACATGACTCAAGAGGAACTTGCTGATGTTACTGCTTCTCAGCAAACTGGAGGTCCTGCTGCTGTTGCGACCACACCAGAACCACGGAGGAAATCAACCAGAAAGCGAAAGGAGCCCACTCCTACGCCCACACCAGCACCAGTAGTCACAACTTCAAAGAAACCACGAAAGGAACCAAGGCCACCCCCTCCTGCTTTGAAAGCCGAAGATGCTTACAGTCTTAAGTTCTACACGCGAGACATGAGGACATTTTCGAAGGAAGTTCTTAAAGGAAAGGAGTTCAAGCCCGAAGAGATCTTCAAGCATAACCATTATGATGTTTTAGGCTTCTCGGATCTTTTGCAAGAGAGGCATTTGACGTATTGGGCTAAGGGTCTCACACACTATTCACCAAGTCATGTTCGAGAGTTTTATGCAAATCTACATCCTGAGATCCTCACTCCTTATTCTGCTTGGTTCGGTAAAATTTACATTCGCGGTCAATTTCATGAACTAACTCCTGCAGTGATTCTGAAGTTGTTGAAGCTACCACCCAACGATGATATGAGCGACTGTTTGGATCTGATGCCGGAAGATACTCTCACTACTGCACTGGAGATTTCTAACCAGAAAGTTAAAAGCTTTGGACGCAACAAATTCAGTATTAAGGAGCTAACATTGAAGTTTTATTGTCTATACCAGTTTTGTAGTGCTAACATCCTTCCGACATCTAACCAGTCTCAAGTCAGCACTATGATGGGTAATTTCATACTCTGTGTGGACAAACATATGGGTCTAATCAATTTTGGATATTTTCTTCTTAAGCAAATGCTAGGGTACACCTCTGGGAGAATCAAGAAGACGATCAATTTACCCTATCCAGCTCTCATTACCGAATACCTTCTATCCATTGGTGTGAAGATCAAGGAAAAGCATTTGGTTGCTTTGAAGGAGTACAAACCACCACCACACTTGATGGACATGCATAATGACATCAAAAATGGCCCTCCTCTAACTGGTCCTGCTCTTGTACACCAATTGAAGCAGAGGATCCTTCGTCAGAACGAACGGCTGACAACCTGGAGCCAGGAAGCTATGGCTATAAAAAGGGAGAATCTCAAAATTCTTCATATGCTTCCTTTGTCTTTTGATGCTTCTGACTTGCAGGCAGATGATGAGGATGTTGCTCTTGATGATGAAGAGTGATATTCCATCATGGGGGAGATGGATGGTGTTGGATGGTACTGACTGGTAGTGATGACAACTGGGTAACGATATTTCAAAACTTTGGTTATTGTTTTTGGATGTTTTATTGCTGGACAATATTGATGGATGTTTTTGATGATGACTGTTTTGACTGGATTACTTTTGGATTTGAACTATTATTGGTTTGTAATAGTTAGGTAATCCTGATAACTGCTGAACTACTTGCTTTTTAATCTGCTCTGATGTTTTTATATCTGCACTGTGATCATGCTCTGAATGCTTGATGGATGCTGTTCTGAATCGTTTTGACTCTTCTGTAACATCCTATTTGTGTATCACATCGTTTTGCTCTGATATGATCTCTTATACTCTTTGGACCTAGATAGTTTCAACACCATTTTGGTGATGGAATTATCATCTCCACAAGAGTGGGGGAGATTGTTGTTATTAACGTGCTCTTGTGCAGATTCAGTAGTTCCATGGTTGTTGAAACTACGACAGAACGACCGAAGCAGTTACAGTCAGACATGTGCGACAGTTTCTGTTTCTGTGCGCGTGTCTAACCGACCCACACGAGTCTAATTCGTATCTCTGTGTATATATACCTGTATTTAGACTCTGTGTATGTAGATTTGAGTAGATTTGAGTTGTAACTTTCACTTTTACACACATTACACACACTTAGTCGGTTTTTCTCTCTAGATTTGATTGTTCTATTTTCTTGAGAGTGTTAGGAAAATCCTTGATGTGTGTTTTACATTTTGAGAGATCTTTTAGTTCATCAAGGTCTGTGTTACATCGATTCAACAAGTTTTCTTGTTGAAAGAATCTCTTCATTCAAAGTTTTTGGAGTTGCCTTGTGAAGGAACTCAAAGGAGATCTGAAGGATTGATTCAGGACATCTGCTACCTCAGAGTTTCAAGATCTGAGGATTCAAACAATCGGAGAAACAGGATTGGACGAGCTGTCCAGTGATCGTGGTTGTGGGGGAGTCCAAACAACGATCAGTCTACCAGCGAGGAAGTCTTGGTAACAGAATCTGTTTTGATTGTGTAATTTTTAGGTCTAAGATTTTTGAGTGATAGTATTAGAGCCTGGATTGGAATCCCCCAGACGTAGGCCGAAGGCCGAACTGGGTTACCAAATCACGTGTCTTTACTTTCTGCTGCATTACACTGATTTGCACACTCTGATTCACACACTCACTATCGTTCACACGTCGTTTTAACTACTGCTCGACGACCGCGCTAAATCCAAGATTTTACGTAATCTGGGACCAACACTTTGTATGCCTAAATCTTAGTTAACTTCCACATGGTTTGAAACTCTAACAAGCATTCGTAGTAGAGAATCTGTTGGTCCAATTATTTCTAATGAATATTGTGTGCCCAATTACTTAGCTTGTTGATTTTTTTTATTTATTTTTTTTTATCATAGAATGTTAATTCAAGTCTCTTAATTGGTCAGTTTCCGGATTTGGATGTATGAATTGCTGTGTACTGATTTACTCGTTTATGGATAGTGTTACTTGTGTTTCATGTCCTTTGACTTGATTTCTGCTCCTTACTAAAGTTTAGGTCATATGAATGAATGCCTGTAAGCTGAATTTTGTTACTAGCTACTTCTTCCATGGGATCAAGTTCAATAATTTCAATGCCTACTTTATTCATTAAAGTTTCTGTACAGTAATGTTACTTATGTTTAATAATTGTTATTCTTCAGGTAAATAGTTCTGATTATCTTCTCTACTTTATCCTTGGCTCTTTCAGGAACTCTTGCACGCTTTACTGGTTTGAATATTCTAAAGAAAGCTGCTATTGGTTTAAATCCTGGAGGTTCGACTCAATATCTATTTTGTCTTTTGTGTGAGTTCATCTTCTAGCTTTAAGATTGATCAAAAGTTACACTTATTCTTGGAGCATATAATGCACACATTTAACTTCTAATCCAAATCAGTAAGTTCATCTGCTATAGCTTCATATTGATTTGCATCCAAGATTGAATGCTATTTGAGTTTGTACAATAAGATCATTGTGATCAATTCAATTTACATTGATTACAAATCCCTACTCATGTTGCTGTACAAGTAGACCGCCATACGTTTCCAGGTATTGGGATATTAAAGTGATGGATAGTCTATCTTTTGCTTTAGTTTATCACATTGACACTATAAATTCATATCAATTATTAGTGTTCATTTCTATGAGTAGGGATTCAAATCAAATGCTCACCATTGCTTTTGCTTTTGCATAGATGATCAAACTATTGACACCATAACGCCCCTTTCCGTACATTAGTATTGTGCAATTTGGTGCTATCCAAGTATTAATCACCTTTTGATCTCTCTCTGTTCTTGCTGTTGATGTTGATTTGGGAGATTTCTGGGATTCTCTACTTGTCTAACTAGATTTGCTGTCTTTGTTTGGCTTGATTTGATTTGCTGATCCAGCCTTACTTTATTTTCGATGTTTGATTTTATAGAGTGGAATCAAAGTCATTATTCTTCAGTAATGGTGTAATGTTTTGCCTATTCCTGATGTTGGGTGTTGGATCTAATGATTTTACACCACCTTTCTTTTATTTTGTGTTGTTCTATTTGGTGTTTTTGTAATTGTCTGGCGGATTTTGGAATGGAATGGATAAACCCTGTGATCTATTGAAGATGTAAGCTTTCTTGAACTTGATCTAACATTTTGGTGCACTTAGAGTCTTGATCTATGAGGAATTGCATATTTCTTGTTTCTAATTGGTTATTTATTAGAATGTGGTTGTGGATTTGAAGCTTTGTTATTACATATAGGACTGTTGGAAGTTGGAAGTTTCAAACTTGAGTGGTTTAAATGGCATCATTGTTGAATTCAACATTTTCATATAGTGTTGTAAGCATAGCTTCTGCTTGGTTGATTTGGACAGATATGTCATCAAAGATTGTGCTTTTCCCCGCCATTTAAACAATTATTGTGAAGGCTCATTCGGTTATTTCAGTGTTTAATATATTTTGCTACATGATATCTGGTGATCAATGTATTTGGTAGTCGATATTTTCTTCTACTTCATGGAAAAACCATTCAAACTATTGCCATTTGTTTGCATGAATATGTAATGCATTATTTGTAAGTGTTGGCACATTTTTGTAACATTATTTAATGTTTCTTTTTCCAGATTACCCGGCTTTGGTTGTTGGAAAAATGAAGATGCCTCTTTATAACTGCATGCTTCTGTTGAAACCCAATGTAAGAGCTGAGCCCTCATGGATATGGTGCAAAGGGTAGGGAAACATGTTTACAGAAAGAATGGAGTGTTGACTGAAAGCATGGAAAAACATTCTTTGGCATTTCACTTTCTAACATAAAAATGCATTGCATGGAATTTAGTATCACATTTTAAGTTGCTATACTTGTATTGATAAATTATTTTATTCATAGCCACTGGCGATTTGTTAATTACTCTACATCGTATTGACTGCAGGAATGGATTATGGAACAGTGGGAGAAGAACTATTACATTAGTGCAGTAGCAGGGGCAAATAATGGGAACTCATTGGTAGTATGTCTAAGGGTTAGTATCACAATTGAAAACTTGAAAATATAATCTGATTACAGATTTAGAGGTGGGATTTAGCTAATGGATTTTACATCAAAATGCAGGTACTCAGTATCTGCAGCAGTCCTATAAAGTGAATGACTCATTCCCATTCAAGTGGATTAATAAGATATGGAAGGAAGGATTCTATGTTACTGCCATGGCTACAGCTGGATCCAAATGGGCAATTATATAGAGTTGAAGTATGCTGATCAGGTTTGTTTTGATGAGTCTTCTGCTTTTTGAAAAGACAGATACTACATGAAGTTTATTTTATTTCATCCGAACATTACCTGATTTTATCTTTTCGAAAATGCACCATAGATATTCATCTTCTAAATCAAGCTCGCATAGGCGCCCTTGAAGATCTTGTAAAGATTTTGAGTGAAAAGGAGTCATTGCAAGGAGAAATCAATGTTTTGGAGATGAAGCTTGCTGAGACAGATGCACGGCTGAGAGTGGCTGCACATGAAAAGATACATGTTGAGCTCCTGGAAGATCATCTTGAAAAACTGCAAAATGAAGTGTCGAGTGGGAATTTTGGTGTGGAACTCAAAAGAAATGACCAATGGTGTTTCTTCCTCACAGACTAATGTTGTCAGTCCGATTAGCCAGGAACTGAATTTGTTAAGGGCTGAGAATATGTCTCTGAAGGATGAGTTTCAAGTTCCGAGGACAGAGCTTTAACATCAAGGAAACTGATCAACGGGTTCAGATGCTGGAGTTGTTCGTACAGAGCTTTCTGTCTCTCTGGTACTTCAGGTTTGGACTTTAACTCTCTTCAATTTATATTTTGTTGACTTGTTCAAACAGAGCTTTCAGTGTCTCTGGTAAGGTGAGGCCAGAGGAAGCTGTTCAAGCCACACTTTCGTCCCTTCCTCATGAGGCATTCGACGCTGTTGGGGTAACGTTTTGCCTTCTGAAGATTCAGTCTCAGAAAGGAGGAGGAAGATAGAATTCCTTGGAATGCAAGAAGAATTAATCAAGGTATGACCAATCACTTGTAAAGGTTAGGTGAGAAGGTTGCCATCTGAATCATAATTTATCCTCTGACCATGTACCATAGCTGTGCTTCTCTCAAATCCTTGTACTCTGATCATATTGTTAGTTCTGCAGCATTATGACATGGGAAAGATTGATTTCATTTTAATTGATCTTTTATATTTGACATTTGACAGTATCGTTCTTTACCGCATCAAATTGACCGTATTAAATAGACAATAAACTACATTTTGGAAATGGATATTGTAGCCAAGGTACGTTCTGGATAATTCAAGCCCAAGGAAATAAGGGGCGCCCAATTTAATGTAAAATAAATACCAAAACAAAAGCTATTCAATTTTAGGGTTGGGGTACCCCGACTATAGGTTGGAAGTTTGATCCTCACCTAGCACCCTATTCATTCCTTTGTTTCTTTATAATTTGTGTGACATAGGCTTACATCACCCTAAGTATAGGTTATTCAGCAAAACAGATAAAAAAAAAAATCATGTGTTATGTTGTCTTAGGATTGATGAAGTTTGTGGTGAATTTTGAAGTGATTTGCTGTGAGCTTGCATATTCCCACTTTCGAGTAAGAATAGTGCAGATAGATATTAAACCGACTGTTATTACTTTATTATGTATTCTTTTTGTACGTAGGCAAGCCGGTCTCATGAGGAAGGCCTTCAGTTCTTTTGGACCACTATGCTTGTGTTGTTGACCTCCTGGGTCTTGTGAGTCGCATTTTATCTCTTGTCAATTTAATCTTAATTTTTTTTTGTTCTATTGAGTCATGGTCCTCTTGTCCTAAATCTCCATTGTTATTAAATTACATTCGTTGGTGTTTTTTAAACTCGTGTATCGCATTTGTTTCTGTTGATTTGCGGGTGTTAGAAAATTTCAGCTCTTAGAAAATTTTATATTGTTTGAATTTGGCTTCCTTAACTCTACGTACTTCCCTTTAAACATAATAAGTACACTTACCTATAATTATTTCTTTTTTTCCCCATGGGCAGTTGTACGCCCTCAGTGCGCTGTGCATCGCACAGCTACTAAGCTAGTATATATATATACTTCTTCCGTTTTAAAATTATTGCCCCAAACCAAAATTGAGCACTATTCATTGGACTTGTTTGATTTCAATTTTTATCATAGTTATACAAGTTAAAACATAGTCAAGTTGGATCTTGTTAGATTCGTTTCGTCATTTAGTTTTCAAATATCAAATTTTTAAAATTTTTATTTACGCCGAACTTGAGTTATTAATGGTTTAAAATATGCATTATGAGTCCTAGCAAATAAAAGAAAATAGATGAAGTATATGCCAATTGTCAATTGTCATGCATGCATACCTAAAACTATATAATATATAGAGTCAGCAAGCTAATTAAACAGATAGCATCAGGAAGCTAAAAATCATAGAGACACAGAGAATATTTACCATAAGAAGTCCATAGCTGCCTTGATGGTTAAATTTCTCTCAGAAAAGATTGAATCAGCTAAGTTGATGAAAATAAAATGACGTACGGGCACCAACATCCAAAACAAGGTATGAATCTCAATTCGGAAAACAGAAAATTACTATAAATCTAAATGACGTGCACCCACATCCCTCATATGTATGAATCTAAATAGTGGAGATTGCCTAGCCAACTAAACTTGTGTGTTCAAAATTCAAAACAGCTTCCACAACACAATAAAGGAAAACCCCAATTTTTTTCAAATTGGAAACACATATAACTTAGTATATAAACAAGACATGATAAAAATCATAGAGACAAATAATATTTATCATGCTACCCAACTATATGTAGGAGGGTTTTTGAAACCATTGACTCCATAAATCTATATTCAAACAATAAAACACATGAGTTAATTAGATAATCTTTGAGCATTGTATGACCGTCTCAAAGAATGAATGACTAAACCCATTCAGAAAATAACTTCTACCAGATTCCGGCGGCACAAAATCAGCATTTTAACTTGAAAAATAAATTGAATAATTTGCAAAATGGCTTCTTCAGGGTAGGGGGATAGATTAATCAAGATTTTCACCAATACAAGTAAAAGGTGAGAAGCTAATCACAGCGCATTGCCCTCGAAATATTTAAACTGCATCTAATACTCTACTAGTTTAATGTTTTCTAAGGGACAAAAACACTAACAAAATCACAGCGCACATACACTAGAGAATCGAGTAGGAGAGCTCGTAGCTTCTTTATCAACTGACCTATGAGATTCGTGACTCAAGAATAAAAACCTCGCGAAGCTGCTAAACAGCATGAAATCGCGAAAAATGAAGGCAAGTCGGCTTTGCATAATAGAGAAAAGAAATGAATGCTTCGATTTGCTGTTAAACAGCCTGAAATTGTGAAGCTGCTAAATAGCTTGAAAAGAATGATAGCTTCGATTTGTTGGAATTATACGATGAATTGTTTGTTTATCCAAAACAAATAGAAAAAAGAAGGGTTGGGGGTCGAAGAAATTTAACTACAAGAGAATCATCACAACGCCTGAACCTAGGAGGGGTGACACTCCTAGCTATATTACAGTAATATAATTATATAAAGATCTATTTAAAAACTAAAGTTTAATAGTAATAATAATACTAATAATAATAATAATAATATACGGTTCGGTTAACCGGGCAAAAAAATTTAAAAATCAAATCGATCCAAACCGAACAAAACAAATACTTGTATTGAGGTATTTCTATTCGAAATAACCCCCGGTTAACCAAAAATTCAATTCCAATTCGGTTTGGTTCAAAATTTTTACCCACCCCTAAATGAGACAACTTGCAATGGTGAAGCAGAAGCGACTCCAACAAAATTCAACTGACCTTGTAAAGTTAGAGACATATTTATCTTGCAAAGAATTCTCCTTTGATAAGTATAGTAGGGCAATTCCTTGGCTCATGTCATAGCTAAGAGCCTAAGAACTCAATGTATGGCTAATACGTTAATTGTCACAAGTTTGAGTTATGTGTATCGTTGAACGATGAACACTGGCCGATTATTGATGTCATTTGATGATGTAATAATCTTTATCTTCACACTGGTTGAAAAAAAAAAAACACATTACAACTTTAAAGAAGTATCAAAATGCAAAATTCAGTACTACACATGACACCAAAAATAAATAAATAAATAAAAAAAATCCAAAACCCAAATTTTATGCCCCAAAATATTTATCATCTCACAACTATAATTTTCATTCCTTCAAAATGAACTTTATAAAAGCTTCTCGTTTCACTTTAGGCAACTCCGAAAAAATATTTACCCTGTCACGATCACCACGAACCTTCGTAATGGCTTTGAACTGCTCTTCTAAAGTGAGCGATTCCATTTTAACAATCTCAGCTGTCACTATAGCACGTTTCTTGTCACCATCATCTTCCCGTTTTGTCAATTTTCTTGACATCTTCTCTAAGCTATCTCCAAGGTTAACAATTGCATCGTTGAATCCTTCAAGCAAAGGGTCTATCCGACCTTTTCTTTTATTCTTATGAGCACTTGAGGCTTCCCGACTTGGTGCATCAGACATGGGTCGTTCAAATTCAGTAGATGCCATAACATCATCGGAAAGCTGATCCAAGCGTTGTTCTTCTATATTCGCCTCCTCTACCATTTCAACAAAGTTCTTCGCTTTAGTTTCTTGAGCACGGTCCTTACCAAAGATTCTACATAAATCTTCATAATGAGGAAATCTCTTGCTCCTCCATTTTTCCATTCCTTTATGAACCTATTCCAAAACGTAGAAGCAAAACACACTTCATAAATAAAAATAAGAAAAAAGTTAACCCTGTTTAAAACATGTAAATCTTAACAAAAAACAATAACTCATACCTTCGCATATGCCTCCCATACATTATTTTCCGCACTCACACATTGTTTTACAGAATCATAACGGAATCCACGAATGTTTAACATATCATAGACGGCATTCAATCTTTTTTCATTATCTTCAACTTTGACGCAATATGTGGCTTGCCTAAAATCCCAGAATTTGGACATGATTCTTTCAGTTCTTGCTCCAGGTGTTGCAAATAGCCAGATATAAAGCCATTATTATCATCTTTAAGGGCACCTGCATTTACCATATTTAGCATTGCCTCAACCAGTTTTGATTCCTCGTAATTGTTCCACATCCGGTATTGTCTATTTTGACTTACCATATCTGTATGAATTACAATAATGAAAAGTACATGGATTAGAAATAAAACATTAATATAAAAAAAAACATCAATTTTAACTTAAAATCACAACAATGTAACATTCATTCGAATAAACATTGTACATATAAAGTATCTATGAAAGATAAAAAAAAAAAAAAAAAAAAAAAAATCGCAAACAAACACTGTCTCTATGAATTAGTCCCATTCCTAGATGCAAACATGTCTTGTACCAAGTGATCTCTAAACATAGAACATTCATTTGAAGTAACAATAGAATTTATATTTTCTACATCGTCAACTTCAACATCCCCGGTTCCTTCATCCAATATTCCAATCCACCATTTTCAAAGGGATCTAATGCCATTTATTGCGTTATAATGTCGTGGAGGAGGCAACAAGCCATTAGCATCCTATTTTTCAAATTGATAGGAGAATATGAGTTATCTCTTAAAATTTCTCACTGCTTTCAAACTATTAAAACATATTTTAATAGCATTTCAAGCATAAGAATATCTCATATTGAATAATTATTTCGTTGTAATTGGTTGGTGTCCATCACGCCAATCATTTAAATGATATTGTTCACCTCTATAAGGAGCTAAGAAACCCTCTCAACCAAGTAATAACCTATAAAAAACACGTTTTGTGAATATGTATGGTTATTAATTTGTGGTTAATAGATCTATTTACTTAAATGATCTTGGTACTTTAAAGCCAGTGGCATAAGGAGAGCATCTTGTAAAACTCTACCATCGCTTGCAGATTCCTCCCATCCCGTTAATACTATATTTAAATTGCAGAGATAATTATCAAAATAGGTCAATACAAGTAGTCTATACTGGTTTTGGCCACTAACAACCTTCATTAGTGAAATAAGCAAGGATGTGTTATTGGTTCTTTAGGCCAAATGAACTTCTAGCGATTTATATTGATAGTTATCATAACTTTGACATGATCATGAATAGGCCATTGCAAGTTCATTTGGCTTAAAAAATCAATAACATGTTCTTGTAATGGCCTATTCAACAATGGGTGTTGTTCCACTGGCCTTTTTTTTTTTTAAAAAAAAATTACATACATAATAATCTCTGAATTGCCAATCTTATGAACTCACCCCAAGCATGTTTGTTTTAATATCATTCTTTCTTGTTCTATATGTGGCTTGTCGTCGAGTGGAACTATACACTCTACATTTAGGCTTGAAATCTTATATATAAAGCTCCTTGACAATTCTACGACAAAAGAATAAAATACTCTAATAAGCATTCTATTTTTTTTGTAATGATAACTAAATTTTAGAAAGAGTGTTTAAAAAGACATATCATCACCCGATTCTTCACATTATGAGCAATAATGTGAAGAAACATGGAAACTTGCTCATTAATACGATTGCACCTAGTCGATTTTGGACCTTTTAGTGTTTCAAGAATGTCACACAACTTTGTAAAATGTCTTCGATTCATCTGAAGTTGGGATACAGCTAAAATGCCATTCCCATAAACAATTCTAGTAACACCTTTTACATTTTAACAATAAATTCATCATTCATTCAATTAGAGAATATTCTAAAGTTACAATATTTCAATTTCATTGAGACACTTTAATCCAAATCAATAGTTCAATCCAGATGAGACCTAATTCCTGTGCAAATAGAACACAATTCTAACATAGACTACACCTGTTAAGATTGTTGGTCCCAGATTACGTAAAATCTTGGATTTAGCGCGGTCGTCGAGCAGTAGTTAAAACGACGTGTGAACGATAGTGAGTGTGTGAATCAGAGTGTGCAAATCAGTGTAATGCAGCAGAAAGTAAAGACACGTGATTTGGTAACCCAGTTCGGCCTTCGGCCTACGTCTGGGGGATTCCAATCCAGGCTCTAATACTATCACTCAAAAATCTTAGACCTAAAAATTACACAATCAAAACAGATTCTGTTACCAAGACTTCCTCGCTGGTAGACTGATCGTTGTTTGGACTCCCCCACAACCACGATCACCGGACAGCTCGTCCAATCCTGTTTCTCCGATTGTTTGAATCCTCAGATCTTGAAACTCAGGTGTAGCAGATGTCCTGAATCAATCCTTCAGATCTCCTTTGAGTTCCTTTACAAGGCAACTCCAAAAACTTTGAATGAAGAAATTCTTTCAACAAGAAAACTTGTTGAATCGATGTAACACAGACCTTGATGAACAAAAAGATCTCTCAAAATGTAAAACACACATCAAGGATTTTCCTAACACTCTCAAGAAAATAGAACGATCAAATCTAGAGAGAAAAACCGACTAAGTGTGTAATGTGTGTAAAAGTGAAAGTTACAACTCAAATCTATTCAAAAACTACATACACAGGGTCTAAATACAAGTATATATACACAGAGATACGAATTAGACTCGTGTGGGTCGGTTGGACACGCGCACAGAAACAGAAACTGTCGCACATGTCTGACTGTAACTGCTTTGGTCGTTCTGTCGTAGTTTCAACAACCATGGAACTACTAAATCTGCACAAGAGCACGTTAATAACAACAATCTCCCCCACTCTTGTGGAGATGATAATTCCATCACCAAATGGTGTTGAAACTATCTAAGTCCAAAGAGTATAAGAGATCATATCAGAGTAAAACAATGTGATACACAAATAGGATGTTACAGAAAAGTCAAAACGATTCAGAAACAACATCCATCAAACATTCAGAATAGAATCACAGTGCAGATATAAAATCATCAGAGCAGATTAAAAAGCAAGTAGTTCAGCAGTTATCAGGATTACCTAACTATTACAGACCAATAATAGTTCAAATCCAAAAGTAATCCAGTCAAAACAGTCATCAAAAACAATCATAAACATATCCATCAATATTGTCCAGCAATAAAACATCCAAAAAACAATAACCAAAGTTTTGAAATATCGTTACCCAGTGGTCATCACTACCAGTCAGTACCATCCAACACCATCCATCTCCCCCATGATGGAATATCACTCTTCATCATCAAGAGCAACATCCTCATCATCTGCCTGCAAGTCAGAAGCATCAAAAGACAAAGGAAGCATATGAAGAATTTTGAGATTCTCCCTTTTTATAGCCATAGCTTCCTGGCTCCAGGTTGTCAGCCGTTCGTTCTGACGAAGGATCCGCTGCTTCAGTTGGTGCACAAGTGCAGGACCAGTTAGAGGAGGGCCATTTTTGATGTCATTATGCATGTCCATCAAATGTGGTGGTGGTTTGTACTCCTTCAAAGCAACCAAATGCTTTTCCTTGATCTTCACACCAATGGATAGAAGGTATTCGGTAATGAGAGCTGGATAGGGTAAATTGATCGTCTTCTTGATTCTCCCAGAGGTGTACCCTAGCATTTGCTTAAGAAGAAAATATCCAAAATTGATTAGACCCATATGTTTGTCCACACAAAGTATGAATTTACCCATCATAGTGCTGACTTGAGACTGGTTAGAAGTCGGAAGGATGTTTGCACTACAAAACTGATATAGACAGTAAAACTTCAGTGTTAGCTCCTTAATACTGAATTTGTTCCGTCCAAAGCTTTTAACCTTCTGGTTAGAAATCTCCAGTGCAGTAGTGAGTGTATCTTCCGGCATCAAGTCCAAACAGTCGCTCATATCATCGTTGGGTGGTAGCTTCAACAACTTCAGAATCTCAGCAGGAGTTAGTTCATGAAATTGACCGCGAATGTAAATTTTACCGAACCAAGCAGAATTAGGAGTGAGGATCTCAGGATGTAAGTTTGCATAGAACTCTCGAACATGACTGGGTGAGTAGTGTGTGAGACCCTTAGCCCAATACGTCAAATGTCTCTCTTGTAAAAGATCCGAGAAGCCTAAAACGTCATAGTGATTATGCTTGAAAATCTCTTCGGGCTTGAACTCCTTCCCTTTAAGGACTTCCTTCGAAAATGTCCTCATGTCTCGCGTGTAGAACTTGAGACTGTAAGCATCTTCGGCTTTCAAAGCAGGAGGGGGTGGCCTTGGTTCCTTTCGTGGTTTCTTCGAAGTTGTGACTACTGGTGCTGGTGTGGGCGTAGGAGTGGGCTCCTTTCGCTTTCTGGTTGATTTCCTCCGTGGTTCTGGTGTGGTCGCAACAGCAGTAGGACCTCCAGTTTGCTGTGAAGCAGTAACATCAGCAAGTTCCTCTTGAGTCATGTCGTGCAAACCTTGATTTTGCAGGGGGGAAAGTGGTGGCGTTTGATGCTCAGCATTGATTTCTCGAACAACTTGGTCAATGAAAGAGGGATCAATAGTGATTTCGGGGTTAGGGTTAGGCAGATTTTGGGTTTCTGATTGAATTTGGGGGTCTGGTTGATTTTCAGTGGGTGGCTGCTCGGAAGTTCCAGCTGCAGCAGGAGGAGGAAGATAGAGAACAGGTGGTAGAACCGAGATAGGTTGGGCGTCCAGCGGTGACCCGGACGACGAACTCGTCGTGGAGGAGGTAGCGGAGTGAGGAGCGTCGGGATCGGAAGTATTCACCATTTTCGGAATCTCTGAAACTTCACTTAGAGAAAATGGTTAATGGAAAGCTTTAAGTAAAATGGAGAAGAAGTAGACCTTAAATGGAGAGAGTGGCCGGAAGGGGAAGAGTCGTTCGGCGGTTTCAGAGACGTGCGACGTGATTGACAAGGTTGCAGCAGTTACAGGCCAGCTGCAGGGGTGCTATGACGTCACAAAAACTGCCGAGTGCAATAATGGTGTTCCGGATAGGATTTCTCCATTTGGGCTTATGATGGGCCTGCAAAAATATTACTTAAACATGAAATTCGTCAGGCCCAACTGGAAATAGATTAATTATGATAGGAAAGACCCAAGGTGCTTCTTAGGCCTTCAAATTTTTCTCCATCTAAAGCTTTGGTTAGGATGTCCGCCCGTTGTTCCAACGACGCTATATGCTCAATCCTGCAAACATTATCCTCTACAAGATCTCTAATAAAATGATAACGAATATCAATATGCTTACTCCTACTATGTAAAACAGGATTTTTAGAAATATTTATTGCACTAGTATTATCACAGAAAACTAAAAAATCATCCTTATGAATACCGTAGTCCTCGAGTAGTTGCTTCATCCAAAGAAGTTGTGAACAGCAACATGTGGCAGCAATATACTCTGCCTCGGCTGTTGATAGAGCTACGATGTTTTGCTTTCTGGAATACCAGCTTACTAGATTGTTTCCCAAGTAGAAGCAGCCGCCAGTGGTAGATCTCCTGTCGTCACAACAACCTGCCCAATCAGAATCTGTAAATCCAATCAAGTCAAGTGATGACCTTTTCGAAAACCAAATTCCAATATTCATTGTTCCTTTAACATATCTCATGATCCTCTTTACTGCTTTCATGTGAGACTCCTTAGGATCGGATTGGAACCTTGCACATACACCTACACTAAATGAAATATCTGGTCTTGTAGCAGTGAGGTACAGTAGACTTCCAATCATACTCCTATAAGTCTTTTGATCCACTGACTTTCCAGTTTCGTCCTTGCTCAGCTTCTCCTGTTGTCCTAGCGGTGTTCTGACTACCTTAGAATCATCCATGTCAAACTTTTTCAACATGTTTCTAGCATACTTTTCTTGACACAGAAAAATACCATCAGCCTCTTGCTTAACCTGTAATCCCAAAAAGTAGTGTAATTCTCCCATCATAGACATCTCAAACTCTGATTTCATAGCATCAACAAAGTCCTTTCTAAGTTTGACTGACGTCGATCCAAAAATGATGTCGTCAACATACACTTGAGCTATCGTTAAGTGGTCGTTCTGACGCTTCACAAACAACGTCTTGTCTGCATTTCCTCTCTTAAATCCATTGTCCACCAAATACTTTGACAATCTTTCATACCAGGCTCTGGGTGCCTGCTTTAATCCGTATAAGGCTCCTTTGACTCGATAAACATGATTTGGATACTTCGGGTCTTCAAATCCAATCGGTTGTGCAACATAAATCTCTTCCTTGATTTTACCATTAAGGAAGGCTGTTTTGATATCCATTTGGTACAGCTTCAAATTCAAAGAGCACGCGATTGCAAGAAGTATCCTTACGGCTTCCATCCTTGCCACGGGAGCAAATGTTTCGCCATAATCCAAACCTTCAATTTGGGTATAACCTTGTGCAACTAGCCTTGCTTTATTCCTTATGATATTGCCTTTCTCATCCGTTTTATTCCTGTAAACCCATTTCGTTCCAATAATGTTGGCGTTCTGCGGTGGTTCTGTCAACTCCCAGACAGCATTCCTCTCGAATTGCAGTAGCTCGTCTTGCATTGCAGCAATCCAGTACTCATCTTTCAACGCCTCAGATGTATTCTTTGGTTCAACCATAGAAACAAAACAATTGTAGCTTGCTAGATCTTTGAAATTAATCTCTTTATGCCTAGTCTGTCTCTGACCTTGTGGATCTCCAATAATATCCTGAGTTGAATGATGTTTATTCACTCTAGAACCTTTTCTCTTGTTCTGTACTTCAGACGGTGGTTCTGCTGTCGTCTCGACAACAGTGTCTGTATCAGCATCCTTTTCTGGTTCAGAATCTTTATCAGGGTCTTTATCTGGAATATTAGGACTAGCATGTTCTTCTTCAGTGACAGATTGCTCAGCACCATTAGCATTCTCATGATTTTGAGTAAGAGGTAACTCATCATCATCTACCCTGTTTCTTAATAGATCAAGATCCTCAAAGAGAACATTAGTAGATTCAATAACCTTTTTATCACTAGTAAGATAAACACGATATGCTTTAGAATTATTCGAATAACCAATGAAATATCCATCCAAAGATTTATAATCAAACTTATGCAATTGATTTCTATCATTTAAAACATGACATTTGCATCCAAAAACATGAAAGTATTTTACCGTGGGAGTTTTACCGTTCCAAAGTTGGTAAGGTGTGCAGTTGGAGTGTGGTCTTAACAACACTCGGTTGATGATATGACAGGCAGTGTTAATAGCTTCCGCCCAAAATCTTTTGCTCATTGAACTGGTGTGAAGCATTGATCTAGCCATCTCTTGCAATGTTCGGTTCTTCCTTTCAGCAACACCATTTTGCTGTGGTGTTTTGGGGGCTGAGTACTCATGTGTAATTCCATTGTCGTTGCAATAACGATCGAACAACTGATTCTCGAATTCCTTGCCATGATCGGTTCGGATTCGTGCAATCTTCCTTTGCTTCTCATTCATGAGTCTCTTACTCAGGGCCTCAAAGTACTCAAAAGTCTCATCTTTTGACCTAAGAAAGAAAACCCAACAATATCTAGAGAAATCATCAACACATACAAAAATATACCTTTTACCATTTAAGCTCTCCACTTCGGTTGGACCCATAAGATCCATATGTATCAGGTCGAGGCATTCTTTTGTTTTAATGTCATCAGTCTTCTTATGTCTCGATCTGGTTTGCTTTCCTTTGGCGCAATCTCTGCAGATGGTTTCATCGTTCTTCTGTAGTTGCGGCAACCCGCGAACAGCATTCGAGTTACTTAGTTTATGCAGTGACTGAAAGTTAAGGTGTCCAAGTCGCTTGTGCCATAGAGTGGTCTGATCATCCTTGGTCAGTAGAATCCGTGGAATGTCATCCTTCAAGATGTAGCAATTATTCTTGCTACGGCCTCCCATCATAACAATCTCATTTTGATCATTATATACTATGCATCTATGTTTAGTAAACCTAACCTCCAGATCTTCATCACAAAGTTGACTAATAGAGATAAGGTTAGTAGTAAGACCATTTACATAGAATATTCTAGAGAGTTTAGAAAGAGTAACATCCTTAGATTTACCATAACCCGCAATTTTGCTTTTTGTACCATCTCCATACATAACGGCTCCACAATCTTTCTCAGTAAAGTTGTCTAAGACATCTTTTCTTCCCGTCATATGCCTTGAACATCCCGAATCAAAATACCATTTTTCGTTTCGATGTCGTTCCTGCACCGAAAGAACTACAAAACAAGCAGAATTTTTATTATTATTAGTTTTACCTTTAGGTATCCATGCCTTCTGCATTCTGAATTTCTTTCGAAGCTCTTGATCAGGCCATACGACTGGTCTTCCATTCATAAGATCTCTTAGAATCCGCATGCATGTTTCAGCTGTGTGTCCAGGCAGATTGCAGTACAGGCAGTCCTTCTGTCGTCTGGACGATTCTCCGACTATCAGCTCAGGTGGTGAATCAGTAGTTGAAGTGAGGAAACCTCCACTTGTAAACTTTGTTTTGCTAGGAGTGCTTTGCTTCTTATAGCCTAAACCTGTTTGATCACCAATACGTTTTCCCATAGATAAAACTTCATCAAGTTGATTTTTACCTTTAGATACCTTTTGAAGTTCATTGTTCTTTGCTTTGAGATCATCAAACTCTTTCTCCATAACATGAATTCTGTCTTTAAGAGTGTTGTTCTCCTTTTGCAAGTTTTCATTCTTTTCAACCTCAAGATCATAAGCAATTCCGACGTCTGCCAGTTGTCCTAACAACTTCTTGTTTTCCCGAACAGCAACTTCAAAATCCTCTTTGAGTTCGTTGTAATCAGCAAGTAATTGGTCGTACTCATCATCGCTTTCACCTGAATCAGAATCACAATTATTAGGTGAAAAACATATTGACTTGACAATACCTTTTATAGTAGGACTTGTTTCTCTTAGAGTGAATGCAACGACTTCATCAGAATCTGAATTCTGTGCTTCAGTGGTTCTGTCATCGTCTTGATCACCTAGAGTAGCCTGCAGTGCCTTCTTTTCTCGCATTTCCTTTCTTTTGGCTGTGGCACATTCAGATCGAACATGTCCTTGGCCTCCACATTCATAGCAAATCACCGAGGCAAACTTGTCCGGCTTGTCATAGTCCTTCTTCTTGTTGTTGAAACGATCAACTTTGCTGCTATCCTTTCTTTTGAAGTCTCTGCGAGGTGGTCTGTCCGTCGTCGGAACATCGTTGGAACTGCGCCCTTGCTGTTTCCAGAATTTCTTTGTACGTCCGTCTTGCAACATCTTTGCCACTTTTCTGGAAATATAAGATACATCGTCTTCAGAGGAGTTTCCAGAATCTTCTTCTTCCACATTGAGAGCAATACTCCTTGTTGATTCTTCTTCAAGATGATTCATCTCGTATGTTTGAAGAATTCCCACTAAGCCATCCAATGTAATGGTGTTCAACTTATCCAATTCTTCCAATGTTGCAACCTTCGGAGCATACTTCTTGGTAAGAGTCCTCAACATCTTTCGAACCAATTTTTGATTATCATAAATCAATCCCAAGGAATAGGCTTGATTTACAATATCTTTGAACCTCCCGTAATAGACCGAAATAGATTCATCCTTGTTCATCTTCAAATTCTCGAACATGGTTTCAACTCGCTGTAATTTGGTAGCCCGAACATCTTCAGAACCCTCATACATAACCTCTAGAGTCCTCCATGCGTCATGAGCCAGTGTGTGGTTTGTGACTAGCTGGAACTGCGTTTCGTCCATGGCGCTAAAAATCGCATTTAAGGCCGTATAATTCCCTTTCTTGGCATCTTTTTCAGCTTGAGTATATTCAGCCTTCGTTGCCGGTCGACTTCCAGGTGGATCCGTAGAACCATCAGCTGTAGCTCGTGGTCGAGTGGGTGGTTGCCAGGCTGTCTCGACTGCGTCCCAAACATCATCTCCAAGTGCCATAAGATGGATCTTCATCCGAGTTCTCCAATATCTATAATTCGTGCCATCGAACAATGGTGGTCTTGACAAAGAAGCGCCTTCTCTATTCATCTTTCCAAGAAATTTTTCAGATCGCCTCTACTATATCAGAGTCTGCCGCTCTGATACCAAGTGTTGGTCCCAGATTACGTAAAATCTTGGATTTAGCGCGGTCGTCGAGCAGTAGTTAAAACGACGTGTGAACGATAGTGAGTGTGTGAATCAGAGTGTGCAAATCAGTGTAATGCAGCAGAAAGTAAAGACACGTGATTTGGTACCCCAGTTCGGCCTTCGGCCTACGTCTGGGGGATTCCAATCCAGGCTCTAATACTATCACTCAAAAATCTTAGACCTAAAAATTACACAATCAAAACAGATTCTGTTACCAAGACTTCCTCGCTGGTAGACTGATCGTTGTTTGGACTCCCCCACAACCACGATCACCGGACAGCTCGTCCAATCCTGTTTCTCCGATTGTTTGAATCCTCAGATCTTGAAACTCAGGTGTAGCAGATGTCCTGAATCAATCCTTCAGATCTCCTTTGAGTTCCTTTACAAGGCAACTCCAAAAACTTTGAATGAAGAAATTCTTTCAACAAGAAAACTTGTTGAATCGATGTAACACAGACCTTGATGAACAAAAAGATCTCTCAAAATGTAAAACACACATCAAGGATTTTCCTAACACTCTCAAGAAAATAGAACGATCAAATCTAGAGAGAAAAACCGACTAAGTGTGTAATGTGTGTAAAAGTGAAAGTTACAACTCAAATCTATTCAAAAACTACATACACAGGGTCTAAATACAAGTATATATACACAGAGATACGAATTAGACTCGTGTGGGTCGGTTGGACACGCGCACAGAAACAGAAACTGTCGCACATGTCTGACTGTAACTGCTTTGGTCGTTCTGTCGTAGTTTCAACAACCATGGAACTACTAAATCTGCACAAGAGCACGTTAATAACAACAAAGATATTCAATTTGCAGACATTATGATAGAAATTTAATAATGACAACATAGACTGTCAACCCTTTCTCTCCTCATAGAGCAACTTTGTTTTGTCCTCTTGTGCCATGGATCTCTTGGTTACTAACTTGCTAAAAAGGATTAACAAAGAAAATGGAAGATTAACAAAGGATAGAGAAGCTAAACCGCAACAAGAATCGTCGGGGGAAGCAACCAAGGTGTTCTAAACATTGACCTCATCCCAATCCTTCCACTCAAGCCTCGGTTTGATGATCAACCATGGTAGCTTCAAGCCAAATTGATGAATGTTTCCAAGCAAACATACAAAGTGTGTGTGAGAGTGTTTATGAACTCACAAGTGATCTTTGAAGAGAGAAAATTAATATTCATTCAAGCAAAGATGTCTTACAAGTGAAGGGGGAGGACATATATATAGGCCAAACCCCTTAGAAAATAAAAGAAATGCAAAATACATAAAAAAAATGGACCAAGTGCGGGTTACGAGGCAATTCGGTCTATGGCAATTCGGTTTAAGAGGGGCAATTCGGTTTAGACCGAATTGGCTAGACCGAATTGAGAGAGTTAGGAAAATTTTCCAAGGCACGGAGGCAATTCGGTCTATGGCAATTCGGTTTAGACCGAATTGGCTAGACCGAATTGGCTAGACCGAATTGAGAGAGTTAGGAAAATTTTCTAAGGCATGGAGGCAATTCGGTCTATGGCAATTCGGTTTAGACCGAATTGGCTAGACCGAATTGGCTTCAATGCCTTAGCCAAATTTCATATGCTCTTAATCAATGCCTTAGCCAAATTTCATATACTCTTATTCAATGCCTTAGCCAAATTTCATATGCTCTTATTTTCTACACTATTACAAAATATATTATCCGACCAATCTCCGACTTGTCCGAAAATTATCCGGCGACCGGCGGTGGCTCTGGCCGACCTCCGGCGAACTTCCGGTCAATTTTCCGGCGAGCTCCATTTGACCTTCCGGCGATGCTCCGATGCTCCGGTGGCTTCTCCGGTCGACTTCCGGCGACTCTCCGGCGATGGCCAACTTCCGGCCAACTTTCCGGCGAGCTCCGTTTGACTTTCCGGCGATGCTCCAATGCTCCGACGGCTTCTCCGGTCATCTTCCGGCGACTCTCCGGCGACGGTGATGGCTTACTGCTTCAAAATTGGGGATTCCATGGTTGGAATCCCTCCGGTCTCATCGAGCTGGATCATGATCAATGCTTTCGGGCTGTGGCCTTCTTCTTTATTGATTTCTTCTTGGAATTCCTCAGTCTTGAGAAGGCTTGCAATCCGGTCCATGAATTTCCTTGCCGGGTCCTGGAGTGTGGTCGTGATGGGATACTTAATGCTGTAGATTTGGCTCCCACGCCATCTTGGGGTGGATAAACACTACTTAGACAATTTAATATCTAGGCCTTACTTCTTACACGTATTTATTTGCCCATAAAAGTTACCCAAATGTTCTTAAATCTTGACACATTCTGAAGCCACGAAAGATGGGCGAGTCGGCAACGAACATTAAAATAGCATTATTTGATAAGCAGCAAGAATACTTGGCAGTTCACTAGCAAAGCACAAAATAGAAAATTGACTTCAATGCTTCAATCAACTGTGATTTTCAGCAAACATACAGAATCAAGTCTCTTCTTTTTTTGCTCTATTGACAAAAATAATAAATAAAATATAGGAAAAGGGATAGAAAGTGGAATTATACCTTATGGGTTGAAAAAGATTTGATGCGTCCGGTGCTACAGTGACGCCGCCGGTGAAGGAAGAACGATGGGATTGTAGAATGCAGATAATGATGGAAAATAGAATAGCAGGGGTTTGTGTGGGTTTTGACATTTGAAATATTTTTTTTTTTTTGATAACTGACTTTTGAAATCTTTAATTTAGGGATTTTAAAATCTTGTAGGATTTAGTAATATAAATTTTAAAATCCAACCCTAATATAAATGGGGTTTTGAGAGTTAAATACCCATGCCAAAAGAATTGCAAGTTCAGTACCTGCATACCATTTCTATTATGGGGATGTTTGGGAGTTAGCAGATCAGCTAGCAGATAGCAGATTCGGAAAGAGAATTGTGAGAGAATATGTTGATTCAATCCGCTATATGCTCCTAAATATGCCGGCTTCCAAACATGCCCTATGTATTAGTACCTAATTTACAAATACATTACAATTCAGTACCGCTCCATTAAAACAAAAGGAAAAACATATTATACTTGTGAAATTACAAAATTACCCTCACTTTTTGCACTTTTTGCAGGCTGATTTGACAGGGAGAGAAGATGATAATCAGTACATTGGGGCTGTAAACATGGGAAGAATCGAATTTGGGAGGGAAATTCTTCATCCTTGGTGTGCGATGGTCTGTAGGGTGGAGAAACTTCTTGGGGAGGTTCTTCATCTTCCGTGTGCGCTGGTTTGTTGAAGAGAACATGGCTAGGGTTTACCCTCTTCGTCAGTGGCAGATTTTGGAAGATGAGAAAAGGGTTTTTGGGGAGGGGCTACTGTGCCATGAGGAGGGTTTCTAGGAAGAGGATTTCAAGCTTTTTTATTGGAGGAGATGACGGTAAGGTGAAGGCAAGGATTTTGGGTAGGGCAGCAACTTCGATTTAGGTTTATTTTTAAGGAATAAAGTTCGAAGGGAAGGCGGATGACGAACGGCAGCGAAGGCGAATGAAATAGGGCATATATAATGTTACTATGTCAGCTCCTCTATTCCGGGATTGGCTTACACGAGCTGCCGGTATTAGTTGCATAAGTTGTACTGTTAAGGCGTCGAATGAATACGTAGCCTACAAGGGAGGGATGAAAAAAGGGTATCAAGCTAACTCTATCTCTAAAGTAAAGGGGCTTGCTTTCTTATGGTTATGCGTCATGAAATTAGTATGGATCGCTTAGAGCTTGCTAAGTCCTTTATTTGAACATACATTGAACTTCCAATAAGCCATGTAAAGTCTTTAGAAGTTGCGGTGGTCAAATTCTTTCTTTACAGGTATGCTGAACAGAACTTTTTGGTGCAGGTTGATGTTTTGTTAAGCCCTGTAGTGGTATAATTATGGAAACATTTTGATGTTTTTGCTCCAGAAGACTGGTACATTTGGCACTGCCATAAGAAAGACTGGAAGGGTGTAAATTTTTTGTATGGTTTCAGCTTTTGAAAATTTTCTTAATATAGTGGTTTCAATATTTGATACCATGTAATCATATAACAATTGAAAGTTCATGATATGCTAGTTATTAATTATAACGGTATGTATTCATAACTATACTACTGTTCTTGTACATGTATACCATTGTCCCAACTGCAATTTGATACGCAATCATTAAAAAAACAAATGGAATACGACTAACCATAAGATATTATACGAAACAAGTGTGGGAGTAATATCACATTTCATTTGGTCATTACAAGAATTAACACGACAATGAGAAGCACAAAACAATGAATTTTCCAATGCATTTCCCCACCCCCACTTTCATTGTTGGTGTGCACCGGGCTCATTTCTTCCATCATCAAGCCAGTTGACATAGGCACACCTCGATTTAGAGGCGACCTACCTTCACTCGGAACTTCTACGGAACACGTATGCATGTCTTCGTGTGTAGGATATGGAGACTGCACAATAGTTACCCATTGTGCACTGATGGGTGTTACCCAATCAACAAATATGCATTGGTCGTGATTACGCCAGCTATAGTACAACCTTCATTCATTCTCGTTACGTGTACTTTCGACAACTCAAATACCGGCCCTCTTGTCGCATACATGCCGTAGGAAACGAAGGACCCACAAAATCCATGGTGTCTAGCGTTCGTTGATCCAACATTCTCGTAGTTGGGATTTGAGACCTTGAGTCGTTGTTCCATGTAGTTGGGTTGAACAAATATGAATGTGAAAATTAGTGTATTTGTTTGAGGTAATGTGGGAAGGGAATCATGAAGATATAGGAGGAGACATGTGAAGACAATGCTATTGGGAAGTGAGAAAGTAAATAATCTTTTCAGAGATTGAGTGTACTTGTCAATAAAAAGTGATATCTCTGCAAGAAATGAAAGGTTGTGGTCCCCGCTGCATTATTAAGCGGAAATCACTTACAGCACCAGTGCCTAGCCAGGAATACCAATCACTATTTTTTCAAGCACCATTTTCCATGCTTATTGTAAGGTATCTTAGGTACCCTTCACTGAGTAAACACCATACATTTACAAAATAACAACACTATTCTCTTTGGCAAAACAGTATTACCATTAAGCAACCGTGATGTTTTAGTAGACCGTTACTGCTAAAAAACCATGACATCATCCGTTGGCATTCAAAATCGATGTTGTGACCACACTTCGCAAAACACTGCTTGTTTTGAGAAGTAACACCATACTTTAACTTATGATGTACTGGACATCTGATCAACAAATACTAGATATGATGTTGTACCTTCTTCTGTTCTTAATACATTATATATATTGTTGGTTCATCATCTACTTCAATTGCCATCTGCTATTTTCATTTGCTTTTGGATTTTTGTTCCTCCCACACCACAACGTTGCACACTATAATATGAATTGAATTCTACTATGAGGAAGAACTCCACTTTGCAAAACCAGCAATGCACACAAGTAGCGTTAACATGTAACACCATAGTTTTAGTTATGATGTACTGGACATCTGACCAACAACCACTAGATGTGATATTGTGCATTCTTCTATATTCTTAACACATTCTATACATTGTGGGGTTCATCATATACTTCAGTTTCCATATTCTATTATCATTTGCTTCGGATTTTTGTTCCACTCACACCACAAAGTTGCACACTATGACATGAATTGAAACTCTCATGTGAGGATGAACTCCAATTTGCAAAACCAGCAGTGCACACAAGTAGTGTTAACATTTAACACTATAGTTTTAGTTGTGATGTACTGGACGTCTGACCAACAACCACTAGATGTGATGTTGTGCCTTCTTCTGTGTTTTTAACACATTCTATGCGTTGTTGGGTTCATCATCTACTTCAATTGCCATATGCTATTATCATTTACATTCGGATTTTTGTTCCACTCACACCACAATGTTGCACACTATGATATGAATTGAAACTCTCATATGACGAAGAACTCCACTTTGCAAAACCAGCAGTGCACACAGGTTGTGATGTACTGGACATCTGAACACAAAATTAGGAGGTTTATACATTCAGTGTACGTGTTCAGTCCATGCATTTACTGTAATTGTTCAGCTCAAACATTAAATGCATCCCAAATGAACAGAAAATACTACGTGCATCACCTTTACATTAAAACATACCATCCATGCATAAAATGTTTCATACGAAGCAAAATAAGCAACTATGTCTTCTACTATTAACATAACAACCGAATACTATTCTCCTCCATCAACAACACCAAGTTAGTTATTTACCAACACTTGTTAAAATATAAATCCAACATCAATGTTAAGGGGGAGCAACAATATTTTCACCCGGGGGGGGGGGGGGGGGGGGGGGGAGGGGTGGGGAGGGGAATCTTCCTTTTGAGCAATGGGCTGGTCATTCTTTTGAGATGGGGGGTCATCACCTGTTACGGCAGTGGGGTCAACATATTTTCCATTAGGGGGAGCAACAACCTTTTTAGCGAGGGATTCATCTTCATTTCAGCAATGGAGAGGTCATCTTTTTGAGTCGTGGGGTCACAAAACGCGGGATAATCGGCTCAGAAATTGGCTTGGCCATATGCGGGAATCTTTCATAAAACAAGCCTTGAGCGTAAAATACTACGACTGAGATACATGGTACGAATGGTATATGATAAGTGTCTTACAGTGCAAGGTTATTGCTTAGCTAACATGACATTGTTGATTTCAACACTGCATTGTGGTGTACTTCATGTTCAGTACGTGTATCTAACACTTACCACCACTCCCGCCGTGCATCCATCCAGATAGACCTTGCTTCCCTCTTTTTTACTCGGTTTACTTCCCTCTTTGATTCCCTCTTTTTTACTCACTTTCCGACTACCTTTCGGCAGCATTTTCTTTTCCTGCAAAGCACATTATTCCACACTAATGTTCAGTATATTGAATAGCAGACTCGTCTATAAACAATACTACTATAGAAACCTGCCCAGGACATCGAATACCAGACTAATGTTCAGGACATCGAATACCAGACTCGTCTGTAACCGACACTAGTGTTCAGTACATCGAATACCAGACTCGTCTGTAAACATTGCATATATTTGAAATCAATATCTTGGAACAACAAAATATTTCAGGGCCAGCTGGTATACACTGAAATAGACAATAGTGTCTGTAAGGTCTTCACGGGTATAGCAAATTCAGTTCCGCATAATAGACAAGATCACTAAACCCTAAGCCCCTAACTTGTAAGAGTTGTGGGAAAGAAGCTCAAATCCAGTGTCTTCTTGTGGAATGGTGGACATTAGGCATCTTCTTGTAAAAAATTGCTCCAAAGGAAGACGCCATTTAAGGGTAATGGCAATCGCGAGACATTGTTCAACGTTGTCGGGCAGCCCCTGAAATTACCCCGAGGCTCTGCAATCAGCTTCGCCGCCAAGGATGTGATCAAAGGCTTGCTTGCTAAGGATCATCAAAAGAGATTAGGATTCAAAAGAGGCGCCACGGAAATCAAACAACATCCCTTATTCGAAACTGTAAATTGGGCGCTCATACACAATTGACAGCCGCCTCATATTCCCAAGCCTGTCGATCTTACATCGCTGCACCAGACAAATCCCAGGAATGCCACAAATTCAGACAGGTCATCTGGTTCCTACCTGGAATTCGACTTCTTCTAGAGCCTAAGCACCCTTTAATTTCATCTGATCTCTCTCCATTGTCCCCTTATTACTGGAAATTTGCAAATCAGTGGGAAAATCTGCAAATTTATCAGAAAGTTTCTTACGCATTGTTTGCCAAATGAAATTTCCACTGAAGTTTCTTAAACATTTTAAAAATGAGGAATAAGCAACCTTTGACATTAGCCTCTAAACAAAAAGTTTCCCAAAAATCAATAGAAAGTGACATTAGCCTGTAAACAGATTTCTGGGAAAATCCCAGAAAATTTACAAAATAAAGGGTTGGCAACCTTTAGTTTCTGGGATTAAACTACTCATACGGCAAATGTGTAAAAAAATTCACAATCCAATAATGCACCTGCAAACAAAAGAACAAAAACAAAAAAATGGCACGCATTAGTATCAAACAAAGAGGGAAAGAAAAGAAAAATCGAAAACAAAATGTTCAGTGAAAAGGAAAGCAGGACAAATGATTTGTTTCCAAAGCAAAGGTGATGATAAACTTCATCTAAAATGACTAATAAGTTCTCACTTCGAGCGGGGGTACATACCGGCGGTGGAGGAGGGCGGCGCAAATAGCAACAGAAGTGGTATGCGGAAGTCTTGTTGGGTCGGATTTAGGGGGAATACAAAACAAATATCCTACTATATAGTCAAACACTCGACAGACATTCCAAAAAGGAGGAGTTCACATTGGAAGACAAACACTCGACATGAGCGTAATAAGAGGGAATAAAGCAATTCAACGGGAAACCAAACCACCAAATAGATTACATAAGAGGGCATTCCAAAAAAAAAGGCCCAGCGATAAAAAAAATATAAATATAAATATAGCTACAAAGCAAATGCTTGTAGCATACTTGCGAACAATAAGGAATGGCACAGACCATTGCACTCAATGGTCTCTATAGTGAAGGTAAGAGCATCCCATTTCCAGTCTCTGTGTTGAAGTGTTACAGTTGCGGAATATCAGCTTATCTTGAAACAACAGAAAATAAAAAAGACAAACTTTAAATGCATCTTATCTCAGTATTGATGAAACTACAAAATGTAGCTTAAGTTTCTCTTATTCAGAGACTAAAGCAACAGTAACTTACACAACCAACATCCGAGCAGCAATGAAGGTTAACGAATTAGAGCCATATTACATTGTTGGTCGAGGAGTAGGATTAAGGCGCTGAAGGTTAACGATTCTCTCATTCGCATCAATCTGTTGGATATCTGTAGTTTTCCCAGTGAGCAATGCTCAAAAACCCCAGCATCTCTGAACTAAAACACAATTAAACAAACAAAGAAACAATGTATTGTAATCAAATACCACTCATCAACCTTTAAAATTGCTTCAATGCCAAATGTATGCAACTGCACGAACATTCACATCGCCAAGATACATTTTTTCACAACACGCAAGTTTTATATTTGGTAAAAGTTCAGTAAAAGAGGCAAAACTTAGGTTCAACATGAAGTTCATCCGGCAAAGTTTGTTGATAAAAAAAATTAGAAACAAAAATAACAGGAATTTGTTATGAGAAAGAATAACAGAATCTGTACTACTTGGCAAAAATTAGCAACAAATTCTGTACCGGAATAGGAGAATAACATAAATTAGCAACAAAAATACTACTTGACAGAAAGCGAAATCTGTACCGGAATTTGTTATGAGAAAGAATAAAAGAATCACATTAACAGGATTGGAGACGGGAAGACGAATGACGTACGGCGATAGGAAGTCGAAGGACGAACGGCTTCTCGGAAGGACCGGCGAAGGGCAGAGGAAAGGCGGCGCTAGGCCGCGAGCAGACATACGCTGGACGGGTAGAGGATAGGCAACACCAGCAGCTACACGCGAGACCGGCGAGGCGGCGCCGGAGTGGTGGGGGAGGATCGAAGGGAGTGGCGGTCTGGAACTGATTTTGGAAGTGATGGGCGACATATCGAAATTTCGAATGAGGGAGATGATGGGCTGATATGGGGAAGAGAAACGATGTTTGGGAAGATAAACGATCTTGGGAAAAGAAACTTCTTGGAAGATGGCTGCAATAAAGGGGAATGAGATGAATACACAGTTTTTTCCGATTTTTTATTTTTGAAAATGGCATTTTGGTAAATATTTCAGTGGGTGAGAGAGAGTGTGAAAATTGTTGAATTTAGTGTAAAAATAGGTGGGCGGGAAACTGTGTGCGTAAAAGGGGTATCTTGTTATTATATATATAATGATATATCTAATATATATATGCCATGCCTTTTACTGTTCCAAAGAATAGTAATTATGCACCTGCTATCCTGTTGTACCCTTATGTTTTACTTCTATTTCATTCCACTTCCACTCAATCTGCCTATTTTGCCCCCATTTTGTCGTTTCTATTCTGAATCATCCATTCTTCATTTGACTCATTCATTTATCCTTTTGACTTTGTTCATCTTTTTCATCCTCCAAGACTCCCCTTTTGTTCTGTTCCTGCGTCTCTTCAATCCCAAATTTCAATTCCATGCCTCTCCATTTTCCCTTCAACTTGTCTCCTTTATTCTTTTTTCTTCTTCTTCTTCTTCTTCTTCTTCTTCTTCACTTCACACGTAGAGATGGCGAAGCCGCGGCAGATGGAGATGGGAGCGGCGTGAGCGAGCAGCTGGATGGAGACGGAGGAGCGGAAGTAGTGGAGGCTGCGCTGTGACGGAGGGAGTGCGAGACCGGCGCAACGGACAGCAGCTGAGCAGCGGCCAAGACAAGGGAGTGTGAGTGGACGACGCTGGAGCAGAGTCGCGGCAGTGGTGCCGAGCGGCGGAGGCGCTGGGCAACAGGGAGTGCGCCAGTAGAGGGCTGAAGCAGGGCGCTGTGAGCGGCGTCGAAGAGCAACCGCTGGTCGAGCCGTGGCCGGTGAGGCGGCAGTCGATGATGGCACCAGTGGTATCTCTTCATCATTTCTCTCTTTTTGTTCTTTTCCCTTCTTCCTTTGATGTTGATGTTGGATTTTGATGGTGATTTGGTGATTGTTGTTCTTGGTTGGTTGTCTGGGGATTGGGATTTTAATTGTTTAATTTGTTGTTGATTGTTGATTGTATGTCTTGATTGTTGAATAATTTTTGTGCCTAATTTTGAGGTTGGCATTGTTGAACATTTAATTGTTGGATTGTAGAATATTGGGTGCTTCGAGAAATGATTTTGGAATTGTTGAATAATTTGGCTTGAATATAAATAAAAGATTAAGATCGAGTAATTTTGATTTGATTACTTTGATTGATTAGATGAATAATGTAATGTTAATCATTGTGTTGAATTTGGTAACTTTTTAAGTTCTTTGTACGAAACACGAACATACCACGCACGATCGGTCGTACAGCCACCTGTATTTTCGATTATGGAATGTATATAGTGGTGAACTTTGGCTTGAGAATGATTTCTTGATTTGTTTTGGTATTGTAGTTCTGGTTAAAAGTTTTGTGAATTAGTTGATGAATTTGTGAATAGATCATTGGATTATTATTTACTAATGGTTTGTTGAACTCTTTTAGTAAATGTTCTTCAAGAGATCCCCTTCTTCCTCTTGTGTTAGGATTCACGTCATATCCGTTCTTGGAACCTTATTTCCGCTTATTTTCCTCCTGTTTTCCTTTTTGTTTTGTTTTGTTTTATTTTGTTTTTTAAGAAACTTCTAACGTTTTATCCGTTTTATCCATTGTATCCGTTCTATCCGTTCTCGGAACCTTATTTCTAGAGATCCCCTAATGTTTTATCCGTTCTCGGAACCTTATTTCTACTTTTGGGTTAGTTCTTTTTACACGACTTGTCAACTAGAAAAAGCTCACCACACACTATGCTACATCTCATTCACCTTTGTTACTCTATTCTTAATTCCTTGAATCTCATATTTTAACAACTTTGAACTATCCCTTCAAAAATAAACTATATGTATATATAAGAAATATATACATCCTATCTGCACTGAGTTTTGACGAGATGGAACAGGCCCCTGATGTTCTAGCTCCGATTTGCATTTTCTTCTCAATGGGATTCGATTTGGGGTTTCAGTTATGTTTCTTTCTTCTGTTTAAAGCTTATTTCATCTTGGATTGCTGTTATTTTTTCTTTCTTTTTTTTTCCCCTCGGCTGAATTGAAGCCTTTATGGTATTTTTACGGCGTCTTGTTCTGATTTATTTTTGTGTGTGGTTTGCTTTCCATGGGCCTTTGGTTCAATTAAATATAATCCATTAATCATCTGTTTTTTTGCATCTGGTTTTACTCTTTGCATTGCTGTGAATACTTTGTTTTTTTGCATCTGGTTTTACTCTCTACTACTTCCAAGATTGATTTTATAGATGTTAGCTATAGTTTTTTCATTGTTTTGATTGTTTATGGTATTATATATGCTTACCATCTTGCATTGCCTACAATCACTATTATCAATTAAAACGTTCACTTGCTTGTTTTTTGGATGATACGTATAGTTGGAGTCTGTGTCCATATAGATTTACATACTCTAAATAGATTTCAAGTATGTTATTAACTTTATTCAAACAACCTTAAAATACTACTCAATTATTTTAAATGAGTCCCCTTTTTACATGCTCACCTTTTATATAACAAAAAGATGTTTTAATTGCTTATATACACTTATGTTATTCTTCGGGGCACCATTTAAAGAAGATTATAATACATCCGATGGGAATAGCTCAACAATCAACTGGAAATGGCACCCATGGTTTGATTTTGACTTCATATAATAGCTTTTCTTTTCTACGAAACCAACCATGTTCTGTTTTGTCCAATTTTTTGATTGTGTCAATGTTAAGGGGAAATATATTTTGGCTGTAATATCATTCTGTGTCTATGGTCCAATAATTTTTTGATAGTATTACCATTCTATAATTGTTATATTTAGGTTGTTTCTAATAGAATTAGATATGCTCCTTTTTATTCTATTATCCTTTGATATGCACCGCGTGTTTTGTTTAGTTGTTCCATTGTTTTTACAATAGCAAGCCTACATTTTCATACATTATGTCATTTTCCCACCGATGCGCGCAGCGTAGCGCGCGCCACCGGCCGATTACTAGTATATCTAATATATATATATGTAACTTGGTAATGGATAGTAACTAAACGAGGAATAGTACTATTTATGTTGCTCGAAATTACGCCGTGTGCCCTCCTCCAACTTATTCTTCCGCTCCTCATCGGCAAAATTGTATTTTCCTCTCATCCCCCAACCTATTCACCCGTACCCGCCGTCCTTGCCTCCAGCTTCCGCCGTCGTCGTCTTGACCGTACCCCACGAGCATTTCGCATTGCAATTCTCGGGGGTGGAATTGCTACCATCTTCGATTTCGTCTTCTGCCTCCCGTTCCCTGATCAGTATGTCGTTGAGCCAACGGACGGCTTGTCTGGCTCCTTTCTCGCAATCAGTCGCGTCGACGGCTCCATGAATGTTATTGGTAATTTTCTTTTTCTTATTAATTTGTTTGCTTGGCGGTTCTGATTTGTTGTTGTTTGGATTATCGGTGGATTTGTTTATTTATTTTTCCTTCTGCGCTCCGTAGATGAGATACCTCAGTGCAACTCGCTCCGCGTTCCTAAAATCCAGACTATCTATGGCATTGTTGGGATGCTCAAGCTTTTGGCAGGCAAGTCCTTTGGTTTATTGGATATTCTTTTTTCCTTTATTATTTATTTAGCACCTGTTGGCATACTGATTTCGTTTTCACGCCGTTCGAGCCTGTCCACGCGCAAGATCGCCGCCCCGCCGCAGGCCACCTACGCGCGCCACCGCTGGCTGCGCGGGATTTCAGGTATTGTGTCTTACGTTGATTACTATTGCCCGGTCTAGGCTTTGTGTACAGATTAATACCACCCGCATCCATGTCTTGCCCTTGCCCTAATTTCCCTTTCCGCATAACCTCTGATGCGGTCAGTTTTAGATCTCAAGTGCCCTTGCCCTAATTGCCCTTCATCATTCTTGGTTTTTGGTTGTGTCTTATGGAATTTTATGAGGTGGCTGTGTCTATTCTTTATTTGCAGTGAGATTGTTAATTTACGAGGGTTATGTGCCTCCGATTGATTTCGTGCAGAGTGCTAAAATTTATGTTGGGTATTTTTTTATCTGATTGGGTCGGTAATTGGGGCCAGGGGTTTACTTCGATTGGGATTTTGTACAAAACACTTGAAAATACTGTTTATCTAAATGAAGTAACATGCTTGATGGCCTGTGGACATTGTATAAATGGTAAGACACATGTTTATATGTTTCTGTTGCAAATTAGAGTTTTGAAGAGCAGACTTCGGCCAATTTTCCTGTCACACTGAGAGGCGCAGCATTGCTGAGAAGGGAAGATAAGTTTACAGAGGTGAGCAGGGAGCAGGAAAATATTTTGGATTGAAAATTAATGTGCATTGAGAATTGAGTTGGGGATATTTACAGATTGAATTATTCTTTTTAAAATGTTTCACTAATTTCATTTTTGGTTCTTGGATTAATTTTGATTGGTTGATGTTGTTTAATCCTGGCTTCAGTAGGAGTCCTTTTCATAGGGAATACTTGCATTGTGGGTATAACTATTTAGATTTTGAGATTATAATGGAGGCACCAGCGATGCCAGATGTTGCAATCCTTGGAGCATCGGTCCCTAATCATGCTTCTTATTTTCACATGGCTCAAGGAGGCATGGAATTTTTTTTAGTCATTTTCAGTAATTAGTGATTTTATCTAAACCCTAAGCCCCTAAAAAAATTCCTATGTTGACATTCAATTACAATTTATGCAGCATAAAAATTCAAAGCTATTTGTTGTAAGGGGCATTTTTTCTGTGTTTGTGAAGGAAGCTGTGAGTGTTGTTTCATTTCTTTACCTTTTTTTGGGAATGCCCTTACTCTGTCTTATTCTTCGTGTTAATGATGTTAATTTTAAAACTTATGGTTTTGATGGTGATTTGATGATTTTATTTTTGGTTGGATTTTATGGATGTATTTCATTATTGTTCCTGTTCTAAATTATGAAAAGATCTAAGCCGTGTTTGGTTTGATTGGTTTGGATTTCACTGATGAATTTACCACCAAATGGCAGTGGCATGCTTTACTTATTCTTCCTTCAAATCCGAATGCATTTAGCGAAACGAGGCCTTGAGTGTTTATATCCTTTGTGTTCCTGTGGATGTTACTTTCAGGGCTCTAATGTGATCTTATGTCAAGTGTTTTTCTGGTAAAACTATGGCAATTGGACGACTTTTCTCGAAAGATACTCAGACATTATTTTACAACTACAAGCAGTTGCCGATTCAGCAGATGCTTGATTTTGACTTCCTTTGTGGTAAGTTTATCTGAAACATTTTCTTCCGTATGACTTCTTCAATTACGTGTATATTCCATAACTTAAAATTTTTTTTTTTCTGTTAATTGACTTTTGATTTTGTTATTTCTGATTAAGGGAGAGAAACACCTTGTGCTGCTAGAATCATTCACCCAGGTTCTGAGGTTTCCAGAGACTGTTTTTCAGTCAAGAGGAAATTGCTATTCCTGTTGATTCAGCATGGCTTTTATTTCTATTGTCATCCGCTGTTATTTATTTTTGGTTTCTGTAGCCATGTTTTCTTCAATAAACCATCAAAGATTGTGAAGTTGGAATCGTCTCCTCCTCGCCTCTCTGCCTCTATGGATCTCTACTATGAGTGATTAAAACATTTACTCTTTTTTTTCGTAACCTCAAGTTTAAAGTGCATTATTTATTATTATTATTATTATTTATTTTTTTTGATTTTCTGCCATGAATGCTACAAGTGAAGTAAATTTGGCACCCAATGTAGCATTCAATATAAATCGAATAGATATTTTAGTTGTAGTTTTAGTTAGAATTTTCTCTGATGCTAATTTATACCATGTACACATTCAAAAATTTATTGTTTTACTAAATTTTCCATTTCATTGTCTCACAAGGAGAAACCATCATTGTATGCACCCCAGGTAGGTGTACGCTATGATGGGGTTTACAGGATTGAGAAATGCTGCCGGAAACCTGGAAGTGATGTATACATTTCTCTAAAAACACCAAATATTATGTGCTCTCGGATTAATATATTTCTTACTGTGTTTTTGATGAATTATTACAGGGGTTTAAGCTCTGTCGTTACCTATTAGTTCGGGTGATAATGATCCAGCACCATGGACAAGGTTACTTACAATGGCCGATTAGGTCTGTTTCAGCATTCACCTCTCATATTCTTTTCCTTGCTTTCATATTTAAATTGGCATGGTGTATACAATTCTGTTCATCCATATCATGGGTAGATGGGTTTATGGTTTCAGCTTGCACTTCTAAAGGTTTTGTGTGCTCAGATCTGAAGGATTAAACTCATCTTTTATATGTTGTTTAAAATTAATTTATTATCTTGTTTCTTAGAGTTTGTGAACGTGTCAGCCAAACCAGGAGAACATTATTTTAGTGCGCTGATGTAGAGTAGGGATTTGTTGCTTCCTTCAGTATTTTTGCTAGCTCAGCACTTTATTATATTTATCTACTATTTTTGCTTACGAGTTTAGCTTTTACTTAATATGCAGAACACCACCTCCAAGCATTTCTATGGTCGTTTTAAAGTTTTTACTTCCTCATATTAAGCTCATGTTAGAGAAACGATGTAACTTTATCTTACTGTTCATTTTTTCTTTTTGGTTATAGATCACAGAGCAAATTTATGTTGGATCATGCATTCAGACGGAAGCAGATGTAGCAACCCTGGCTACTACCGCGGTTAAAGTTATCATTCCTCAATTTTATTTACTACTACTACCGCGATTTTCATGTTGCTAATTACTCTTTTCTCAAGGCTACCCTGGAATTCAGTCAGGTTGGCAGTCTTTGTCAAGTGTTCTGTCCAACAATTCTCACTACGACTTTCCTTATGCAAATGCAATATGTGTGCATGTGTGTGTCTCCCCACATGCATTTTGGCCATTATCTCTCCAAAACTATGTTGACATTTGATCCATAATTGTTTAAAAGCTCACCCAAAACTGATTGGAATACCTGCATCAGGGAGTCCCTGCAGTGCTTAATTTCCAGAGCACAGTTCAAGCAGCAAATTGGGGAATTGATTCAAATGCAATCAATGAATTGTGCCAAACTTATACTATCCTTATGATTAACTATTCAATAAGGTAATAACTGTTGTGCTTTCTGGAGACCGTGTTACCTTTTCCCATTTCCTGTCTAATATTGAATTTGAATAGCTCATGCTATTTAATAAAGATCATGCATTCTTTAATTGGTTGTATTCAATCTCATTTAGCATTCCTATCTGAATTGATGTAATTTGACTAATTACTGTTGCCTTTTGTTTGTCTTTCAGCGACTATTTGTTCAAACGGCTTCTAATTGGTGATTCCGGTGTTGGCAAATCTTGTCTCCTCCTTCGATTTGCTGTAAGCTTCTGATAATGTTTAAGCATAGCATTTGGATTGAAACTATAGTAGTCTGCTATTCGATTGTGCTGCTATAAATTAGTAAAATTTTTCCCATGCTCATCCCTTGTAGCAAGATTTTACCTGTTCTTTGTCTAATCCAATGAGATTTATCTCAAGCAAATAGAGCATATAATTGTCCAGTGCATCTTCTGCTCGTCAATTGACTCAATCCCTTAATTCATTCTATTGAAGTCATTATCACCCTTGTAGTAATACTTCAGTCAGATTATATTTGCTTCGGTGCAATATGGGCATTGATTCCACTTTGTGTTTTTCATACAGGATGATTCATACCTTGACAGTTGCATCAGCACAATTGGTGTCAACTTTGTAAGACTTGTACTTAAAAATGATTTTGTTTTTTTTTTTTTTGTTTTTTTTATATCTGTCTGGATGATTTTTGTCTGTTAGACTTACAATTCCTTTCTTTCACAGTTACATTAGCACAATTGTTTTTTTTGTAACTGAGTCATTGTTTGCAAACTGGTCTGAGATTTGACATCTTTCTTTGAGCTGCATACCACTGCATTGTTCATACTGTAAGAATAATGACCTCGGTATGTATAGCTGCTGCATCTGGTGTTGGTGACCCCGATGCATCTGCTGCATCTGGTGTTGGCTACTCCATATGTCTGGCATCTTCTCGTCACTTTTTGCTCTCTACAGGTGGCTTTATGGATGAAATTATTGAGCACAAAACCGTTTGATCCTAGAGCAGTTATGGGGTTTGGAATTCTGAATGGAACTTCCATTTGACTTCTCAATCGTGGTTTGGGTTTCACCTTTGATGGTTTCCATCAGGTTGCTCATTTATCCTTATGTAGTTTACATTTCATCCATTTACGAATCACACTTGCACGATCCAAACACAAGAGCTTTTCTGTTCAATCTGAATAGATTTTCAAAGAACATGAAGGAGGCTCAAGTGCCTTAGGGGAGCTCTGGCATTGGTTGTGCTAACAAATGCTTGAGAATGCAGTCTTCTATTTTTCTAGGTGCTTTTACATTGTCTGACTCTTCTTCTATATGCTACAAAAATGTGCTCCATGTTTTCAGGATTAGAAATATGGAGAATACATCTTTATTCTTTGAATATCTATCAAGACCTTTCAGTGACAGATTTCATCTTTATTCTATTTTATTAAATATCTATAATTAGGTTGTATGTGGTTTGAAATGGTAGCCTGGTAGTGGTGGTGGTGCAGGATAGAGTTGATGTTGTAGCTGAGATTTTACTTGATCCAACCACTTTGAGTAAAGATGGAACTGTGGAGTTCAGTGCACTTGCTGTTGGCAATGATACAAAGTACATAGCTTATGGGATCAGTTCAAGTAGAAGTGATTGGGTTAGCATCAAAGTGATGAGGGTTGATGCTAAGAAAAGTTATGCTGCTACCATTTCATGGGTAAAATTCATTGCTGCTTGTGATTCTTATAAGTTATAACTATCTCATATTTTAACTATTATAATGCATTGATAATTATATGTTATGCGTTTAGATATGAAGCCAAAAGATAGTGGTAGAAGAAGTTGCTGATTGGAATTCAGATTTAATTAAAGGATTTTTTGACTTTGCTTAGAAGAAGCTGCAGATTCCTAAATCCTCATTAGCTTTATGCCATTTCTGCCAATCCCCCAACTTTTGATCAATCAAATTAACAAATGGAACACCTGTGCAGGGTCTTCGTATGACTTGGAGGCAGGTCATATCTTTGACCAATGTGTTACAGTAAGTAAAATTCTCCACCAAATCCAGCCCATATTTGGGTAAAAGATATTGGAAAACAATTTAGTTTGTTAATTACATATGATTTCCTAATTCTAAATTGTTGTATGTATACTTGTCAGTAAGCTCTGGGGGATGTGAAAATTTTTTTTGAATGTTTTTCATGGTGCCAGAGAAGGCCGGAATACCAGAGTTCTTGAATGGAGTGGGGAAAGGATTGAAGAATCATGAGGAGAAGCTCGAATCTGGTATTGGTGACTTTCAGAAGCTTCTCCTCACTAGAACCATTAAGTTGAAGAGGCTCGGCATACCCTGCAAAGATGTAAGAACTATAATGTACTGTGTTTTGTTTTAATACTAAGAAGTATGACATTGAGGTGCTTCAAATTTTCGTGGGAATAGGTGCTTTAATAGTGAAATAAGTGGGCAGTCGTTGTTTGATGCCTGTTTTGTAGTTACTTTGAAGCGTACATTTTTCTTTAAATAGGTGACGATATTGTGAGAGTTAGAATGGAATGCAAATGCACTTGTTATCGTCAATTTTTGCTTCAGAATAAATTAAGCCATCTGGTATACCAAATTCATTTACTTTCACTATAAATTATTTTCAATTCAACTTTACAAATCTATCATAAAATCCATTCATAGGCCCGCGCAGCGTAGCGCGCGGCAAAACGAGTTCTAGTATATCTTAAATATATATATGTGAGACTCTTAATTGCCTTATGAACAGTAATGTTCAATGTGCATTTCCTGTTCTACCCTTGATCCCTCTCATTTTACCGACTTACCCCACCCCCAAACCAGGCACAATTTCCTCGAAATTTCCTCCTCCCTTTTTTGCTCGTCATTCTTGTTCTGCGTCTTCCTCATTCGATATTTCCCCCAATTTCACTCCAGGAAATAACCCTCCCCAATTGTTGTTTTTCAATACTTCCTTTTCGGTGCTTGTTTCTATTGTCTTATGGTTCCTCCCCAATTTTCCTCCAATATTCCTGTTTAAACAATCCGGCGCTCAGAGAGCACACTGTTGCTCGGCGGCTCTATCTCGCGCTTCCGTCGTACCCTGTGTGTGGAACTGCCGGCACGCCTCCACCGGTAGCATAGAAGCCTGCGCTGTCAGCTCGCCGCTCCTTCCCCGCCGCTATCCCTCTGCCTTGGTGTTTGTTGGTCGCGCCACCGCGCCTCTGCGTCTCCGCTACCCCCGCCGCCCCTGCCTTGCTCCTCCTTCGGAATCCGCCGCCGGCGCTGCACCCGCAAACGCCACTGCCGAATGCAACAAGCTTGTGTGCTCTCTCACGGCATTCTGTCTATCAGGTCAGGAAAAATACAGCCTTATTTTTGGCTAATTTTGGTTTTTTGCAATTGGATTGTTTTGTGGGTTGTTGGTAATTTGTTGTTTCCTTGTAATGGTTTTCTGACGTTGTGGTTTTTGTGGGGTTTAATCGGTGTCCTTGTTTGTTTCAAGGGTGGATATTTTCTGGATCTGTTTTCGTTTGGGGATTTGATAGCTTTATTGGTTTTCGACTTTTCGCATTACGCAATTTGGTTGGGTTTGCTTCAATTGGATTTTTCATTTTTGTTATTTATGAACTCAGGCTGAAAAAGAAAAGCTACTATCTTGCTCCGTTACACAGAAAGTCCTTTTTGTCAAAGATGACTGATGGATACCTAAAAAAGAATATTTATTATTTGATCCATATCCTGACCCCGACTGATTCTACCATAGAGGCCAACGAAAGACAATAACTCCCCCCCGAACACAGCTTACAACTTTCATTGTACTGTGCTCTCGAAAGAGCAACTCTTCTCAAAATCTCACTCAAAAGGTGCAGTACTGATGCTTTCGTTTCTACTGTAAAATATCTCAACCCTTTGAAGTGTGTGAAATCTGTCATAAGGCTCGACAGAATAAACTTAAATTTCCAGCTCACTTAGTCAAATCCTGTTGTTTCCAGCTTCTGCTATGTATATTTGGGGCCCTTATTCACATGCCACATTGTAGAAAACATTCTTGATAGAAAACAAAAGTGGGCTTGCTACTCTAATCTAATCATCTTGACCTTCATTACAAACAAATTCAATGAATTGTTTATCATATGTTTGAACATTGGAGTTTCATTATTTCATGGCAATATTCTATGGAAAGTCCTTTTATATGTTTTATTTCTCGTCGGTGCCTAATACAGCATATATATGAAAAAAAGGGTATACACCATGATTGGAAGATTATTATTGTTGAATGGTTCTCTGGCATACATTATTTAATGCATTGAGTTATATATACTTGAGTAATGATTTTGCTAGTTTGCTATGCAATGGAATTTGGAATTTGGGATTTGGAAGGGTGGCTTGGGTTTGAATGGAATCTTTATTCGGTTTGGGTCCCTCAAATTAGAATGTGATTTGATTCATACAAAGATATTTGAAGCTTTTGGGGTAGATTCTGCATTAGAAATTTACTTTTGTTCCCTCCTCCCAGCCTGCATATTGAATTCATGCTCCTGAATTAGTGTGTACATCACACATTTTCTTAGCCTCATCTGCTTAGAATCAGGCCCATGACGAGCCTATTTCTCTGGGATCCCCTGGCAGCGCCCCTGAGGCCAACTGGGCAACACTTTGACGTCCTCTTCAAAAACTCAGAACCATAGCAGGATTCTAGGTTAGTTTGGTTTGAACCTCAAATGCTGTTACTGTTCTTATCCTTTGACTTTGAGGTGCTTCATAAAATTCTAGCTTTTGTATGCCATATAATTTACTACAATGCTTGTTCGCATTCAAAATATGTGAGGCAACAAGATGGAAGTTTAATGGCGACAACAATTTGAAACCAAATTTTGGGGTGACTCCATTCAGCTTCAAGAAGTTTGTATTTTAACTCTTGAATCTGAAGATAGAGAAATCTTAGAGTGAAGCAAGGCGCTGTACAACAAAGATCTTTTTAAGCACATCCAAGAATCATTTATGCAAAAGTTTGTTTAATTGCTACTCTAATGCAGTTGGGATACTGTAGATGCAGATTGGAGTACTATGAAGTTTATTGTGGTGACAAGGGGATGGTTCTTTTCTTGCCCTTTTCTACTTATTAGTAGTGTTTATTGTGAAATGAATCTTTATTTATACTTGAAGTTGAAGCTCCGCTCTTTTTGTTCTTGATTGATGGTTTCACCTTTCAAGGATTAAATGAGATTACGTCGATGTTGAGCCAATTGTTTTGATGTGAGCTTCAGTTGGTTTTTCTTGGAATAAATTTTCATGTTGATTGTCTAATTGTTTGATTTGAATTTTGGATATTGGTTTTTAATCAAAATTATGATAAATTAGAATTTTATTATTGAATCTTGCCTTGTGTTAATCCCAAAGTATCATAAATTCGTTGTATGGAAGATTCACGGTTCTTGGTGTGATATTGTGATGTGTTTCTTTGTTGAATTGTAGGGTGCCAAAGATTCAACTGGGAAAGACATCAATGCACTTGAACAACATATACAAAACCTCGAGCCTGTCGACTCCACATTTCTTTAACATATAAACACTATTTCTACATATGACCCCTCTCCTTCGTTCGTTGTTATATTGGATTCGGATTTTTTCCATTCTCAGAACTCATCTTATCAGGAAATGTGCACGGTAATCATCAGTAATTGATAGCTTCCTTTAACTTGATTTTGTGCATCAATTTTGTGTCGTTTTTTATGAGTTGTAAGATTATCATATTATGTATCAGATCATGAAAAATTTCAATATATTTTCTTCTCATCGTCGCGCAGCGTAGCGCGCGGCCGATAAGATTCCTAGTATATATATATGTGAGTCGGGTAATGAACAGTACTTATTACTATTCATTGAACAGTATTGAAAACAAAGAACGTTTTGGTTTCATCCACCCACCCCTAATCCTCATTCCTCACCAATTTCCCCCAAATTTCCCGTTTAAACAATTCGGCGTTTAGATATCGCACGGTGGCCCGCGCCGGCTGAAACCAGCGCGACTTTTGTGCTTCCGTCGTCCCCGTGTGTGGAGCTACTATGGCTGTGTGCAGCCGCCCCTCTCCGCCGCGTTTGACTAGCATCACGCCTCCGCCGGGTAGCCAAGGAGTCATGTTGTGTATTTCAGGTGAATCGTACATCTTTTCGCCTTGCTGTCACCACCTTTCCTATCGCAGGTTGACCGCTTTGCCCAACCAACCGCTCTGAAGATCCAACGATAGCTGTGCTGATCGAGCCCCGCCTGCGGCGCCGCTGCCTCATCCGTGCCGCCGCCAAACTTGCTCCCGCTCCTTTTCCTCTTCGTTCTCCAGACCCGTCCCCTAATCACTGTCGACTCGCCTTCTCAATATCCGGTTTGTTGCATCTGTCCCTGTGTCTGCGCGGCTTCCCTGGCCTCACAGCCCTTCGTTGAAGTAAGCTTTTGTTGCTTTCTGAGTTTCTGTTATTTGATCGTGGTATCATTTTTACGGTATTTTTGTTCGTGTTTCTTAAGAAGTGGGGTTTCGGGTTTCCTAAGGGTTTGATGGTCAAAGATTGGGTTTTTTTTCCTTCTGTTTTGTGAGCTTAAAGGCTTGGTTTCTAATTTGTGCCATGTGGTTTCATTTTTTGTTGCTGTTCTTTTAACTTTGCTTAACGGAAACTGATTATAGTCTTCAACTAATTATTCTCTGTTCTCTCTTGGCGTTCTTTTTATGAGAATAGGAAACAACTAAGTTGCCTCACTGCTTTGTGTATTCAATGGCTTAATTAATTTCAAATGTATTCAATGACATGGTTACCCTTACTCCTTTATGTCTTACATTCATTTGCTGATAAGCAGCTGTCACTGGTTTCTACAACTGTGAGATTGGTTGGAATTTGAATTGGAGTGGGAATAATGATAATCGTTTGGGGATGAATTGGAGAATGACATAGGGTTCTTGCTCCATGAGCAAAGGCAGCAACAAGTTGATGATCTAGAAAGAGAACTGAACACTCCAACTAAGGGCTGTACCATTTGACAAATTTATCCTAAATCCTTAGGCATCACAATCTGATTGATGAAAAATATTTGTGCTGGTCGTGGATGTATGATTTGTTCGAAATGTTGTGTTAAAGAACCCTTCTTTGAAATATGCATATGGAAATAGACATGCTTTGTTCTGATTATTATTAATTGAACTTGTGGGTTTAGTAATGAATTAATGATAGCTTGCACTGGTTCTGTGCAATGGTGGCAGTGAAAGAGGAGAAGAATTTGATGGAGGAGTTATACCTACTTTGTCTTTTATAATTATCTATTTTTTTGAATAATGAGTGTCAGGTATGTATTTTCTTGTCTGCTTGATGCTTGTGACTGTGGTTGCAGTTGCCTAAGTCGAGGATGATATATATTGAATGTTTCTAAAACACTATCACTTGGTAAACCTCTAAAAGTGAGATTAGTATTTCTTTGAGTAATTTCATTTATGAGAATATATCATTAAAAAAGTGATTCTTTCAAAGGGGGCAAACAAACCGGTCTGGAACTTCTAGTCCTCTGCATCTCTCTGTTCTGCAGCCCGCATCCCGCCGTAGGCCTCCGCTCTGCCCCTACTTTGCACATGGCACCGGGTCTGCACAATTGCCCTAGCCTTCACTATCTTAGTTTATTATTATATGTGGATTTTATCTACTTCGATATTCAGTCTGGGCACATAAATATGGATTGGTTATTGAATTTTCTCACTACACCATGCTTTATTGTTTTCAAATTTCAAGAAATTCTAGGATCTGTCTTTCAGTGAAATTGGTGTATGCAATTTTGAATCAGGTTGGAAGAAATATTTTTGGTGAATCATTGCATGGGTTCTGTAGGTTTTTCAGCACTCTCAATTTCACTTTGTAGTTTTATATTGTTAGTGGAATTCTTCTTGAAGTTCAGATGATAAACTTTTTTCATCTTTTAATTTACCAAGTTTTGTAATACTTCTTCAATTTCAGCTTTGGTCAGTCTCCCCTGTTGTGAGAGGAATCCTCATTCTTCTTTCCGGAATTCAGATGGGAATGGACCTTTTTGGTTAGGCAACTTTCGTGTTGCATAGCTCATGCTCATAATTTGTTTGTCAAAATATACTTTTACACTTCCTGATTTTTGGTTCGGCTTTGTTTAGCATCTAGGATACATTTTCCTGCTTAATGTGCCTTTACTTTCGTTCGAAACTTCAAATTGGCTCTTATTCAAACACCTATATGTGAACTGCCTTTTATCTGGAAACCTATATATCGATTCTTTACACTAATTCATGTGCAAGTGTATGATGAGTTTATTCAATTTGGTTTTACTTCTTTACACTTCATTGTTTAGATTAAGTGTCTTTGTTTGAGCCTATATTTTCTGTAAAGCCTATATGCTGATTTTGGTTTCAATGCTAATTGTTTTGCTTGTCGCACCCAGCCACCCACAAATCATAGGCCTTGCCTACCTTGCTATTATGCTATTTCCTTTATCACATTCTGATGTTTTGGCTTAAGGTGAGCTTCCCCAAAGGATCACAAACCCACTAGATATAAACTTAATTATGTTCCCTTTTATGCTAGCTATGGTTATGTGCTTTCTCAGTGCTTATATAATTATGTGCTACTCCTGGTTAGGTCACTAATTGAATTCAGGTTGTTGAGCATATGATTCTTTTTGCTTGTATAATATTGAACTGCTAGTGGAGCAATCCAAGTTACTACTGTGCTCTACGCACTCACAGGTTATGGTTTTTATATGATTCTTGTTGAGCATATGATTTTTTTTATCTTGTATCATATTGAACTGTTTGCTTTTGATTAGGATAATCTGATTCCATGTTATGGTTTTCGATATGGTGTTCTCTATCTTTATGGATCATGGATTCTTTTTATTATTCCCCCTCTTTATTGTAGATGTCAAGCTACCAAACATGTATTACCTGCAATTTGATGTAGCGTCAACGCTTCATCAAACATGTATTATGCTGGAAGGTTTTGTGAAGGATTTGAAGAAGTGTTGAGAAGATACAGAGAGTTGGTTCCCCGACTTCAAATTCCAGGTGCTCGTTTTATCCCTTTAATTTAGTAATCATTCTGAACCTATTGAACGAATCATGTTATCACGATAGCTGGGATTAACAATACTGGTACATCAGTGATTTCTACGTCCAACTTCATTTGCTCCTGTTATTGAAATGGCCATGGATATTGTTGAGGAAAGCGGAGGCCAATACCATGTTTTGCTCATAATTGCGAACGGCCAGGTACACCAAAGAAGCTGGTCTTACGTTTTGGTGTTTCCTGCTACATATATATATATATATATATATATTTTACTACAATAGCAACAAGAATTCTTAATTAGGTGACAAGAAGTGTTGATTACGCCACGTGGTCAGCTGAGCCAACAGGAAAGTACATTAGATGCAATTATTAGAGCTAGGTAATAATGTTAACCAGATACTTACTATTGTTGTTGTCAGTATATGATCTTAACATCTCTACTCAATGACACTTATTATTCCTTGTCACTTGTTGTTGTCGGGGTTGGAGATGGTCCACGGGACATGATGCAGGGATTTTATGAGCTTTGACGACTATCTTTTGGTGCACCATTTCTGACGGATATAGCCGGAAACCTGTAATATTCATAGGTTGTATTGCAATGTCAGTGATATGATTTGCATTTCGACTGCTTCTATATAACTTCATATTTAACATCTTAACAAATGGATGGTTTTCTTTTGCAGTGTTATTTTCAATATTCTGTTTGAACTGAGTATAAACTTTTGGATGCCTCTCATAACAAGATTCCTTTTGGGAAGTTTGAATGGTGTACTAGGACCGATAAAGGTATTCTTTTAAAAGATATATGGCATCATAACAAGCATGCTATATCAGCATTGCGTGGGCTTAACCATTTTTAACATTATGTCTTTAAATAATTTTTAACAAAACAACTTCAATATTTGAAAATTTATTTCCTATGTTTTGCTGTGTTCATGCAAAGTTTATTGACTAACCAATAACTGTTATCTTCACTGATTCCGCCATACAATGTTATAGTCATCATAGATCAATTAGTGCTATCTACACCATTTCCTGAATGTCTGCACATATTTTTGGAAATAATATGTGGTCATAATCCAGCTATCATTTTCATTATAAGATTGGGTTGTGTGTTAACCAAAAAAAAAAAGTTTATTATCTATTTGCCTTTCAATAAGAGCCTTTCAAAATACATTTGTTTCATATTTGAACCAACCTTGATAATCCCGTTATTTCCTTCTAGCAATGAATTAATTAGATTCTTGGAGTTTATTTGCAATGTCTCATGATCATTGTCTACTTGCCGGTCTTGGTTTAGTTGCCTGATTCACTATTTATGTGGATTTTTTCTTCATATAACCAAGTCAGTTCAACACCACATTAGACATAAATACAGTTGCATAATGTTATATTCCATAATCATTTTTTCCCTTGATATCCATCAGGAAGCTATGGAAATTCATTCAAATGAAAATGCACTCATTTTCTCTATGATTTTGCAAGCAAGAATAGACTTCACCAAAATGCTCCAGCTGTCCGTTGCACAAGAAGAAAATTGAAGATTGTGGAAGAGATCTAAAATTAAATCCCTTAACCTTACTTTCTAAAATTAAGAACATACAAATGGCTTAAAATTAACTAGAAATGTGAAAGAATTCATAATCTATTCGTCGCGCGCGCAGCGTAGCGCGCAGCCGGCGAATTCTAGTATATATATATATATATATATATATGCTAAAACTATGCGAAAATGTGAATCTAACAAGATGTCATTTTTCTCATATAACAGCAATAAAAATTTAGGTCAAACATGCATAATGAATACTGTAAAAAGTCCAAATAAGATAATTCAAATGGACGAAGGGAGTAGCATCTAGTAGAAGGATAAGACGTGGTTTTTAGATTCTTAAAGCTGATAATGCAGATAACCACCCAAAAAAGTGGGTATTCATATTTCTACATAAATGGGATACTAAGATTCCTAACAATCTAAATTAATGCATAATACATACTATTCAAAAGTGTGCTAAATAATTTAAGAATAGATAATGTGGACGCATTCCCACATAAAAAAACACAATTTTACTGTCATACTTTCAACTATCATGAATATGTTTGTCCATAATATGTTTTTCATTATGAATATGTTGGATCTATCGTGTATATACTGAAATGATGTATGAATTATTCATTTTCAAATTGGCTCTAAAACTTATCTATTACATTTAGTATACAACAATATGAACTAAGTTTATCCAACATGTTCAATATATAATAATTCTGCATACAAACCAAATCCGAAATATTGCCCAATGTCGTTTGTCAATCCCAATGTTGTAATGAAGGAAGTATGTCTAAACTAAGAAGAGCTAATAATCAAAATAGGCCGTGAAAAGGTGACTATTCCACTTTTGGGCTAAGATATTTTGATTTAGTCAAAAGAGCCATTACAGGGAATTTGGGCCTGAAAAATGAACCAAATTGACAGATAAAATAATAGTGCGGGCCACGTGTGATTCACGAGTGTACGGAGACTTCATAAGTGGAAACAACACCAGATTTATCCTTCACTAGTAGCTTAATGTCTTCCTTCCTTCTTTGTGCATGGCTTGCTTACCAAACCATACTGGTTTATCACCATAGTAAAGGATTATTCCCTTATCATATATCCCCCATGCTTTTGACTTTAAGTTTTGCCTTTGTTTCTATCTATTCATAATGCCTGGCAGCTCTACAAGATATAAAGGATTAATCCCTTCATTATATATCCACCAGGCTTTTGACTTTATTTTTTGCTGTTATTTCTATCTATTCTTAATGCCTGACAGTCTCTACAAGATTATGCAAACCTGGATAATGCAACTTCTCAATTGCATCCTCAAACATTTAGGGAAAAGAATTGCAACAGGATCCACAATTCTCAAAAGTGACTAACGATGGATCTCTTAGTATTTATATATATTTATATATATACATATGTTAAAGGTGATGGTGATGACATGCATAGCAGTGGCAGAGATAAAAGTAAAAGGAGTGGTGTTACCTAGTCTGCTCGATCCCTTATGCTTTTTTTACTTCTTTGTTTAGTCAAGGATATTATAGTCTTTTCCTCAGTAGTAAGTTTTTGTATAGAAGCGAGAACTCGCTTTTGGTATAAATACTCTTCTTCAACCTTATATCTGCATTGTACCAAATTCATTTTTGTTGATGAATGAGATTGATGGTTATGTAGATTCATGTGTTTAGCTCTTTAAACATGGTATCAGAGCTAAGTCGTTCCTGATTAGCTTGATTCTTATCTTCAGTTTCTCTTCACTGTTCGCGTTCTGACATCAATTTTGTGGTGGCAATTGATGATCGATCCGATGTCAGTGATTTGAACCCGATGTGTGAGGAGTTGCTGCTCATTTCCACTGATCAACCACATCGTCAACTTAATCTAGTCCAATTTGATGAGGCGTTAAGTGAGAAAGGGAAAGCTAAACCTACTGTTGTAATTACTACATCTTCTTCTGATTCTACATGAATAAGCAACTCAACTGGTGGAAGTGCAATGTCTGACTTTGCTAGGATTACCAAACTAGAAGAACTCATAAAAGAGCTAGCTAGGACCTCTGGAGGAGCTGGCGTCTAAACTCATGTTGATTATGCTAGAGGAGTTTCCATGGCAGAGCTCCACAACTTTTATCTCTAATATGTTGAGTGATCAATGGCTTTTTGATTCAGGTGCTAGATGTCATATTTGTGCCAACCTCCTATTACTCATTAATCCTCAACCATATTTGTCTAATCAACCTATATGTTTGCCAGATGGAAAAATTAAGATACCTTCACACATTGGCTCTGTTAAGGTGCCAAATTACCTTACAATACCTAATGTTCTCTATGTTCCTAGTATTGTTTTGAATACGATATCTATAAGCCCGCTGACTAGAGATTTAAATATGCCTTGCAATCTATCATGCTTCTTGTTGCATACTGCAAAACCAGGAGATGTATACTTAAGGCTACATTGCTTAGTATCTCTACTCCGTTATAATGTAGTAAAAGTAAGAATCCCATCTGTCATTCCATAAATTCAGCTACCCTATTAGTTTAGCGCAATAAATTGGGGTATCTCTCTACCAATGTAATGTCCCATCTTGGTTTTCGGTGTGATAATAAATTTACTATACCTTATGATGTCTGTCATATTTCTAAAATGCATAGATTACCATTCTCTTCCAGTGACTCAAAAGTTGTTAATGCATTTGATTTGATCCATTGTGATGTATAGGGCCTTTTCACCTCGTTAGACAGATCACCTTTCAGATATATAGTAGATGATGCTACAAGAGCCACTTGGCTCTATCTTATGAACCATAAGTCTGATATATATGTTCCTTCCTGACTCAGTTCTTTGATCTTCTTGACACCCAATGGAGCAGAAAAGTTAAAGTTGTAAGGTCTGACAATGGGTCAGAGTTTTGTAACAGAACTTGTCTTTCCCTCTTCCAAAATCTAGGCATTATTCACCAAATTTCTTGTGTATACACCCCACAAAAAAAAAAAATATTGGGGGGATGCTATGCTATACTCATCTTATATCATCAATAGGCTGCAAACCAAAGTCTTGGGTTAGAATTCACCTTGTGAAAATCTTACTGGTTCCAAGCCTGATATTCCTATGCTACATACTTTTGGATGTCTGTGCTAAATGAAGGTGTTGTCCCCTAATTGTGGCAAACTTGATCCTAGAGGGATAAGAGAAGTTAACCTGGGAATTGCACCAAATAAGAAAGGTTATATAGTTCTAAATCTTGAAACTAAATAGGTGCATATATCTAGAGATGATGTGTTCTTTGATACTACTTTTCCTTTCAAGGGTAACCATGAGCCAAATCCCGTCCCAACCACTTCCCAAACACTACCTTTACCTCATATCTGCATTGAACTTCCCATTACAGCTTAGCATACAGACCTTCCCTCTGTTGAGCCTATTACTCCTCAGAATATTGAGCTTTCTCATTTGGCTCCCAATGAGCCAATGCGTCAAACCTCTGATGCAACTTCTCCTCCCACTGAGACATAGATGGAAAATAACTCAGTAGAAGCATCCAGGAATGCCTCTACATCACCTGTTTCATCCTCTATGATGCAACATCCTTCTACTAGCTCTGGCATAAATTTGGCACCTACATCTCAACTCATAATGCTTGAGAGACCTCAAAGGCAGATAAAGAGACTTGTCAGGTATGATGATTACATATGTGGATCAGTGTTAGATGTTCATTGGGCTATTGTGACTTTACCTACTGATAAGCGCCCCATTGGATGCAAATGGGTATACAGAATAAAGTATAACCCTGATGGAAGTGTTAATAAGTACAAGGCTCATCTTATGGCCAAAAGATTCCTTCAGAAATTTGGAGAGGATTATAATGATTCATTTGCACCGGTTGCCAAAACAGTAAGTGTGAGACTACTCTTTGCTCTAGCTGCTTCCATGCATTGGCCCTTGTCACAGCTTGATGTAAACAATGCTTGAGGAGGATATCTTCATACACTACCCTCCTGGCCTTCATGCAGAATCAGGGAAAGTATGCAAATTAAAGAATTCACTCAATGGATTTAAACAGGTGCCCATGCAATGGTATGTAGCTCTTTCTACTTTTCTCAAAGACTGTGGTTATGCTCCAGCTTATAATGATCAATGTGTTTTTCTTAAGTTCACTCAAGTTGGGTTGGTTATCCTAGTGGTGTATATAGATGATATTTTGATAGCTGGTGTCGATTGAAGTGAAATTGCATCTATCAAACATCATTTACATAAAATGTTCACTATTAAAGATCTTAGAAAAGCAACTAACCTCTGCCACTGTTTATTCCATTTCTTAGACTAAGTACACAGCGGACCTCCTATTTGAGGCGAATATACCATTAAATCTGGAGACTAGCTCTTTCTCCCTGCCCTGCTCACAAGACACTCCCAACAGATGGACCTCTCTTTGAAGACCCTCACCTCTACAGGAAAATGGTGGGTATGCTCCTTTATCTTGTTTTTTTGAGACCAGACATGCTATAATGTCCAACAATATCTCAGTATATGCATGCTCCTTCTAAGGATCATTGGCTTGGGGTTGTGCATGTGTTACAGTATCTTCATAACAGCCCTAAAGTTGGCCTCTTTTACCTCTTTTGCTTTTGTGTGTTTTTAGGAGGACACCTTGTTGCTTGGAAGGCAAAGAAACAAGATTATGTTTCCAAAAACTCCACTGAAGCAGAGTACAAGAGCCTTGGGGCCGTGACATTAAAACTACTTTGGATAGGATCCCTCTTTTAAGAACTTAAGTTGGGCTTTCTAGTCCCTATCCTATCTATTGTGATATCAAATCCACCATCCAGTTAGCAAAGAACCCTCTGCATTATGAGAATGATGCGTCGCACAAAGTACGATATTTACTCATGTTTACATAATGATTCAAGGCATTATTTGGTGGAAATTGTGTGATTAATTGCTAAAAACATAATATTTGAGGGAAATTGATGAATTGTGATCTTCTGATGTGATTTGATGCAATTTAATTATTTTTGGATTGAGATTGCATGTTTTTAGGTGTTTTTAGCAAGACAATTGCAAAATGAACCAAGAGGGAGTGAATCAGGACCTATACACGTGCGAATCTGGATAGAATAAGAGCACATCGTCAAGTCTGTCACATCATATATTCATTAAGATCTGGATCCCCTAATATATCTATCTAAATCTCATAGCATATCTATGATACATACATTCATTCATGCCTATAAAAGCATATTTTATCATACAACATAGAACATATCACGTAGCAATCATGTAGACCTCTAATTCATCAAGTACTATTCTGCATTATGCATCATTCATACACATTCATGCATACACATCAGGTAGATAGAGGAAGAGAGCCACAGACTGAAAATTGAAGGCAGAGGCAAAGGAAATCACATCACAAGGAAGATCTGAGAAGATTTCTAGCCGGGTGTTAAATTCTCCAGTTGAATTCATGATTATGTTCTTCTTTATTTGTATTTGAAACTCTTTGGATTCATGTTTGTCTAAACCCAATGTTTGGGTAGACCTAGATTTTGACATTGTTGATTTTGGTTATTGTTCATATGAATTTCGTTACTTTTATGTTGATTTGTTTAGTTCTTATGTGTGTTTGGAGAGACCTAAAGTATATCTGAACTAGGACTTTATATTGTTTAAGTGGTTGAAAAATACTTGAGCAAAAGTAATTGAACATATTAATTCTAATAATTGGTCACCTGAAAAAGAGCTAGGTTAAAACCAAGATTAGGATAATCACTAGCCTTAGAAGTTGCATATGTTTAATACCGAGAGGTTTATAAATTGTGATAATTCAAAGTAGGCTTAATAATTACTCTCTCCATCCCGTTAAAAGCGTCTCATAACTTTTAGACACGGTATTTTATGTGGAGATAATTAGCATTTAATGTTATGGTAGATTAGTGTTAAAGTAAGGGTAAAGTAGGAATATATGTGGTGATTGTAATGGGTTTGAATTTTTAATTGATTTATTTATGTGTGATGTGATAGTTGTGTGTGAAATTTTAATAAATTTATTTATTGAGTGATATGATGGAAGTGGGTTTGTATTTAATTATTTCCTAAAAAAGAAATGGGACAATTGAAGTGGGACGGACCAAAAAGAAAAATGAGACGTAATTAGTGGGACGGATGGAGTAATTAAAAATTGGATTTTTATATGTAATTCCAAGTTTGTCAACAATTGAAACATTCAGGGATTCCCTTTCATCATCAAGCGATTGCCTCATTCTCTATTCCTATCATATTTATTACATCCTTTATAATTTTATTTTAGTGAATTGCATATTTGGAATTTAGATGAAACCTCACAATTCATGTCTTTTAATTTTATTCCCTGCAAGAATTTGATAAATTGTTGATTCCTTGATGATTCGATCCGGTTTATTACTTGGACCGTACACTGCGGGTTGTGTTGGAAAATATTCCCACACATCAGAGAACGAAACATATTGATATAGGGTGCTTATATGTTCGTGACTACTATCAACAGAAGTTCATCAACCCTATATTTGTCTCTTCTCCTCTTCAACTTGCTGATATGTCCACAAAAGGGCTCCCAATCAAAGTGTTACAATTGTTTTGCTCCAAACTGAATATCTGGCGTGCTTCAGCTTACGGGGATAGTATTAAAGGTGATGTTGATGACATGCTTAGCAGTGGCAAAAATAGAAGCAAAAGGTGTGGTGTTACCTAGTCTGCTCGATACCTTCTTCTATTTTTACTTCTTTGTTTAGTTATGGATAATATAGTCTTTTCCTCATTAGTTGTCAGTTTTTTATATAGAAGCATGTTCTCACTTCTGGTATAAATACTCTTCTTCAACCTTATATCCACACTGTACCAAATTCATTTTTGTTGATGAATGAGATTGACAGTTATTTAGATTCATGTGTTTAGTTCTTTCAAAAACATATAGAGAGAAAACCTTAAAATAATCAAACGGAGATACCCGACAGTTGTTGTTCGAACTCCAAGGAAAATGTGATCCAAACTGAATTTTTGTCATTGAAGATTGTTAGGTCCGTTGAGAGAGATAACCTGTGAACTTGTCATGTGTAAACTAGTCAAACAACTTTCATGGACATGTTATTCAGTTTAAAATTTATAAGCAGTGGAATGTAAATAAACTGAAATAAGGATAAACAAACTCAGAGATTTGTTGACCCAGTTCGGCCTAAGCCTACGTCTGGGGGATACCAACCATGGAGGTTTCACTATGTGTTTAACTCGATCCAAGATCCAAACAATAGTGAATTAATTTGCCAAACTCCGATCTCCAAGCGGCTTAATCGTCGGACCAAAACTCTCGCTAGTTTTGGTGAGGTCTCCCCGACCTTACTCCAATTCCTTGAAGGCTCCTCCTTTAAGTCACCATCGGACGAAACCTGTTTGCAAATCCTCCTCTTAGAGCTGTTTCGTTTAATCTCGTGTGTAGACTACTCCTTGGAACCTTTTATTGAATTCGCCAGACCCAATCAAAGTCACAGTGGCACAATCTCGATCAAGTCACCCAAGGTTGTATTGATCGAATGATTCCTTCAATATAGACGCATTCACGAACATGGGAAGGAACTTTTCTTTCTTACTTCAAAGCCATTTCAATGGCACAAGAGGATAATTCAGAAGTCGTACTCAATGCCTCTGGCCACTGTATCTGAAGTGATCAATATCTCCATTCTAACGTAATGAAATCTTTCCATAATCAACCTTCCTTAGAATGGAGTTGCCCAGAATAAAATATCTTGTTTCCTTCTCTCTCGAACGTGGTCTGGGCAAGGTGCAACTAGCCGTTGGAAGATATTCGCGAGCAGATCCGCCAGCTATACTTTCATCAAATAGTTTGTCGGATAAGATCGTTGTAAGGGATTGGACCAAGTAGTTCAGACATCGGTTGTGAACACATTTGCTCAAAACTGGTTCCCAACAATCTCCCCCTTTTTGGCAGAATGTGGGCCAGAAATGAGTTGATCAAACCGATGTCCAACAATAATACATGAAAAACATAGTACGTCCCTTGTATTCCCTAACCACCAAGTACAATGGTTCCCACAATGAGACAAACTATTCTAATGCTTCGTACAAGATTTTTCCTATCACACTAGGAGCATGTACATGAAAACGGCATATGGCAAAAAATAGTAAGCATCACATAACATAGTTTAATTATTACAGGCCATAGTGCAACATCCAGAAACAGTTCACAGAAGTAGTCTAAACAGTTCATAAAAACTAGTAAAAATAAAATAAAGCAAACAAAGTTACCCCTTGATATCAGCAAACTCCCCCTCCTTCTTGTAGCGCATGCCAGAGGAACCGATCAACAGTTTCATCAACTTAACTCCCCCTCTGGCGCACATTTTGCTCAAAAAGAGCACTTCATTCAGATTCTTGAGAGGAATCTTCATCATCATCAGATGAAGCCTCATCTGACTCCTCATCTGGATTGGTGTCCTCGTCCTTGTCCTCATCAGACCAGACATCAGGGAGCTGTCTGATCAACTTTTCAGCTTCTTGGGTTCTGGTTCGAACTTGCACTTCCAACACTTTCATATGGTTGATATGATCAGCAAGTTGCTCACGTAGCAAAGTGAAGGCATCTTTTGCATTGATCTTCCCTCCTGGTCCAGGAATGTCAGGCTTTTTCTTGGCAAGGGATGCAGACAACTTGAAGTCAGAGATCTCCTCTGGATGCTCATGCTTGCTACCAAGGATTTTCAGATGCTTCAAGTACTCAGTGATGAGAGCTGGAAAGTGCAGTATGGTGTTGTACTTCCTCTTGATTTTACCAGCAAAGGCCAACATTTGTTCAAGCACCAGCCATCCATAATTGATCTCATATTTTTTATCTATGGCATACAACAATTTGCACATGTTCTTGGAAACAACTGAATGATTAGTGGTAGGCATAACATTGTGTGCACAAAATTCGTAAAGTAGAGAAAACCTTTGAGTTAAGGCACCAACACTTAACCCTTTACCATGAATTCTTTTCCCTTCCTCTCCAGTGAGTTCTTTGGCAATTTTGACCATGTTAAACTTTGTAAGCAAAAGTATACAGATTTGAAGGATGGACGGGGTACCTGAAGGAATTTTTTGAGTGACTTTGCTTTAGTTCGAACAGTTCACCGTGAACAAAATTTAGCTCGAACCAGGGCGCCTTTTTGTTTTGGACATCCTCGCACAAGTTTGCACAAAAATGCCAACTAGATATCCTTTGTATGCTTTTATCTCTGTAGCCTAGAATAGAAAAGATCTTTCCTCCAGATATTGTTGCCATCCTATCTCTTCATATCGTTCGGCTGCAAATTTTATTTCTGGATGAACTTTCATCTTTTCTAGCACTGTGGTAAAATATTGTTCGGACACTTCATAGTAGAACTCGGTGCTCACTGCATTCTCAGCATCAATGACTTCAGGTTCATGATCTTCAGACGATGATTCAACAATTTTCCTTTTCTTTGAGACAGTCACCTTGGAGGATTCTATTGGACCAGAATGTGTCCGCTTTTTCAATTCGGATAGGTTTGGTGAACGTCTTGGAGATGGAGGTGGAGTGGGAAGGTTGATGTCATCAGCTAGGGGTTCCTCGAGCTCGATTCTGTCTTCTTCTCCTTCAACTTCCTCATCTGCTTCCTCTTCTTCTCCTTCTTGATCATCATGCTCGGATTCTGAATCACTTTCAGTGTCTTTGGATCCCAGATTTTCGGACCTGTCCACATCAAGTTCTTCCTGTTGCTCCCCCTCAATATGATCCTGAACACCCTCAATGACTTGTTCAGTGTCTCCTCCAGATTCCTTGTTTCCTTTGGATCGTGTTTCATCTGCAGACACCTCTTCCACATCATTGGATTCTTCACCCTCCTCTACTTGTTCAACATCAATAGGTTCAGGTTCTTTTTCTATTTCTGGGCAGTTGGTTCAGGTTCCTTTCTTAGACGACGCTTCCTTTTCAGACTTGTATTCCATGCTATCTCCTCAGTCACTTCGTTCTCAGCATCCTTCCTCTCATCATCACTAATTTCTACCATGGATTCTTCCCCAGAGCTGTCTTCATCTGATTCAGCAACATAGTCGGAGTCCATATCATCCTCATCAAGTTGTTCAGCTGGTGGTTCGGACGCCTGTGGTGGACTCTTTTGCACATCAGCGGCAGTGGAAGTTTGTTGATCTTTGGGGATCTCCACACTTGGGGGCACTGGTTTTGATGCAGTCTCAGCAGTAGGTTGTTCACCACCCTTCTTGGCAGGAGTTTTCTTCTTGAGCTTTGTGGTGGACACCTTATGACATCAACCTTCCCACTCCACCTCCATTTCTTGGAGTCTCCGAGACTGTCTGCTCTACAATGGCCTTCTAACCTGCTTTTGCCCAACCTTTGGCAGAGGATTCCTCTGGTGAAATCCCTTTACCTCTTCCTCTCGATGGTGTGGGAGTAGGATCCTGTGATTTAGAACTTTGGCTTCCGCATGTTCTCACCATGATTGTTCTGAAAAAGTTGATCAGGAAAGGGTAAATCCGCACAATATGTTGATTGAGAGATTTTGTGAACTATGAAAAAATTTCGAATGTGCAAGAGAGCAAATACAGAGAATGTAAATTTAGAGAGAGTATGAGAGGCGGTTAAGGAAACTTCCCTTAATCTCAAACTTGGAAGGTGTATCACAGTTTCCAAAAACTGCAATGATCACGAATTTGAACAAGGATGCCAGATAACTGTTCCCGCCCTTGCACAGTCACTTCCGGGTGTCACATCAATATTCAAATTTGAATTTTTGATGATTTAGTTGCCTTAATTAAGGGAATATGCACAATAATACTACTATACAAGTTTAAGATAATAAGATTTTGAATAATTAAGAATAATAGGCAAGTAAATATATAAAAATAATGAGACGTGCATAAATTTAAAACTTATTCCATAATTTGGATGATTTAGATGATTGTGCAAAGACCGAGATCCCTTCTCAATTTTTTGAATCTCTCACGATCCAGTGCCTTAGTTAGAATATCCGCATGTTGCTCAGTAGTTCCAACATGTTGTATGGACACCATTCCATCATCAACCAGTTCTTCGATATATTTATTGCACTCATGTTGTCACACAAGATGGTTAACACTTCTTGATCATTTCCATAATCTTGCATCATTTATTTCATCCATAGTAATTGAGCACAATAGCTTTCTGCAACAATGTATTCAGCCTCCGCAGTTGATAAGGAGATAGAACTTTGCTTCTTGCTATACCAACTAACAAGATTAGTTCCAATATAGAAACATCTTCTAGTTGTGCTTTTTCTATCATCAGCATCACCTACCCAATCTGCATCACTATAGCCAAGCAAGGTAGATTAGATTCATTAGAGTACCATAAACCGAGATCACTTGTTCCCGAGACGTATTTGATCACTCTTTTTGCTGCTTTAAGATGTGATTCTTTTGGATCGGGTTGATAACGAGCACAGACCCTGACTGAATAGCTAATGTCTGGTCTACTTGCAGCCACGAATAGCAAACTTCCACTGATGCTTCTATAGAGTTTTTGATCTACACTCTGTCCACGGGGATCTTTGCTATGTCTGTCATTAATCCCTATAGGTGTCCGGACAAGTTTGCTGGACTCCATTCCGAACTTTTTCACAATGTTTTGAGCATACTTGGTTTGGCTGAAAAATAAACCGTCTTTCTTTTGAGTGACCTGCAAGCCAAGAAAGTATGTTAATTCACCAACCATGTCCTTGTGAACATGAGATGTGGAGCCGAACACAATGTCATCCATGTAAACTTGAGCAATCTTGATTCTTTTGTTCTCTCTCTTTATGAACAATGTTTTGTCAAGACTTCCTCTTTCGAACCCATGCTCCAGCAAGTATTTCGAGAGTCTTTCGTACCAAGCTCTTGGGGCTTCCTTCAACCCGTATAAGGATTTTTTGAGTTTGTAAACATGATCGGGATGACGTGGATCTTTAAATCCTTTAGGCGGCTCCACATATACTTCTTCCTTAAGCCATCCATTGAGAAATGCACTTTTGACTTCCATTTGATATAGCTTGAATTCAAGGGAACATGCAATGGACAACAAAAGTCTCACTGCCTCTAGTCTAGCCATGGGAGCAAATGTCTCACTGAAATCCACTCCTTCGACTTCAGTGTAGCCTTGTGCAACAAGACGAGCCTTGTTTCTGGTGATATTTCCTTTTCATCACTTTTGTTGCGGAATATCCATTTGGTGCCAATACATTAGTGTCCTTCGGTCTTTCAACAAGTGTCCATACTTCATTTCTTTTAAATTGAAGTAGCTCTTCTTGCGTGGCGTTAATCCAGTGTTCGTCCTGAAGAGTTTGTTCTACCTTCGAGGGCTCAATTTTGGAGGTGAAACAATGTAATCCAGCTAATTCTTTATAGTCATGCTTCTTGCCTCTGGTCCTCCTTTTATCATTCACGTTGCCAATAATGTCTGTAGGATTATGATACTTGTGAATACGTCTGATTGGATCTTCTTCTGTTCAACCTGATTTGTCGAGGCAGTCTGATCTGGTGTCTGAACTTGTTCTGTGGACTCCTTGTCCTCTGTGGCCTGTTCACCTTGGTCAGTGTTTGATGAAGCATTGCTTTGGGTGCTTGAGGAGCTCACTGGATTCTCATCTGCTTTAGAAATATCATTGCAATGAACATCTTCAATGATGATATTTGAGGATTCTAACACCTTCCTAGTCCTAGGATTGTAAATCCTGTAAGCTTGGCTTATTGTTGAATATCCCACGAAGATTCATTCCATACTTTTCTCTTGGAATTTTCCAACATGCTCCCTGTTATTCAACACAAAACATTTGCTGCCAAAAATATAAAAGTAAGTAATGGTTGTCTTTTTACTGTTCCATATTTCTTATGGTGTCATTAGAGAGTTAGGTCTCAAATAGACACGATTTATGGTGTAGCACGGAGTATTGATTGCTTTAGCCCATAGGAATTCAGCAACATTTTTGGCATTGAGCATCACCCTTGACATTTCTTGCAAAGTTCGATTTCTCCTTTCCGCAACACCATTTTTTTGAGTCGTCTTAGGAGCAGAAAATTCATGCTTGATTCCATGATAGGTATAGTACTCTTCAAATGATTGATTTTCAAACTCACGACCATGATCACTTCGAATTCATTTAACCTTGGTGTCCTTCTCAGTCATGATTCGATTGCGTAGCTTTTCGAAGGCTTTGAATGCATCACTTTTCTCCTTGAGAAAGTCAACCCAAGTATATCTAGAAAAGTAATCAATACAAACAAAAATATACCTTTTATCTCCTAAGCTTTCAACATTAGTGGGGCCAATAAGATCCATATGTAGTAGGTCAAGGCATTTTGTCGATCCAAGGTGTTCAGACAGTTTGTGTGAACTCCTGTGTTGCTTGTTCTTTGCACATTCTTCACATAAATCAGCTCAGATGAGGTAGCCCTCAAATAGCATCCATTCTGCTTAGCTTGATAAGATCCTTGAAATTCAGGTGTCCAAGCTTTTCAAGCCATAGCATGGTATGATATTCACTTGCAGTAGTAGCTAAATTGCACGATTGAACAAGTTGATAACAGTTGTTTCTAGATAGCAAACCTCTCATGACACAATCATTGTTTTCGTTGTAGACTTCGCAATATTCCTTGGTGAATTGTACTATGAGATTTTCATCACATAGTTGACTGATACTGATCAAGTTTGCTTGAAGTCCTTCAACAAGAAAAACTGGGTTGAGCTTTGGAGCATCTTCACCTTCCAAGGATCCTTGACCTGTTAAAGCACCCTTTTTCCCATCACCAAACGCTACAAATCCACCATCGATTTCTTTATAGTGTCTGAACAACTCTTTGTTGCCGGTCATGTGTCTAGAGCATCCATTGTCAAAGTACCATATGATGTTTTTATCATCATGTGATAGAAAAGCGGCATGGCATCGATTTTCGCCTTTGGGTACCCATTCTCGCCTAAGATAGACTAGCTTCATCTTGATCTTGTCATTTGGCCAGACAATGGGTCTTCCTTCTTGTAGTCCTTGACAATTATTCCACAATTCTTTGTCTTGTGACCTTCAAGTTTGCAGTAGTCACATCTGAGAGGAATGGGAGGAGGCGGCTTTCTTGTCCATTTGTTTCTTCTTGATTGATGGAAGTGCTTCTTAGTTTCTTACTACATTCTCCCTTTGAGGTGGATCCTTGATATCCAATGCCTTGTTTGTTTCCACTAGGTCTCTCCATTGCGATGACATCATCTGATTTGTCTTTCCCTTTGTTTAGAGCCATGAGGGTTCCTTCGGCCTTGGTAAGTTTTTCTTGAAGTTCAGTTAACTCGGTTTGAAGTGCATCTCTTTGACCTTGCATCTTGGCATACCATAATCTGTAGTCATTCTTCAGTTCCTCAAGGTCATCATTATCCTTCTTAAGTTCGACTATTTCCACTTGTAGTTCAGCAACTTGTTCAGTCAACTCCTTTGCTCAACCTTCGACCTCTTGATTTTTAGCTTCGAGAATACTAATCAGTTTCTCCAGCCTTTCATTTTCAACTTGAAGTTCTACCACCTCAGCCATGGAAAATTTCATATTCTGAGCTTCAGTTTCAAAGATATTTCAATTTTTTCTTTTTTGTAGGATATTGTGCATTACCTGCGTACCAATGCAGTCCATTATATCATGGCTCAGATTGCCTACAAAGAATGGAGTTGATAAGTAATGTGTGGTCCAATAAAGATGGTGCAAGAAGAGCGAAATTGATTAGTTTTCTAATGGCATGTGAGCAGTGACAGAAACAACTTTTACAAGCCACGTGGATCAGGGAATGGTAGAATTTTTCACAAGGTATATTTGTTTTAATGTTTTGGAAATGGTGATTGCTTGGTTTGCTTTCGGAAATTTAAGCATTCGATGTTTCTGGGATTAAGTATTTTGATTTCGTATGTTTACAACTTCCAGTTCTACTATGTCAATATGAATTGGATTGTCTGCTTTTGGTGTCTGGTAGATTTTTTTTTTTGTTACTTTGAATTAAATGTACTAATAATAATGTGTTTTCATTTGATTCATAATTCGAATTCATAAGTATTCATAATCATGTCTGGAGAGCAAGAACAATATTGTTGTTAATCATCTTCTTCTAGATTGTAATTTGGATACATCTAAATAATTAGCCAACTTTATATATATATATATATATATATTATTTTTTTATTCTACTTTCCCCTTTAAGTAAGTTTTTAAAATTTATTATGTCATATGTTTCTTTGCTTTTCTTCTTAAATACTTAATTCATTTCCCCCTTCCTACAATTAAATGCATGTTTTGTGTGTCACTGTTCATGAATACTGCTAACCATTCCGTCTGATTTCAGAATTGTGAAAACCCCAATATCAATTCGTAGATATGTTTGAATTACATGCATTTTGTTATGGTTTTGTTTTGGGTATTGGGAAATATGATTTCAGACTTCAACTTTTGGTGCTCGATTGAAAACTATAGTCCTACACATCAGTGTTCTTCCTTCTTTGCAAGCTGCAGTAGGAGTGGTCCAGAAGGTAAACCATCAAGTTCATTGTCTTGTTTGTTTTGCAAATCTCAAATTTTTTGCATGATAAAAGTGGAATGAGCGAGCAGTACCCCCTCTGTGTGTCAAAAGGAAAGGCCCCTCTCTGGATGCACAAACTTGTTAAGAATTAAATATGTCCTAATTGCTCGCACATCCATTCTAATACTTTCAGGGTCTCAGACCAATTATTCGAAAACACATCCATCCAAAGCTTGTAGACCACCTTGAACGATGTTGGAACAAGATCCTGGTTTGAGACCTGACTTCTCTTAAATAATGAAATACTAAATATAGTTTCTACTACTCCTTTTGACCATATTTATCCCTGCACTTTTGTATTCCACTGGACTCATGATAGGATTATTCTTTTAGAGTAATCGTGTGACATTTAGAGTAATCATATTTAGCTAATCATAACTTTTGAATGTAACAATTTTGTTGGTGCCTATGGATCATAGCCATGACACCTTGGTTAACTGCAGGCTTGATGCACCCTGTGAAACCACATTTAAATAAGCTTAAATTATGTTAAAATGAATCTAAATTGCATGCATGAGACCCTATTTTACTGCTTTTTAGTGTATATTTCATGTGATGTGTAAATATTAATAAGACCGGTTAAATTGAGCTTATCCGAGCCCAATTTACCGTGTTTTATGCTTTATAATAAGACTTTGGCAATTCCAATGCATTACAATGATGTTTCAGGCATTAAAATGAAGAAAGAAGATGTTCGGAGGCCAAAGAATGCAAAATTCGGAATTTCCAACACTGGAAGGCTCCAGAATGCGCCACATAGGCATGGCGGCGCATAAAAATGCTCTCCAGCGCCACTTTATGCGCCACCTCAACACTTGGGAAAATTTCGGATGGAAAAAGCTTCAGGATGCGCCACAATAGCTTGGTGGCGCCTAAAAGTGCTCAGGAGCGCCACAAAATGCGCCGCAGGGTAAAATTTAGGAAATTGTCAGAATGCACCGCACCTTCTTGGCGGCGCATAAAAGTGCCTTTCTGCGCCACTTTTTGTGCCACTTTCAAAAATTCGGAAAATCTTCGTATGCGCCGCAGCTCCTTGGTGGCGCCGAAAACCTCTTCCGAGCGCCACTTTTTGCGCCACAGTCGCGGTTGAGCAGTTTCTTAACCTCCCGAACTCGGTTTTAAACACCATTTTCTCTTCATTCTTCACAAGCCAGACACACATATTCGACAGAAACACTCTGAAATCATCTGGAAAATGGGAGAAGAAGGCCGGAAACACAAAATCAAGCCGGAGGAATTGGCCAGAATGCTGTTCTGATCGAGTTCTTCTTATCATAGGTGTTGCCTTTCTTTTTCTTGCTTTGTAATGAATTGAATTTGCCTCTAAATGTAATCTGCTATCATGTTCTTAATTTGTAGACGGATTTCTGTATTGTTCGTGTTAGAAGTGTTCTAGAACGGGAGTTCAGAATCACTTTGAAGTACGAATTCATCTTTTATGGAAGTAATATAATATGTCGATGTTTAATTCTGTAATCTGGATTAATCTGTTTGAATTATTAGAATATGTATTAGAATCATGTATTGTATGCCAGAGTTTGATCGATGATTAGGTTTGGATGGAAATCTTGAATCTGCTATTTTATCTGCTGAATCTGGATTGAACGATTAATCTGTTAGCATTATAAAATCTGTCTAATCTGATTTAAGCGCCATTCTGCCTGAAGTATAGAAGTGAAATTTTATGTTTTGGTGTAATTTGCTTTTAATCGATTAGACTGGAATCTGTAATTTTAAATCTGCTATCCAAATTATTAATCTGCTAAAGCCTGAAATGATCGATCAATCTTAATTCCCTATTTTTAGTAATCTGGCATTAATCCTAATCTATCTGCATTCTAATATTGTTAATTAATTTCAGTTTACCATGTTTTGTTATTATTTTACCATAACTGTTAAATTATTTACACTTATTCTGCATAATTAAATGTTAGAATCCAAATTCTGTGACTTCTACTTTGCTAAATCGGGAGATAAAAAGTAGAATTAATATTTTAGTACCAGAATTGGGAATAAATTACATTGTAAATGGATTCTGGCATGTGCACAATGATTTGGGAAATGAAAAGTGCCTTTTAATTGCTATAAGAAAATTTGTAAGCTTGGGAAAGACTCAAATTTAGGCATAGAATAATGATTGCAGAATGTTAGATAATTTAATCAACTTCCATGAAATCCGTTTAAGCATAATTTGATTATTAGTAGATTGTAATATTTTTAATCTTTATAAAATAATTAATTTTAAGAAATTGATCTTTTTAGACATTGGAAAATGCTAAGTCAATATGCAATTTCTATTTTATATAAAGATTGCAATATTTAAAATATTACAAGCATCTCCCATTTATATCTTTACTAAATATAATTTTAATTTGCTTTATTTTAAATTTAATGTCACTATTTTTAATTAAATCACCATTAGAATCAATCAAAATCTTTTTAAATATAATATATATAATTAATGAACTAAAGAACAATTAAAATTTCTCCGGAATGAAATAATATTCTGAAATTCCCTGTGGATTCGACCCGGTATTCACCGGTTTTTATTACTTGATGACAACCATCCGCTTGTGGTAAAATATGAGTAGTGAAAATCACCCATCAAGTTTTTGGCGCCGTTGCCGGGGAATTTGTTGTGAATTTTTAATTGTTTTTAGTTTATTAATTTAAATTTATTAAGCTAAATATTAATTTAACTGTTACTTATTTTATTTTATTTTTATTTAATATTTGCAGTGCGAAGCAAACAAGCAGAAATAACTTATGATCCTGAAATTGAGCGTACTCTTAGAGCGATTAGATTAGGGAAACGTAGGAGACCAGCTCAGTTGGAAATTTTAATTAATTCATCCTCTGATGAAGAATACTATCTCCAACGACTGGAGTTTCAACAATTCAAACTAATCAATTAGTTGCTCAGTTCAATAGGTTAAACATGGCAGCGAATAATAATGATAATCAGGGTAATAATGGAGGTAACGGTGGTGATTCTGAGCACGATGATCAAGCTGAATGACCATTGAAGAACACTTACAAGGAACTAGTGGAAATCTGCTTAATAGAACTCCAAGGCCAGATGTAGATGCTTTAAGCTTTACCCTTCAGCCTGCACTAATCACAATGGTTCAAGCTAATCAATATAATGGATCACCTACTAATGATGCTGTAGAACACATAAGGAACTTTCTGGACTATTATGATACAGTGAAAATAAATGGTGTTACTGGTGATGACATTAAGTTGAGATTGTTCTCGTTTTCACTCAGAGATAAAGCTAAAACTTGGTACAGCTCACTTCAATTAAGGGATGTCACTACTTGGGATAAAATGTTAGAAGCTTTCTTAGAACAATTCTTTCCACCATCCAAAGTTATTAAATTACAAGAAAAAAATCAAAGAATTCGTGCAAGATGAGGGAGAAACTTTACTTGAAGCATGGGATAGATATAACACTCTATTGGCGAGATGCCCGAATCACGGCTTTGAGGATTGGCAGCAGATGCACTTCTTTTACAATGGACTGATTGATCATTGGAGGAATTTGTTGGATGCAGCAGCGGGAGATTCTTTTCTGTCTATAGGACCCTCTAGAGCTAAGGAAATCATAGAGAAAAAGATTTCTAACATGAAAAAATTTCCTGGTAAGAAAAATGCTAGAAATAAAACAAAAGGAGGAATCTACGAGGTAGAAAAGGCAGTTGCTATAGATTCTAAATTGGATGCTTTGATGAGGGAGGTTTCTACACTTAAGAAAGGTCAAGCTAAAGTTGTGAGATGCGGTATTTGTCATGGACCTCACGAGTCATCAGCCTGTCACTTGCTTGATCAAGGGCTTCAAGAGACTATGCAGTGTGAGGGGACTGAGGAGCAAGTGGAAGATGTGAACTACATGGGAAATAGGCAGCAAAACTACAACCAAAACCGTCCTCAAAATCAAAACTTTTATCCAAATCAGAATTCTCAATTTCAACAAAACACCTATCCACAAAACAACCGTCAATCTTATCCACAAAACCAAAATCAAAATTACCCAAATCAAAATCCAAATCAAAACCAGAATTTTCAAAACCAAAATCAAAACCAAAACTATAATCAAAACAGAAATCAAAATCAACCTTTTTACCCTAACCAACAGCCTAGGAACTTTCAACCTCAACAACAGCTGCAACAAAACCAAGGAAGTGATGAGGTCAATTTAAAAGAATTAATGAGCACAATC
>JAOANR010000002.1:18492089-18665475 GCA_030278955.1 Hygrophila difformis | reverse complement strand
ATCACTAAACTTCATACTTTGGCTTTGACCGCCTTGTTGTCGGGTTTCATAAGCTCTGGAATTTTACGGACTTCCTCCAACCACGCAGCCGTGACTGATGGTCCACCGATTCTTCGCTCCTTCAGCAACAAACAGCACAGTCCTATTTCGTTTCCTACCTTAGGACGTATCAAGATATGAATAAGGGGTTTTAACTATATTATCGGGATATTTGGGATATTTGGAAGCCTCGATTTTACTGAAGAAATGTTAAAAATATTATTCAAACATAATTTCCCCTAATGGAGAAGACAGACACTTATTTCCTCATGGAGGATACAAGACTATTGGGGAAATACCCCATACTTTTACAGACTCGAAAGGAAATATTACAAATATTTTGAAGAGTTGGGAGGATTTTTCGATGCCTTCCATCTGCTTCAAACTTCTCCATTTATAGGCGTCCGCGGACTTCAGTCACGGATCCCAAACACTCTTTAATTTATTGTGACGTCACTGCGTTCGTCACTTGCTTTGGATTCCAGCTAGTTACATTATTATCCTGCTGCATTATTGTCCTCGGGTGGCATCTTTTTTGTCAATTTTCCACATTCTCTTGTCGGCCACTTACGATAATACCCGAGAATTTTGCAACATAAAACAAATAATTAAATAAATAAACAATAAATAAAATAAATACAATAAATAAATAAATTCAGCAAATAAAATAAATAAAGATAAGGAAATGAGAAATGAAATTTAACTTAAAAAGGAATTTAGTTAAATAAAAAGAATTAAATAAAGATGAATAAATTGTTACATGTGTACCCGACACCAATGGACTCGAAAATTTTCGAGTTCAAACATAAATTTAGATCCGAGGGAAATGACGATACGGAATAGGAACCCGAAGATGGCCCGGAAATCGGAATCCGGGAGCATAGAGGGATAGAAGTCCGAAAGAGAGGAGGAAAGGCACGACGGATCGCACGACCCGCCCGGACCGAAGTCCAGGCGAGGGCCGCGCGGTGGCCGCGCGGTAAAGGGGGAAACGGCGCGCCACGACCGCGCACGCGACAGATTCGCCGGTTGCGAGATTCACTCGCCCGAATCCGGATTTTCCGACTTCGGTTGAACACCTTTCGGCTCAAGACTACCCAAGGCCGACCCTGGACGTCCCTAGGTCATGCCTATCTATAAATAACACCTTTTGGCAGCCCCGAACACTTTTCAAAACCCTACGATACTCTCTATACACAAAACCCTAGATCCGGAAGTCATCGGAGGCACCAAAACCGAGCTAGAGACTGTTTGGACGAATTCGGGAAGTCTTCCAACGTCGTGGTAAGTCTGATCCATTCATCCATCTCGTTTTTAATTCAAAAACGAAACCCTAACTTAGTCTTTTTCTTCTCTACACCCCGAATCGGATCTAGAACGAAGAACCCGACGAACGGAGAGGATAAACGGTGGACTGGAAGCCACGCCTCCGAAATCGACGTTCCCGGACGACTGGAAATCTGTAAGTTGACACTTACATGGTTTTGGGAGTAATTAAAACACTTAAATCTAAAAGCTTAATCAAAACTTTCAAAAATCTGTCAACATGTGATTTCTACCGGCGCAGCAATTTTGTCCAATTTTTCCGAACCCTTAAAAGTCTTCAAACGAAAAAACTTAAAACACGAAAAATGTTCCTAAGGCTTAGATCTATCTCTTGTAAAGTTTTCTGAATTTTTCGTGATGATTTGATATGGGAAATCCACCCGAAACCGAACTGCTAAGATTTGAATCTCGAAATTCTTGACAGAACTTAGGTCTGAACTTGTTGACATTTTTTACTAGGGTTCCAGGCCGATTTAGATCTTTAGCCGAAATGAAAGTTGTAGACAAATATCTTAAAAAGGTCTCTGTAAAATTTCGTTAAGTTTGGAGTTGATTTGCTATGGTAGATCTTGAAAATCTTGAACTTCTGTAAGCTAAATTCGGACAGATTAATGTTTCTATGAAAATCGATGTTTTTGACCTGTTTCGGTATCTCGGATTGAAAAAGTTAAAACGCGAAAGTTGTTCATCTCGGTGTTTCCGAGTCAGTGGTAAATTCTCAGAATTTTTGACTTGAATCTGGTTTTAAATTAATTTTATTAGAGTAAACAGCGGTTTACCGGAGTCAAATCTTGAAATCTTGTTGAAACGATGGAATTAGCCTTTAGGGTTGAAACGAGTCGAGATCTCTTTCTAAATAACTTAAGTGAAATCAGAATTTTTAAAATAAATCCCCTTACAAACTTGATAAATTAAAATTAGGGGTGAGTGCTCTGCAGGGTGCCCCCTAACTGCTTCACTTCGTGCCTTTATGGACGATGGTGACCCCGCGCGAAATTGAGATATAATATTGCCAAAACGGCATGAGATATATGGCCTACACTCTCGTGAACATCCACATGAGTTTCCCGAGGCTCCGGAGTGGTACTGGGTATGGCAGATACGGTTGCGGCCGCCGGTTTCCGGCTAAACTTGTCGAGATCGCGATGCAATCGTGAAACACTTGAAATTACTAAATCGGGGATGTAATGGGGAATTTAAAATAAATTGGATTATTTATAGTTATCGTTTAAATTGTTAAATGCTCTGTTTAAATTAATTATGGCTTTCATTTTAAATTGTGCTAAATGTATTGTTGACTAGTGCCATGAAATATTATGCAAATTAGTTAGATAATTAAGTTGAATTATTTATGGCTTATTATCATGTTTTTATGTAAATATTAAACTAATGGCTTTTAAACCCTATGATCATGCATGTGTTAACTTACTCAGCAAGTTGTGCTGACCAAACCGTTTATTTTTCCTTTTCCTTACAGAGTATGTGGAACAAACATGAGCACGTTCATGCATGGGGAACTATATTTTGCAAAACTTTATTTTTAAATTCTTGCATTAGACTATAGAATAAACGGGCCTGTTTAACCCGTGTTTTGACCATGTCGGTCTTATTTACATTTCCGCTGCAATATTATACTTAAATATTATTTCCGCTGCATTATGATATTATTATTTTCGAATTTATATTGTATGGGCTGTTTGCAAATCTTTTAAATATTGAAATACATAGCATTGCATCTCTTTAGTAAGCCGGAGAAACCGTGTCTTACTAGGGAGGTGTGGCGGTGACATCCCGACCTGGGTGACCAAAAATCGGGGTGTTACAAGTTAGTATCAGAGCCCGGCTATTTTTAAACTAATATTTTTAAACCATTATTATTTTTAAACTACTATTAATATTTTGACTATTATTTTAAATTTTAAAGTATTATTTCCATGGAAAAAAAAATTATTTTGAAACCCATGGAAAAAAATATATATATATATAGTACATGAATTATTTTTGGGGGGAAATCATCATTTGCATTTGCACATTGCATCTCCTTTATTTAAAAAACTTAGAATCTTGGCGAATTTTAACTTAGAATCTTGGCGAATTTTTAACTTAGAATCTTGGCAAAGTTTAACCTAGAATCTTGGTGAATATAAACCTACATCTTTTGCTTGCGCTAGATGGCTAGTCAAGATATGATGAACTTGATGATCAAAATGATGAACGTTCACCTTGATTCTCAACAAACCATACAACAAATGAAAAATCGTATAGCTCACTTGGAGGCAAATCTGCACCAAATGGGAGACTTAAGGGAAGTTGACCTCCAACACTTCCTGAACTTGAGAGCCGCTGATCAAGGACGCATAAAAGACTTAGAAACTCAAGTGCAAAAGCTCACCGAACGGGGCGATGCGATGATAGATAGAATCGAGGATCTAGGGACGGACCTGCTTGACCTCACTGACATAGTAGTACCATATAGCCCTGTGGAAGACCATTTGATGGGACCACGAAGCCCAACACCCCCAGTAGAGAGCCCCTCAGACCTTATCTGTGGACGCTACGGAACCCTTGGACTCTGGCCCCACATGGTCCGCCCGTCGTCAAACCCGAGCCCCGTGGAGAACCATCTGGAGGAGTCACCCGAACCAGCTCCAAAAGCCGTCGATCCACCATCCCCAGTGTTTCATGGACCCTTGGGCACCGGCCAAGTCTCTGATGAGGATGATCCAACGGAAGACCCCACTACTCTGCCAGAGGACGCAGAGATCCTTTAGATACTTTATCTTAGATAGTACATTTATTTTGCGCATCCTATTACTTGTATTAAATTTCTTTTAAGGAATAAAATGCAAGCTGATTTTTCTTTTGAAATCCTTCAGCCCTAAATGATCGAAAAAAAACGAACGAACCAGAATGGTTCCACAACATTTTCGCTAAATGATAACAGTCAAACCAAACAACTAAGCAAGAATACAACGGAAGCATAAACTACTAAACATAAACAGCAAGATCATCGTTATACAGTCTCATAGAAAACAACCGAATAAAACACTACTACTACGAGCCTAAAGAGGAAATGCAGAGACGAAGAATCACTGGTCGGGAGGCGGGAACTGACGACGCATATACTCGTCCATCTGACGCATGTAGGCATACATGTCGGTCATGGTGGCCTGCTGCTCCAGCTGCCTCGTATTGATCGTAGCCATGCGAGCCTGGTATAGATCCATCCTGGCATCCAAAGCGTCATAACGAGCCTGCCCGGCTGCAAACCCAGCGTCCATACGAGCAAACCCAGCATCCATACTAAGCTGCATACCCTGCATCATCTGAAGTATCTGCGGCACCTCCGGATCCTGATGGGGAACCACGGGAGGTGGAGGTCGCTGCTCAGGAGGGACAACCAGAATCAAACCATCACCGTTGGGCTCCGGGCGAAGGACAGCCGGAGGAGCCCCACGTCGTAAAGCACTGCGCCGAGCAGCGCAGGTAGGGATACGGTAGTAGCCGCCAGCGGCTAGCTCATACGGATCCGTCTCTGGTGTCGTACGGATCCCCTGAGCCGCACACATCCCACAAATAAGGTGAATACGGGTAATCACCCTACTCCTCGTCCTCGGCGCATACCCCTCAGGTTGTCTGCGATACAAGCCCCAACATTCACCCTACCACCTCGGGCAATAAAGCAAATAGTCTCATAGACGTGGTCTAGAACGATATGGCTCCGGGTAATCGGCCGGACACGGCCTAACCATATCTGAGCAAGCTCGCGCCACGGAGAGTCCATCGTCGCCAATCGCAGCTCGTGATCATGCTCGAGCCGAGGTGCCACCTCAGTGCACAAAACGCCCCACGCAGGCGGGGGTATACGACCCTCAGGTTGTGGCCGGAATACGCCGTCGTCAGGAAGGCCGAAGTAGACGTTGATCGCCCGAGCACTAAAGTCTAGATGGCGACCCCGAACCCAGACTCGAGATAAGTCGCTGTTCTCCCCAAGACCGCCAATGTTGGCGATGACCTCCATAGCTAAATAACCGGAAGCAATGCCCTCGGGATGGCGCGCGAGTCCAGTCCACTGAAGAAGGTCCAAAACTGGACTAACCCTGTCATCGTCCATATGACGAGGATACATGCCTCTCTCCAGAACATAAGCCCTGTTCCGACAAAGCTCGTCGAAAAAGAACTCCTGAGAGGCCATCGTCGCAAACCGATACCTATTGTGTCGACGAGGACGCTCCTCGTCAGGAAAACCCCTGAGTCTAGGGCCCCGCTGCTCCTCGTCCTCCTCGGACTCACTGTCATCAGTATCCGGCATCACCGGAGCAGCAGTACTAGGGCCAGCTGCATCATGCCGAGTGGCTCGCCTCTTGGCCCCCGGAAGAACCATGAGAGATGCCCAGACAACCCACAAGAAAAGCAGCATCCTGCAGATACCCAACCAATACAACCCACAAGAAAAGCAGCATCCTGCAGATACCCAACCAATACCAAATATAAGGATAAATCCTACACAACGACTACACCAAGTATAGGGCAGAAAAACGCAAGAACATGAAGTGTAGGCTCTAACACGAGCGATTCAAGAGGATAAATCAAATTGCAAAACTCTTTGGGACATTTAGTCAAACATGTTGTGTGCGCAATAAATCAAATTCAAAGTTTACTTGTAAACACATGGGAATAACTCATCAGCATAATAGGGCACAAAACAACAACAACGAACTCATTCTCATGCCCGCAATACCAATACAAATCGGGAAATTCATATTCCTCCTAAAGCATGGAATCTAGTAAAAACTTCCCCAAACTAGGTATACATTGTTGCACAAATACTTCCTAATCAACAAAAATAACACCAAGTATCACATAAACTCGCGAATTGCACGAATTAAGTCTAAAAATGACAAATCCCCAATTCTTATCCCTAAACCCTAACTTCGAAATTCACCCAAAAATCAAAGCTAATCGAAGCATTAAAATTGAAATTGGCAAGTGGAAGTAGTAGAAACATACCTTGCAATGGGAAATCGAAGTCGGGAATAGGAGAATTGGAGGATGAGAGAAAGAATTTGGGAACAAACTAGAAGAAGCCACGGAAGTGGAAATGGGGCGGAGTGGCCCGCGCCCCGCGCGAGCCCCTTTTTTTCAACCTGTTGTGGCCGCGCGGTCACCGCGCGCCGCCGCGCGGACACCGCGCGGGCCCACGAAAATGTTTTTTTTATTTATTTTTTTTTGTTATTTTCCATACCTTCTATTGTTTACACAATCAGCTATACGGCAAATTGTCCAAATGCGATTTTTGGTTGAAGGAGGTAGCATTTCTAGGACATATAGTATCCGCTGATGGAGTTTCAGTGGATCCGGCAAAAGTTTCTGCCGTAACTGAATGGGCAACTCCAAAGAGCCAAACTGAGATAAGGAGTTTCCTTGGATTAGCCGGGTACTATAGACGGTTCGTGAAGGATTTTTCAAAAATCGCACGACCTTTGACTCAGCTACTGAAGAAGGGAGTAAAATACGTGTGGACAGAGGCTTGTGAGACAGCGTTTCAAGAGCTGAAGAAACGACTCACAACCACACCCGTATGACACTACCATCAGAGAATGGTGACTCTGAAGTTTACAGTGATGCTTCGAAGGAAGGTTTAGGTTGTGTCTTGATGCAGGACTCGAGAGTCGTAGCATATGCATCACGCCAGCTAAAACCTCACGAGGAGAATTATCCGACACACGACCTGGAGTTGGCAGCGGTCGTTTTCGCTCTAAAGATATGGAGACATTATCTTTATGGCCGGAAGTGTCGAAACCGACCACAAGAGCTTGAAGTATATATTCACTCAGAAGGAGTTGAATTTGAGACAGCGAAGGTGGTTGGAACTTATTAAGGACTACGATTTGGAGATAGCCTACCACGAGGGGAAGGCGAATGTGGTAGCCGATGCCCTAAGCCGGAAAACCCAACACGTAACAAACTCGTTGGTAATTCCGCCGGCATTGTACATGGATTTAGCGAGATTAGACGTGGAACTTGTGCATCCTGGCACAGTGAGTGAAACGATCAACGCAATGGTCGTAGAAACTTCAATATTGGACGAGATTAGGCTCGCCCAACCGGGCGACGCGAAAATAAAAAAGATAAAGGGGTATATTGCCAAGGGAAAGGCAATAGGATTTGCTGTCCACGAGGATAGAAGCATTCGCTTCAAAGGGAGATGGTGTGTGCCCCATAAATGAGCCGAATTGAAGCGAAGGTTGATGGAGGAAGGGCACAACACGCCATACTCAGTGCATCCCGGAGGCGACAAGCTTTACAAAGATCTAAAGAAGATCTATTGGTGGCCGGGAATGAAAAGGGAAGTGGCAGACTTCTTGGCGAAATGCCTCACCTGCCAAAGGGTTAAGGCAGTGAGACATAAACCCTTAGGATTGATGCAACCACTAGAGATTCCAAGTTGGAAGTGGGATAGCATCTCAATGGATTTTGTCTCGGGATACCCCGATCACCTAAAGGCATGAATAAGATTTGGGTGATTGTGGATAGGCTAACGAAGACAGCCATATTTATCCCGATGAAGGACACGTGGACTATGGACCAATTGGCCCGAGCCTACGTTGATAATGTGGTACGACGACATGGGGTACCACATGACATATTTCCGACAGAGAGTAGATTTGTCTCTCACTTTTGCACGGAGTTACAAAAAGCTCTCGGTACTCAAATCAAAATGAGCACTGCATTCCACCCGATGACGGATGGCCAAACCGAGAGAACAATCCAAACACTAGAAGATATGCTGAGAGCGTGCGTGTTGGAATTTAAGGGAAATTGGGAATCCCATTTACCTTTAATCGAATTTTCTTATAATAATAGCTACCATGCTAGCATTGGCATGGCACCATTCGAGGCGTTGTATGGACGAAGGTGCCGAAGCCCGTTGAGCTGGGAAGAAAACGATAAGTCTGTGGTAGTGGGACCACAATTTATCGAAGACATGGCTCAACAAGTCAAGGTGATTCAAGGAAAAATTAGAGCCGCTCAAGATTCTAGAACGAGTCGGAAATTTGGCTTACCGACTGGCTTTACCGCCACAACTAGATCGAGTTCATAATGTTTTCCATGTCTCACAACTAAAGAAGTATGTGCCGGACTCGACACATGTACTTCAACCGGAAGTAATCGAACTCGATGAGGACCTGACTTATGAAGAAGTCCCAGTGCGAATTCTGGACACTAAGGAGCGAGTAACGAGGAACAAAACTGTCAAAATGATCAAGGTTCTTTGGTCGAACGACGAAAGTGAGACGGCAACTTGGGAGGTAGAATCCGACATGAGAGAACGCTATCCGACACTGTTCCAAACCGACACCGACACAGTTATAGGGACACAACTGCAATCTTAAGGGGGAGAGGATGTCATACCATGTATTTTTCGTGCATTTTTGTAAACAAACAAATAAATTCAAATTGTTTTGAACTACGTTATGACTTGATCCTTCACACGGTACGTAGGCAGCTTAGAAGTTTTAATTCTAAGTTCAGTCACAAAATAATAAAAACAAACAAAAGACTTTAGCACGAGAAAAGCCGAAACACAACTTCGAGGACAAAGTTGATTCTTAAGGAGGGTAGACTGTTATACCTGAGAATTTTGCAACATAAAATAAATAATTAAATAAATAAACAATAAATAAAATAAATACAATAAATAAATAAATTCAGCAAATAAAATAAATAAAGATAAGGAAATGAGAAATGAAATTTAACTTAAAAAGGAATTAAAGGAATTTAGTTAAATAAAAAGAATTAAATAAAGATGAATAAATTGTTACATGTGTACCCGACACCAATGGACTCGAAAACTCGAGTCCAAACATAAATTTAGATCCGAGGGAAATGACGATACGGAATAGGAACCCGAAGATGGCCCGGAAATCAGAATCCGGGAGCATAGAGGGATAGAAGTCCGAAAGAGAGGAGGAAAGGCACGACAGATCGCACGACCCTGCCCGGACCGAGGTCCAGGCGAGGGCCGCGCGGTGGCCGCGCAGTAAAGGGGGAAACGGCGCGCCACGACCGCGCCACGCGACAGATTCGCCGGTTGCGAGATTCACTCGCCCGAATCCGGATTTTCCGACTTCGGTTGAACACCTTTCGGCTCAAGAATCCCCAAGGCCGGCCTTGGACGTCCCTAGGTCATGCCTATCTATAAATAACACCTTTTGGCAGCCCCGAACACTTTTCAAAACCCTACGATACTCTCTATACACAAAACCCTAGATCCGGAAGTCATCGGAGGCACCAAAACCGAGCTAGAGACTGTTTGGACGAATTCAGGAAGTCTTCCAACGTCGTGGTAAGTCTGATCCATTCATCCATCTCGTTTTTAATTCAAAAACGAAACCCTAACTTAGTCGTTTTCTTCTCTACACCCCGAATCGGATCTAGAACGAAGAACCCGACGAACGGAGAGGATAAACGGTGGACTGGAAGCCACGCCTCCGAAATCAACGTTCCCGGACGACTGGAAATCTGTAAGTTGACACTTACATGGTTTTGAGAGTAATTAAAACACTTAAATCTAAAAGCTTAATCAAAACTTTCAAAAATCTGTCTACATGTGATTTCTACCGGCGCAGCAATTTTGTCCAATTTTTCCAAACCCTTAAAAGTCTTCAAACCAAAAAACTTAAAACACGAAAAACGTTTCTAAGGCTTAGAACTATCTCTTGTAAACTTTTCAGAATTTTTCGTGATGATTTGATATGAGAAATCCACCCGAAACCGAACTGCTAAGATTTGAATCTCGAAATTCTTGACAGAACTTAGGTCTGAACTTGTTGACATTTTTTAGTAGGGTTCCAGGCCGATTTAGATCTTTAGCCGAACATGAAAGTTGTAGACAAATATCTTAAAAAGGTCTCTGTAAAAGTTCGTTAAGTTTGGAGTTGATTTGCTATGGTAGATCTTGAAAATCTTGAACTTCTGTAAGGTAAATTCGGACAGATTAATGTTTCTACGAAAATCGATGTTTTTGACCTATTTCGTTATCTCGGATTGAAAAAGTTAAAACACGAAAGTTGTTCATCTCGGTGTTTCCGAGTCAGTGGTAATTGTTCAGAATTTTTGGACTTGAATCTGATTTTAAATTAATTTTATTAGAGTAAACAGCGGTTTACCGGAGTCAAATCTTGAAATCTTGTTGAAACGATGGAATTAGCCTTTAGGGTTGAAACGAGTCGAGATCTCTTTCTAAATAACTTAAGTGAAATCGGAATTTTTGAAATAAATCCCCTTACAAACTTGATAAATTAAAATTAGGGGTGAGTGCTCTGCAGGGTGCCCCCTAACTGCTTCACTTCGTGCCTTTATGGACGATGGTGACCCCGCGCGAAAATTGAGATATGATATTGCCAAAACGGCATGAGATATATGGCCTACACTCTCGTGAACATCCACATGGGTTTCCCGAGGCTCCGGAGTGGTACTGGGTATGGCAGATACGGCTGCGGCCGCCGGTTTCCGGCTAAACTTGTCGAGATCGCGATGCAATCGTGAAACACTTGAAATTACTAAATCGGGGATGTAATGGGGAATTTAAATTAAATTGGATTATTTATAGTTGTCGTTTAAATTGTTAAATGCTCTGTTTAAATTAATTATGGCTTTCATTTTAAATTGTGCTAAATGTATTGTTGACTAGTGCCATGAAATATTATGCAAATTGGTTAGATAATTAAGTTGAATTATTTATGGCTTATTATCATGTTTTTATGTAAATATTAAACTAATGGCTTTTAAACCCTACGATCATGCATGTGTTAACTTACTCAGCAAGTTGTGCTGATCAAACCGTTTATTTTTCCTTTTCCTTACAGAGTATGTGGAACAAACATGAGCACGTTCATGCATGGGGGAACTATATTTTGCAAAACTTTATTTTTAAATTCTTGCATTAGACTATAGAATAAACGGGCCTGTTTAACCCGTGTTTTGACCATGTCGGTCTTATTTACATTTCCGCTGCAATATTATACTTAAATATTATTTCCGCTGCATTATGATATTATTATTTTCGAATTTATATTGTATGGGCTCTTTGCAAATGTTTTAAATATTGAAATACATAGCATTGCATCTCTTTAGTAAGCCGGAGAAACCGTGTCTTACTAGGGAGGTGTGGCGGTGACATCCCAACCTGGGTGACCAAAAATCGGGGTGTTACAAGTTAGTATCAGAGCCCGGCTATTTTTAAACTAATATTTTTAAACCATTATTATTTTTAAACTACTATTAATATTTTTACTATTATTTTAAATTTTAAAGTATTATTTCCATGGAAAAAAATTTTATTTTGAAACCCATGGAAAAAAATATATATATATAGTACATGAATTATTTTTGGAGGGAAATCATCATTTGCATTTGCACATTGCATCTCCTTTATTTAAAAAACTTAGAATCTTGGCGAATTTTAACTTAGAATCTTGGCGAATTTTTAACTTAGAATCTTGGCGAAGTTTAACCTAGAAACTTGGCGAATATTAACCTACATCTTTTGCTTGCGCTAGATGGCTAGTCAAGATATGATGAACTTGATGATCAAAATGATGAACGTTCACCTTGATTCTCAACAAACCATACAACAAATGAAAAATCGTATAGCTCACTTGGAGGCAAATCTGCACCAAATGGGAGACTTAAGGGAAGCTGACCTCCAACACTTCCTGAACTTGAGAGCCGCTGATCAAGGACGCATAAAAGACTTAGAACTCAAGTGCAAAAGCTCACCGAACGGGGCGATGCGATGATAGATAGAATCGAGGATCTAGGGACGAACCTGCTTGACCTCACTGACATAGTAGTACCATATAGCCCTGTGGAAGACCATTTGATGGGACCACGAAGCCCAACACCCCCAGTAGAGAGCCCCTCAGGCCTTATTCGTGGACGCTACGGAACCCTTGGACTCTGGCCCCACATGGTCTGCCCGTCGTCAAACCCGAGCCCCGTGGAGAACCATCTGGAGGAGTCACCCAAACCAGCTCCAAAAGTCGTCGATCCACCATCCCCAGTGTTTCATGGACCCTTGGGCACCGGCCAAGTCTCTGATGAGGATGATCCAACGGAAGACCCCACTACTCTGCCAGAGGACGCAGAGATCCTTTAGATACTTTATCTTAGATAGTACATTTATTTTGCGCATCCTGTTACTTGTACTAAATTTCTTTTAAGGAATAAAATGCAAGCTGATTTTTCTTTTGAAATCCTTCAGCCCTAAATGATCGAAAAAAAACGAACGAACCATAATGGTTCCACAACATTTTCGCTAAACGATAACAGTCAAACCAAACAACTAAGCAAGAATACAACGGAAGCTACTAAACATAAACAGCAAGATCATCGTTATACAGTCTCATAGAAAACAACCGAATAAAACACTACTACTACGAGCCTAAAGGGGAAATGCAAAGACGAAGAATCACTGGTCGGGAGGCGGGAACTGACGATGCATATACTCGTCCATCTGACGCATGTAGGCATACATGTCGGTCATGGTGGCCTGCTGCTCCAGCTGCCACGTATTGATCGTATCCATGCGAGCCTGGTATAGATCCATCCTGGCATCCAAAGCGTCATAACGAGCCTGCCCGGCTGCAAACCCAGCGTCCATACGAGCAAACCCAGCATCCATACTAAGCTGCATACCCTGCATCATCTGAAGTATCTGCGGCACCTCCGGATCCTGATGGGGAACCACGGGAGGTGGAGGTGGCTGCTCAGGAGGGACAACCAGAATCAAACCATCACCGTTGGACTCCGGGCGAAGGACAGCCGGAGGAGCCCCACGTCGTAAAGCACTGCGTCGACAGCGTAGGTAGGGATACGGTAGTAGCCGCCAGCGGCTAGCTCATACGGATCCGTCTCTGGTGTCGTACGGATCCCCTTAGCCGCACACATCCCACAAAGGTGAATACGGGTAATCACCCTACTCCTCGTCCTCGGCGCATACCCCTCAGGTTGTCTGCGATACAAGCCCCAACATTCACCCTACCACCTCGGGCAATAAAGCAAATAGTCTCATAGACGTGGTCTAGAACGATATGGCTCCGGGTAATCGGCCGGACACGGCCTAACCATATCTGAGCAAGCTCGCGCCACGGAGAGTCCATCGTCGCCAATCGTAGCTCGTGATCATGCTCGAGCCGAGGTGCCACCTCAGTGCACAAAACGCCCCACGCAGGCGGGGGTATACGACCCTCAGGTTGTGGCCGGAATACGCCGTCGTCAGGAAGACCGAAGTAGACGTTGATCGCCCGAGCACTAAAGTCTAGATGGCGACCCCGAACCCAGACTCGAGATAAGTCGCTGTTCTCCCCAAGACCGCCAATGTTGGCGATGACCTCCATAGCTAAATAACCGGAAGCAATGCCCTCGGGATGGCGCGCGAGTCCGGTCCACTGAAGAAGGTCCAAAACTGGACTAACCCTGTCATCGTCCATATGACGAGGATACATGCCTCTCTCCAGAACATAAGCCTGTTCCGACAAAGCTCGTCGAAAAAGAACTCCTGAGAGGCCATCGTCGCAAACCGATACCTATTGTGTCGACGAGGATGCTCCTCGTCAGGAAAACCCCTGAGTCTAGGGCCCCGCTGCTCCTCGTCCTCCTCGGACTCACTGTCATCAGTGTCCGGCATCACCGGAGCAGCAGTACTAGGGCCAGCTGCATCACGCCGAGTGGCTCGTCTCTTGGCTCCCGGAAGAACCATGAGAGATGCCCAGACAACCCACAAGAAAAGCAGCATCCTGCAGATACCCAACCAATACCAAATATAAGGATAAATCCCACACAACGATTACACCAAGTATAGGGCAGAAAAACGCAAGAACATGAAGTGTAGGCTCTAACATGAGCGATCCAAGAGGATAACCAAACAAAGAATATGTCCAAACAATCCCAAACCTCTTTGGGACATTTAGTCAAACACGTTGCGTGCGCAATAAATCAAATTCAAAGTTTACTTATAAACACATGGGAAACGTCCCCAAATCGAAACAATTGCTCAGGCAATAACTCATTAGCATAATAGGGCACAAAACAACAACAACAAACTCATTCTCATGCCCGCAATACCAATACAAATCGGGAAATTCATATTCTTCCTAAAGCATGGAATCTAGTAAAAACTTCCCCAAACTAGGTATACATTGTTGCACAAATACTTCCTAATCAACAAAAATAACACCAAGTATCACATAAACTCGCTAATTGCGCGAATTAAGTCTAAAAACGACAAATCCCCAATTCTTATCCCTAAACCCTAACTTCGAAATTCACCCAAAAATCAAAGCTAATCGAAGCATTAAAATTGAAATTGGCAAGTGGAAGTAGTAGAAACATACCTTGCAATGGGAAATCGAAGTCGGAAATAGGAGAATTGGAGGATGAGAGAAAGAATTTGGGAACAAACTAGAAGAAGCCTCGGAAGTGGAAATGGGGCGGAGTGGCTCGCGCCTCGCGCGAGCCCCTTTTTTTCAACCTGTTGTGGCCGCGCGGTCACCGCGCGCCGCCGCACGGACACCGCGCGGGCCCATGAAAATGTTTTTTTATTTTATTTTTTTTTGTTATTTTCCATTTTTACACAATCAGCTATACGGCAAATTGTCCAAATGCGATTTTTGGTTGAAGGAGGTAGCATTTCTAGGACATATAGTATCCGTTGATGGAGTTTCAGTGGATCCGGCAAAAGTTTCCGCCGTAACTGAATGGGCAACTCCAAAGAGCCAAACTGAGATAAGGAGTTTCCTTGGATTAGCCGGGTACTATAGACGGTTCGTGAAGGATTTTTCAAAAATCGCACGACCTTTGACTCAGCTACTGAAGAAGGGAGTAAAATACGTGTGGACAGAGGCTTGTGAGACAGCGTTTCAAGAGCTGAAGAAACGACTCACAACCACACCCGTATTGACACTACCATCAGAGAATGGTGACTCCGAAGTTTACAGTGATGCTTCGAAGGAAGGTTTAGGTTGTGTCTTGATGCAGGACTCGAGAGTCGTAGCATATGCATCACGCCAGCTAAAACCTCACGAGGAGAATTATCCGACACACGACCTGGAGTTGGCAGCGGTCGTTTTCGCTCTAAAGATATGGAGACATTATCTTTATGGCCGGAAGTGTCGAATGTTCACCGACCACAAGAGCTTGAAGTATATATTCACTCAGAAGGAGTTGAATTTGAGACAGCGAAGGTGGTTGGAACTTATTAAGGACTACGATTTGGAGATAGCCTACCACGAGGGGAAGGCGAATGTGGTAGCCGATGCCCTAAGCCGGAAAACCCAACACGTAACAAACTCGTTGGTAATTCCGCCGGCATTGTACATGGATTTAGCGAGATTAGACGTGGAACTTGTGCATCCTGGCACAGTGAGTGAAACGATCAACGCAATGGTCGTAGAAACTCCAATATTGGACGAGATTAGGCTCGTCCAACCGGGCGACGCGAAATTAAAAAAGATAAAGGGGTATATTGCCAAGGGAAAGGCAATAGGATTTGCTGTCCACAAGGATAGAAGCATTCGCTTCAAAGGGAGATGGTGTGTGCCCCGTAAATGAGCCGAATTGAAGCGAAGGTTGATGGAGGAAGGGCACAACACGCCATACTCAGTGCATCCCGGAGGCGACAAGCTTTACAAAGATCTAAAGAAGATCTATTGGCGGCCGGGAATGAAAAGGGAAGTGGCAGACTTCTTGGCGAAATGCCTCACCTGCCAAAGGGTTAAGGCAGTGAGACATAAACCCTTAGGATTGATGCAACCACTAGAGATTCCAAGTTGGAAGTGGGATAGCATCTCAATGGATTTTGTCTCGGGATTACCCCGATCACCTAAAGGCATGAATAAGATTTGGGTGATTGTGGATAGGCTAACGAAGACAGCCATATTTATCCCGATGAAGGACACGTGGACTATGGACCAATTGGCCTGAGCCTACGTTGATAATGTGGTACGACGACATGGGGTACCACATGACATCATTTCCGACAGAGACAGTAGATTTGTCTCTCACTTTTGCACGGAGTTACAAAAAGCTCTCGGTACTCAAATCAAAATGAGCACCGCATTCCACCCGATGACGGATGGCCAAACCGAGAGAACAATCCAAACACTAGAAGATATGCTGAGAGCGTGCGTGTTGGAATTTAAGGGAAATTGGGAATCCCATTTACCCTTAATCGAATTTTCTTGTAATAATAGCTACCATGCTAGCATTGGCATGGCACCATTCGAGGCGTTGTATGGACGAAGGTGCCGAAGCCCGTTGAGCTGGGAAGAAAACGATAAGTCTGTGGTAGTGGGACCACAACTTATCGAAGACATGGCTCAACAAGTCAAGGTGATTCAAGGAGAAATTAGAGCCGCTCAAGATTCTAGAACGAGTCGGAAATTTGGCCTACCGACTGGCTTTACCGCCACAACTAGATCGAGTTCATAATGTTTTCCATGTCTCACAACTAAAGAAGTATGTGCCGGACTCGACACATGTACTTCAACCGGAAGTAATCGAACTCGATGAGGACCTGACTTATGAAGAAGTCCCAGTGCGAATTCTGGACACTAAGGAGCGAGTAACGAGGAACAAAACCGTCAAAATGATCAAGGTTCTTTGGTCGAACGACGAAAGTGAGACGGCAACTTGGGAGGTAGAATCCGACATGAGAGAACGCTATCCGACACTGTTCCAAACCGACACCGACACAGTTATAGGGACACAACTGCAATCTTAAGGGGGAGATGATGTCATACCATGTATTTTTCGTGCATTTTTGTAAACAAACAAACAAATTCAAATTGTTTTGAACTACGTTATGATTTGATCCTTCACAGGGTACGTAGGCAGCTTAGAAGTTTTAATTCTAAGTTCAGTCACAAAATAATAAAAACAAACAAAAGACTTTAGCACGAGAAAAGCCGAAACACAACTTCGAGGACAAAGTTGATTCTTAAGGAGGGTAGACTGTAATACCCGAGAATTTTGCAACATAAAATAAATAATTAAATAAATAAACAATAAATAAAATATATACAATAAATAAATAAATTCAGCAAATAAAATAACTAAAATAAGGAAATGAGAAATGAAATTTAACTTAAAAAGGAATTAAAGGAATTTAGTTAAATAAAAAGAATTAAATAAAGATGAATAAATTGTTACATGTGTACCCGACACCTTTTCCTTACAGAGTATGTGGAACAAACATGAGCACGTTCATGCATGGGGGAACTATATTTTGCAAAACTTTATTTTAAATTCTTGCATTAGACTATAGAATAAACGGGCCTGTTTAACCCGTGTTTTGACCATGTCGGTCTTATTTACGTTTCCGCTGCAATATTATACTTAAATATTATTTCCGCTGCATTATGATATTATTATTTTCGAATTTATATTGTATGGGCTGTTTGCAAATGTTTTAAATATTGAAATACCTAGACTTGCATCTCTTTAGTAAGCCGGAGAAACCGTGTCTTACTAGGGAGGTGTGGCGGTGACATCCCGACCTGGGTGACCAAAAATCGGGGTGTTACACTTACTGCCAACGACTCTAGACTTTCTTTGTCGGCTTCCAATTATAGAGTATTGCCGACACCTCTTTTTCTCTTACATCCAGCTGTTCTTACTTTGGCTTGTCAAAGTTTTTTTGGACGTTTCTTCCCTTTGTCCTGTTCGGTTCCGAATTTCTTCTGGGTTGTGGTGGTGTTGCTGCGATTTTGGAAGGGGGCGGTGGTGGTGGCTCGGTTGCCATGACGATTTGAAGATTTGGGGAAGATGGTGGTGGTGTCGGAAAGGGGAGCGGCGGTGGCGGAGTGGTGGCTTGATGGCGGAGATGGGGCGGAAACGGAGGAGAGATGGTGGCGGATTTGGAATCCTTTTGGGGTGAGGGTGGTGCGGCGGATGGTGGTGGCCTGGTGGCTGCGTGTTGGTGACGAATCTGGTGGCGGGTGGAGGCGCCTGTGGCCGCGGAGGTGGTGGCTTGGGGATGAGATTTGAAATCTTGGGGAAAAGATGGTGGCGATGGAGGTCCGAAACGAGGGTCGGAGTGGTGGCCGGCGGCCGCCAGAAGTTCGCCGCCGGCGGTAGCAGCGCCGGAAAGGCGGCCGGTGCATTAGGGTTAGGATTAGGGTTATGCCATTGGGTGTTGGGCCAAGTTTGTTGGGCTCAATCCAAATTCTATTTCCCTTATTGGCTTAATGGACTACATAATTAATTGGCACAAAGACAAACACATAGTATTTGATTTAATTATGGACTTACTTTAATTATCCGGTATCGTTAGTCGAGTAATTCGAGATTCTACTTTCTCCATCCCTAGTTAAAAGTCGGATAATTCTCAATAATTAACCGGTCAAGTATTTTAAGTTAATAGTAAAGACTTTTTTTTTTTGAGAAAAGGATTGTTTCATTACACAAGAAAGAGCATCAGTTTACAGCGAGAGCAGGTAACTGCTTGGATCTCAAAACAAAATAGAAAACAATATTCTAGCCTTCGACAGAAAACAAATTCACCATACAATTTTCTAACATGCCCACTCCGAAGCTTCCCCAGTATATAATCTGTAATACTAGCAGTGGCAGACTCTTGCACCAAGAAAATAGCAGCAGTAGAAAAAAGCATCACTACCGAAGCCAACAACCTCTACACCCTTATGACAACCTTTTCAACACACTCCATGCTTAATATATGGAGCACTACCAAACCTATCATCACTCCAATTACATAAGATCTGAGAAGGATAGCCAACCGATGCCAATCAAAACCAATCTTCTATCAAACCACTCCCTGCTGCCCCGTATTTAGCCCAATGATCCGCCTCCGAGTTTCTTTCTCTTAATATATGTTGGAAACGAACCTCTCCCGCGCATGCCAAAACCGTTGCTATCGGTCCGACCAACTTGTGTACACGCCATGGTAATCTATCCAAATCCGAAATCCAGCTTACAACGTTGCTCGAATCGCACTCAAACACAAGTCTTGGGAGTGGGAATCCTTGGTCCCTTAATAAAGCAACACATACCCGACTAATTGCCGCAACTTCCGCCTCAGTGGAATCTGCCACACCAATACAATCTGATAAAACATAAATTACCTCACCATCATCGTCTCGGATGACTCCACCAATTCCCGCCGGACCCGGGTTGCCGAATGAGGATCCATCTGTATTTATCTTCCACCATCCTTTCTCGGGACGAAGCCACACTAAACCTCTTCGGGGCACTTTATTATGCCCCCTATTTTTCTGAACCAACGCCCCTGGAAATTGTCGCACAATATCCCCAATGTTATAGCCAGAGTTCATCCCAGCCGCTTCCCACCAGAGAGACACATACCATTTAATCTCTTCCAAGGCTGCCCACTTGTCTATAGATGTTCCATGGAATACAGCTGCATTACGAGCTTTCCATACTGTCCAAATAATTGCCAAACCGGTTAGAACCCATCCTTCCCATCTACTCCTAACTGGACAGTTAAACAACCACCAATCCATTAACCCCTCTACCTACCCGGCACAGCCCACTCAACCCCAAAGAAAGCCACCCCTTTGTACCAAATAAAACTAGCAAATTCACATCGACAAAAAAGATGATCCTCCGACTCCACCTCCTTTTGACAACAGGGGCAAATAGCACCTTCAGACAAAATACACCCTCTCCGAAGAAGAGACTCTCTTACCAGAAGTCTATGATGAATTAACTTCCAGGCAAGCATCTTAACTTTCATTGGAGCTCTAATTTTCCAGAAAACACTCCATCTAAGCTGCCTAGCCGCCTCTACTACCCCAGACGCCCTCCCCCAGCATGAACGAGTATTGAACTCCCCACTCCCTACCTCCAACCAAACCACCCTATCCTTCACAAAGCGATTTAAACGAGATCTCCCCAAAGCATCTAAGAAATCTTCCCATACCTCCCTTTCCCAATCGAACAACCTCCTTCTTAAAAGAATATTCCAGCTCCAATTACTCCTCGACCAGCTACCAAATTCCTGTATAAACCCCCCTTTGTTTGTAGCCAAAGCATATATCCTAGGGAATAATACCCTCAATGGTCTACCCTCCACTACCCAAACATCCTCCCAAAAACGAGTATTCGCTCCATTCCCAACCAGAATACGAAACCCCGCCCCCTGAAGCCCCTCTTCAACCACCCCCCAAGCCTTACAAATGTTTCCCCAAAAAGATCTACATACCTTAGCATCCGGAACCAGTGGAGCTCTATTTCCGTAATATTTGGCGTCGATTACCCTCTTCCACAGGGACTGCTCGTTTCCAAATCGCCACTTCCATTTGAGCAACAAAGCCGAGTTGAACCTCTTGGTATCCCACACCCCCAGGCCTCCCTCCTCCTTATGACGGCATATTCTGTCCCAACATATGGTATGCAACTTCCTCCCGCCATCCACCTCATTCCAGAAGAACTTTCTCTTGAATTTTTCTAACCTTTCTGCCACTTCACTTGGAACTTTAAAAATAGATAAGAAGCACACCGGTAGTGAGTTCAAAGCAGACTTGATCAAACAAATTCTGCCAGCTTGCGAAAGGAGTCGTCCCGTCCCTTCCACCCGGTCAACCTTTTTTCCACCTTATCCAACACCGGTTTCCAAATCGATAACCCATTAATCCTTCCTCCAATTGGAATCCCCAGATATGTCATCGGCCAACTCCCAATTTCACATCCAAAAATACCCGTTGCCTCGGCCACAATGTGAGCAGGGCAATTAATACTATATAAACTGCACTTCTGATAGTTTATGTGTAGCCCCGTGGCTAATGAAAGGCATCTTAAAATTCTTTTAATTGCCAACACTTGAGAAATCTCTCCTTCGCAAAATATAATCGTGTCGTCGGAATATTGAAGATGGGTAATTTCCACACCCCCTGTACCTGCCTTCAACCCTTTAATCAGGCCCAGATTCTTAGCATTTGTCAACAACTTATTTACTAGTTCCGCCACCAATACAAACAAGTACGGAGAGAGCGGATCCCCTTGCCTTAGTCCCTTCTCCAACTTAAAAAAACCAGTGGGCGATCCGTTGATCATTACAGCCGCAGAAGCTGAAGAAACACACTCCATTATCCACCTTGACCATCTCTCTCCAAAACCCGTAACCTTCAACACCCTAGACAACGCTTCCCACGACACATTATCGTAGGCTTTTGCAAAATCCAACTTTATAGCAAAGCCACATCTTCCAGTCGCTTGAGATGAATTAATAACTTCAGCTGCGATTAAAGCACCATCTAAAATCTGTCTACCCGCCACAAAAGCCATCTGAGTAGATCCAACTATGCCACCAATAACCGATTGTAGCCTTCTGGCCAATGTTTTTGCTATTATTTTGTAAACACATCCAATTAGGGATATTGGCCTGAATTGGCTAAAATTCATTGGATTAACCACCTTTGGAATGAGAGTTATAAAAGAACCCCCAACTTCCCTGGGAATTTTTCCAGTCCGCTTCAAACTCTGAAAAGCCTCCAAGACATCCCCTTTAACTAAATCCCAGAAATGTTTAAAGAACCCCATATTGAACCCATCCGGCCCCGGAGCCCTATTGCTATCACAACTCCAAACCGCCATCCTTATCTCTTCCTCAGAGAAATCCCTCTCCAACCACTCCCTATCTCGCTCACCAATTTTATCCAGGCCAATGGATTAAATATCAAAAATCTCACCCTCTTGTTTGACAAACATTGATTTGAAGTGATTAAATGCCAGCTCCTTTATTTTTCTAGGATCATCGACCACCTGCCCTTCACTACATATGGCTCCAATAAATCCTCTACGCCTATGATTAGCGGTCACTGCATGAAAATAACGAGTGTTAAGCTCTCCTTCTTTCAACCATCGGACTCGAGATTTTTGAACCCAACGTCTCTCTTCATTCAGTAGCAATCGTCTGAGCTCCCCTTTTTTAACCCCCCATTCGACCCGAGCCTCTTCTACACCAGCCCCGCCCTGAAAACTCTCTTCTAGCTCCCTCACTCTGACCAGCAGATCCTGAACCTTCATCTCTAATTCCCCTGCTCCGTAGCCTTCCCACTCTCTAATTTTCTTTTTCAGCGCCCTAAGTCGGCCACATATCTTAAAACCTCTACACGCCTCCCTGCCTACCCCCTCAGCCCCCCAGGCACCTCGAACTAGATCAGGAAATCCCCTCTCGGACAACCAGTAATTATAGAACTTAAACGGTTTGGGCCCCATGATTTTTCCTCAATTTCCAGGCACACCGGATAGTGATCCGACAACACCGACTCCCCTCTTCGCTGAATAATCTCTCCATTGATAAGTAACCATCCGGGCGAAACAAGAAACCTATCTAGCCTACTACAAGCCCGCCCACCCCTCCCAAACCAAGTAAACATACCCCCCTCCATTGATAAATCAACAAGCCCCAAATTGTCTATCATTTCTCTGAACTCACGAATCGATCCTACATCCACACTCTCTCCTATCCTCTCCCTTTCCTCAGCCACCGCATTAAAATCCCCGTTTAGACACCAGAGCTCCCCATTTGAAGTTACACACTTCTGCCTCAGGAGATCACAAAATTCAGCTCTTTCCGCTCTAATATTCGGCGCATGAACAGATAATATATTTAACCGTCCCCTCAACCCCTATGATATTCCCTTTGATCCAAATATAGTTGTGACACTGCTCAACCACACAAAAGGAGCTGCAATTAGAGTCCTATACTATCGCAATCCCTCCAGCATTACCTACTGCCTGTTGATAACAAAACTTACATCCCTTTGAACCCCGAAGTCGCCAAATCAATCTTTCTTGAATTTCCACCATCTTAGTCTCTTGACAGCATAACACAGTTGGCTTTGATTTCTTACACAACCTCAACAATGCCCTTCTTCTCACCCCCCCCCCCCCCCCGTTGAGACCCCTAAGATTACATGAAATTATACGCATCTTAAATAAACTCAGCAACAACCAGAAATCCACCTTCATCTACCCTTGCCAATTTCTTTAACCACCCTGACGACCGCCTTATCCATCCCAACCTTGCATCTTAATCCCATAGCTTTCGCCAAAACCAGAGTAGCTTCTGCCTCCATGTAATCAACAAGCTTAGTCCCCTTACTTGTTCTAATGGTTGAAAATTGTAATCTTGCAAACTCCGTCTCGCCCTCCTCATCTACTGGCATACTGTTGTCTTTTTCACCAATGGCCTTCAGACCTTTAAGACTTAATTAACCAATTAATTTAGGTTATGGATTTAATCGGTCTAATAGGCTAATTGGTGGACTTGATGGTTTCTAATAATTTTACATCTATAATTTAATTTGTTAGATTTAGATATTTAATAAAATAATCCAAACTTTTTATTTCAAACTTATAATAACTCCTTTTATCAAATATTTTGCAACTTGCTAGGGTCTAGACTAAGTTAATTCAAGTTGGTATATTAAAGATTTAGTAAGCTACCCCCCTATAATCATAAAATCGGATATTTTCTTATAAATTCATCAGCTCATTATTCGCATCGGCTTAAATAAGTTTCACTCGTAGTTAAATAACTTTTCGAATTCGCTTCCGATGATCTATATTTAACTGTAACTAATTATTTTAAATTCCGACTAAATAGTCATAACTAATTTTATGGATTTAAATAACTCGTATTATAACTCGATACTTATAAGTTAATTTAATGGTCCTTTAAAAGTTTTCAATTTCTTAAAAGTAATCCACTAGGATTGACCTAATTAAATTCACGTTTCAAAAATATCTCTTTTTACTCCTCCAAAAATTTTATTTATGAGAAATTTTGAATATCTATTTATTAAAATTTAAATTTCTATTTAATAATTTTATGGGGTGTTATACATTTGATTATACAATTTTAAATTAATCTAATTTAAATTTGTTAAAAAATATTCAATTAAATAGGTAGTGCATGTCATGATTATTATCTCATTGGTTTGATTGAGTATATCATTATTACACAATCATTAAAACCCTTGAATTGAAAAATATATAGAAAAAAATATTGTTTCAAGATGGGAATTTCATTAAAATATTTTAATTTACATTAATTTAAAAAAAAATATTCTTTATTATTATTATTTGAATAATTAATGATAATGATTAGTGATAAAATGTATTTAATTTCTATTAAAAATTTATTTTGAATTCTAAATAAATTATAAAATACTAATTTTACACTATAACTTATAATATATTTGAATAAAAAACTTTAAATTGATCTAATTTAAATTCATTAAAACATTCAATTAAATAGATAGTGCATGTAATTATTACTATCTCATTACTTAGATAGAGTATTATGATCAATTGTTCGCTCTAAAGAGTTTTATATAAGATCCGTGATCTCATTCTTATGCGAATATATATCTTCATTTAATTTGATGATATATAGTTAGGTTTCTTTCAAAACTATGGTTTCTGATCATGCGGTTTTTTACATATTCATTTATCTTGGCTTAGAATGCAGATAATAGATGTTTCATGAGTTAGTATTGGAATGGTCATCAATTTGCATAGTAATAAGTTGTCTTTATTTATTTGGTTTTACTTTAATCTTTTCCCGGTTAATTTGACATTTGAGTTGTCATTTGGTATTTTTTGCTAATGAATTATTGAATCTATCTATATTTTTCACTATGAAATTAGTTTTCTGCACCAAAGCACTTCAAATTTAATTAAGTGGTCGTGCAAGGAAGATATGTTGTACTATCAAATAATTTTTCTTTAATATGTATACCTATATGTAAATTACAATTACTTGGGGTTGTCGCCTCTCGAAGATCTTTGTTTCAATATTATTCATTGGTAATTTTTTTTTGCTCTTTGATTGTGGGTTTTGTAAAAATCAGCAAAAAAATATAATAATTACCATATTCTTACTTTACTCTACTTCTTGCACATTTATGTGCATGCATGCTCTTATCAACAATTGATCAGTTGTATCCGAAATAGTTTGTATAAAACAGTTGATTCTTGAAGCTGAAAAGTCGGTAATGTAATGTTCTTAAACTATAGTATATTTATGTATACAATTTTTTATTAATTCTTTTTAAATATTTTCTTTATTTTATTGATGAAAATATCTTGCCCGGTGCATCGCACGGGTGGGTATTACTAATTTATATAATAAAAAATTAAGTATATTGAGAAATGATTAAAGTAAATAAAGTAAAACTTTCTTGGGGTTGAAATTAAAGAATGAAAAGTTATTGGGGTCATTTATTAATTTCAAATAGGTCCTATGGCCTAAATTTTGTAAAAATGTGTTTGTTATGCCCTATTTTCATAATTACAACTTGTTATGGTCTAAAAGTAAAACAGCTAACATTTAATCCTTTCCTAATATTAAGATCCGAATATTTGTTCACCAAAAAAAAAGATCCGAATATTTAATTGCTACTCCAAATCGCAACTTTTTCTTCTCCAAATCTCTATTTAGGTTTCGTTGGTTGCTGCTGATTCAAAACGAGTCTGGTTTTGTTCTTGGGTTTCTCTCCAGTCTTTTTCGCGCAGGATGGATTTATCTTTTACGATCAAGTCGAAATCCAAATCGAATAGACCCAAGACGCCGCCGCCCACGGCATTCATCTCCGATGCGGGTGTCCCTGCAGATTCATCCAGCAGCAGGCACTACATAACGGAATTCTCCGCCGGCGGATCCAAAGTCCAAAATCAAGCCAATTGCCCCGATTCCCAACGGCTGCTTCACCAATAAGAAACTCAAAAACCTCCCCCAGATTTTCGAATCAAATGAGTCGGCGGCCCTCCAATTCGTGCTGGATAACGGTTCCAAGCCGGAGGCATCATCTGACAGTTCCATGGTTTATGGACTCAATCGTCGCCGCGAAACCACTTGCCGGCGCGAGTGGGGGGCGGCCTTCTCTGGGTCAAGGCGAAACAATCTCAGGCTTGAAGTTGAAGAAGAATCTTCTGGATGATCAAGGGATGGTTGAATACACTGATATACCCGTGGAGGGGTACGGTGCAGCATTGCTTTCTGGATATGGATGGAAAGAGGGTCGAGGAATTGGGCAAAATGCTGCTAAGGAGGATGTGAAAATCTTTGAGGTTACAAGGAAGGCAGGGAGAGGAGGAGGGTTAGGATTTGATTTACGAGGTTGGCGATGACTAGAAAGAAAAGAAAAGAAAGGGGGGTTCGTTGATACCCTTTTTGATGAATTGCATATATAGATTAATTGGTGAGATTTTACATGCAGTTGAAGATGTTTTCTGCAGAATTTCATCCTCCAGATACCCTGCTGCATTGCATTGCATTGCATGTAAGATTTTCATTATATACTTTATTATGAAATGTGATTCTCGTGGTAGTTTATAGAGCATTATTTAGCAAAATCAAATTTGCATGTGTTTATGGTCTTCTTGCTGTGCTATTTGAATCAAATCAGCCACATTCCTTGGCCTTTCATCACTATGTGTTTTTTTGCAATACTTTTTAATCTCTCCTAAAAGTTTTATTATGTCTGCCATTGGCAAACTTTATAGCCACACCTTAGACAATTAGCGTATAATTGAGTACAGAAACCGGAGCTATCACATATCAAGGTGGTGTTTGGCAAAGAACTTTGTGTCTGTTCTGCATGCACAACATAGCAGTGAACTGGAACTAGGGAGCTGGAGCTATTGGGAGTTGTATGAGCTATAGCTATCAGTTTTTACATAAGTGTTTGGTAAAATAGTTTGTCATAAAATTATAATTTGTTGAGAATAATCGGGCTGCTAGTTTTAAACGCTACTGAAGGTAGCTTCAATTTGCAGACCTTTAAATTATAGCTACAATCATAGCTACAGCACCAGAAGTTAGTGTACAGAACGGAGTTATTATCATGTAATATATTAAAGTAAAATAGCCTATCACACACATAGTTTCCCTCCAATTCTCATTCAATTATCTTATTCGACAAAAGGCCCTATTGTATACAATAATCGTAGTGTAGCGGGTGTAGTTTAGTGGTAAAAGTGTCCAATCGGCTCATGGGAAAACTTCATATGGGTTCGATGTACTTTTATCTTCAACGAGCGGTCCGGCATTCAATGCCGGTCGAAGCATCTGGTTGCCGGCAGCGGATCGCGAAATCTTGGCGATCTTCTCTATCTAATGAACGGGGAATCTGCTTTAAAATCGTCCGCCCTGCACCCACCCCAGAGTATACGCTTCAACAGATTTCCCTCACGATTAAACAACTTTTACATTCTCTCTCACACACCAAAAAAATTGCGAAAATGCCATTACAAAATAAAATAAAATCCGAAAAAATTTCTATTCACCTCCGTCTTTATTACTTCCTCTTTCTTGCTGCAAGTCTACGACCCATTTTCCCAAAACTTCTCTTCCCAAAACATTTCTCTCTATAAATTTAATCGCTATCTCTACAGCTCCCCAGCCCATCAACCCTAGCCGCCTCCCTCATTCGAAGTCTCGATCTATAGAGTATAGAGAATTGGAGATTCTTCCCTTCCGTTTCTGTTGTCCACGCCGCTGCCTCCATCCTCCGACAGTTGCCGCCTTCATCCTCCGACAGTTGCCCCCTTTCACCTGGTATTTGGGTAACCTAAACAGACCAATCGAAAAAAAATTTATTTACTTCTTTATCTTTTGATTTTCGATTTTTCTTCTTTGTTTTTGCTCAAATTCGTTTTTTGATACAGACGATTGCGGGTAAAACTTCACAGAGGTGCGATTGGGCGAAAATGTTCCTGATTATAGGAGTATAAGCATTTTCTACTCTTAACATATTCATTTTTCTTCACTTTTCGTGAATGGTTTTAGAAATTTAGTTACAAGAAGCAGAAATCAAAGCGAAGGACATGGCAATGGAGATTTGCAGGCTAGAGAAGGCCTTAGATAAGCGAAATTTGTAGTTTAAACAATGGTATTTCTATTTATGATCCATCTATTACACTGCTATTTGGCTTTCTGCCTACTTTTTGGCTTTTCGTATTTGTTGATGTTCAAGTATATTTTATCATTTAAGGGGATGCATTTGAACTTTGTCTTGCACATTATCATTGTGGTTACAGAAGAAAAGTGTTCGTTGGGTTTATGGCTATTGGTTGTGTACTGATGTTGTTCATCGTATATAGAACTGCAATGTATCAGTATGAACAGACAGAGGTATGCTGCAAGATCGTATATTCTTTGATAACTTTAGTTGTTTTGACTACCTGCTGCTATGATCTATTTAATCTCATTTGTGATCTTAGAGCTTTGGTGTTTTTGTTATCTTTTTGATATCTAAAATATTCTGTATAAATCGCTAATGTCTCATGCGTATATTCCCTTCATTATATGGACTGAAGATCCTACCCTTCTTATACAACAAAGGTAGTTAATCCTGTTAAAGACGACATTTTCTTCACAATGCTTTCAACCCTTCTCAGAATTATTTATTTTGAAATGTGGTATTTTTATTGGATTTAATGGATTCAATGTTACAATGTATAGATTCCTCTCACCTTTTCTGTAATGGATTCTTCTTCATCTTTGTTTCCGTAGTTATCTTTTTGGTATTTTATTTAATTCTAACATTCGTCATGTTCTCCTTTTTCTTATGTTTTCAGATTATTTGGGGGAAGTGAATGCTTAGAATGAATGTGGGCATTATTTTCAAGGATAATGTATTCTACTTCTTCAGTTGTTCTAATGTGATGATTAATGATATTTAAGCACGATTCTTTTCTTGGTTTTCGATTTGAAAGATTTTTTCTTGGTTTTCTTTGCAGGTCAGGGATGAAGGAGGAATATCCAGAAAAAAAAAAAAAAAAAAAAAAAAAACCTTGCCCTAACTTTGAAAATAGTTTTTGGTTGAATACAACTTATTGACGTAGAAAAGGTATGTTCAATGCTCTTCTTGGAGGTGAGTTGTTCAATGCTCATCTTTTCCATTACGACTTATAGCTGATTATTTTATTGATGTGGAGTGCCACTCTGGTGTTAATGTTTTTTTGTTTTTCTGTTTTCTAACCAGTTATCTTGAGCTTGAGGATGAAACAAAATTTCTACAATATCTCATTATTCTGACTCTGTGTAACATTTCAGGTGAGTGCTTTCTTTGGATAAGGATGCTTCACTTACGTTTTGTTTCCATTTGATTTAAGGTGTGTATGTTAGGCCTGGGAGGACTAGACCTGTATGATGAAACAGGGGAAGGGGAACTCTGAGGCTAAAAGGAGGCGATCTAATCATCATTGTAGTTAACTCTCCGATCATCTTAGTTTGGTTCTAGATGTCAACTTAGTTGTCGTGCAGTATTCTGGATTTGCTTATTGGTTTAGCTGTTGTGCAATTATTTCACTTAAATTATCTTGGACAGGTTAGCTTGGACATTGGAAGGAAAATATAGTCCTCAAGTTTTGATAATGGTTGCAGAAAATTAGATTAGGCTTACGAGCCAAGGATTGCTAAAGAGCTATATAACTTATGCCATGGGACTGCTTGAGGTATATTTGCATATTTGCATGCTATGTTTTATTTAATCTTGTGTGTGTTGTTGCTTATATAGATTGGTGTACTCCAGTGGGCATAAATAAGAAGCTAAAAATTCCTCTCTTTTGTACTGACATGTTAAAATCAGCTCACAATTCTTGAAGAGGCTGTCCAATATATAAATTGTTTCCATGAGCATTTGATTTATTTCCACGAGCATTTGATTTATGGTGTTTAATTGACTCCTTTCTGCAATTTGATTTAGTACATTTTAGGAATATAAGCCGAAACATATCCTGTATATCCGTCTGGAAAGTACAATTGTATAAGTATGGGATAGAAATGCTGGGTTCTGTTCGTTGTTGCTCTTTGCTTAATTTGAATTCTTTAGAAAGAAAAGGGAAAGAGCTCGACACAGGATATCCAAAAGTTCTTCTGGCATGTAAGACATTATTTTAAGTTCAATATTCTTTAGAAACTAATTGTTGTATTTCTATGAAATTATTGTCATTTAATTGAAGCCTTTGGATTTGTTTGGATTCTTTGCTTCTTTTGTTTGTTTTTGGCTTTTGCAATTCTATACTTTATTTCATTGACAAGTCATATGATAACTAAAGTTCTGCTTCCATGGATATCACTACTTTGTGATGGGCTTAGTTGATTTGTTTGCGAGTTTGATTCAGTGATGCATTATTAGATTGATAATCCCATAAAAATTAATGCCATCCTGCAAAAGAATGAGGTTTGTAACTTTACTCAATGGTTTAACAAATTCATTTGGTCTATATTTTATCATTTTCTATTATTCTTTTGCCAAAATATTTAAGCAGATGGTTGCATAGTTACACTTTTCCCATAGCTTATTTGTATTGACTTCCGCTATGTGAATGTCAGATTCACTTGATAGCCATATTTTCCAGTGAGTTTTCCAATAGTGTGGTGTTTCAAGATTCTGTCGACTATCTCAAGACTATGAGTGCCCAAGCATCATCTGTTTGAACTTTGTATTTTTTAACATGATTTTTTGCATCACATCTCTGATTGCAGTTAATGGGGAAGAAATTGTAGTTAATGTTAGCTGAAAGTAATGCAAACTTTGGCTTAGTACTCTACATTTTTTTATTTTATTTTTTTGAGGGGAAAAGTTTCATTCATTAGCAAAAGCACTCTAAAAGCACTTAACAATCACACTTCAGAGTTACATTAGCCAACAGTTCCATGGCCAAGGAAATTAATACTGCACAGGCAACAACTACGGGGAAGCCTAAACAATCCGCCACAAATACTGAGCAACAGATACCAGGAAAAATTAATACTGCAAAGACCACTCCATCCTAATCACCGCTGCACAACCATGTCTTAGAAATTAATACTACCACGTCCACTGCATACTTTAATACTTATAGGTGGTATAGCAATTGAAATCCATCCTGCTCTCAATGTTAACACCAGTACAAATCAAATCACTTCCAATTTACCATTCCATTCCTGCTACGGCAATCAGCAGCAAACAGCACCTTACACCCACTAATACCATTCCTCTAATGCACCCCCTCCCTGAGCTCCATGCCGCGCCCATTTGATTCACCATTACATTTCGTTCCCTAAGCACCTTGATTGTATATTATTCTAATTAGTATATGGTGGATGATTGTGCTAATAAATCTTTTCTCTCTCATGCAATCTATGATCCATTACCAGTTATTGGGACTATTATTGTCTCTCTAAGTGGCTTGGCACTACATGGTCAATTGTTTAATATTGTTTAATAATTAATATATATATTGAAAAAATGGTGATCGGCTTTGGAAACCCCAAAATTTTGAATTTACTTGGAAATCTAGCAAAATTATATCTGCCTCTTCAATATGCTATATATACTTATTTTATAGGAGCAGTGATTGATACCAATCTAGACAATCGTGCAATGGATATGATACAATAATATAATATTGATTTTTTAAAACTTCCTTCTTGATAAAGCAACTGATGATTCGGTGTTATATTACTTTATATACCTATGAGATTTTTAAATTTCTTTCATGTAGTATGTTTTTCGAGAGATGGATAAGTCTAGCCTAAAAAAATTAAAAAATGGCTATTCAAAAAAATAAAAATAAAATATCTATATTCGAAAATTTAAATTTATTATAAATCATAAAAATTTAAATTGTATAGTTTCTCATCATTATTATACTTCTATATGATTTCTAAAATTTTTTTGTTTGACTTGATAAATCTAATTAGATATTCAAAATGAAAAAAAGAAATGTGCAGATTCCAAAAAAAAATGACATTAATTGCAAACGCATGAATTTAATTAATTGTTCTGTAGTAATTTAAAAACGGGGTCCACATTATTTTATACTTTCTCCGTCCCACTATATTTGTTACATTACTCTCCGACACGCATGCCGATACACATTTTTATCGGTTAATAACTTAAATTGTGTACAATGAAAATTATAAAAAGTTGATATTAAAAACTACAAGATTAGATGACTATGTTTTTTCTTGCATAACTATGATAAAACTTCGAGTCAAAGTTAAACAATGAATAGTGTCAAAAAGTCAAATGTAACAAATATAATGAGACGGAGGTAATAGTAGCTTTTGGTAGAAGCTTTGCAAATGCATGCATATAGTATTTAAATTGGAAGAGTTTATATGCATGGAAAAGTGGTACATGTTGATTATAATATTTTTTTTTGAAGAGTCTTGATTATAATTAAATATATAGATGCAAATTATATTCTCTACGAGGAAAAATATCTATAATAACATATTTTTCAATGAATTTATAATATGCTTTCCCATGATTATTTGTTGATGATGTGATTCCATATTAAAACTAATATCACTATATCCCCTTTCTAATTTATGTTGGGTTCTCACACACATTTGTCGATACATGAATTTTATTTGAACGAATGAATATGTCATGAAAGCGAAACCAAACACATTCTTCACAGGCGGATCACTTTACACTCTTTTGGAATATATACTCTACTTAATTACTGCCTCACCACCCTTTATACTCTTATATAGGATCATTTAATAACCATTTAGATTTAATTTTATCATTGAGGTCCCCATTCACAATTCAACATCCGAAAATATTATTATTACATAGATGAAAACATAATATAATTTTGTGTAGTGATATATATGAAAAGTATAATGTTTCATTTCTTCATTCAATTCACCACGTTCATTTCTTCATTTTTGTATATGTATTTTATAGACTATATTGACTTATTAAGCATTCCTTATTTAAAAAAAAAAAAAAAAACTCGACATAAACTGATATTTAGTTAAATGAAAAATATATTTTTTATTTCTTTTTTTAATTTGGTTATATTATTTTGCTGTACTATTCATTTATGTAAGGAAATACTTTGATATTTCATTTTTAATCAATGCAAATAATAATGAGATCATGGGGTGTTCAAGTGGTAATCATCTTAAATGAAATTGACATTCCAACGAGATCAATAGGAGGGTTTGAAATTCCAATAAGAAATTGAAATTTATGTAATATAATCTTTTAATAGTTTTATTTTTAATAGCATACAATTTTATGATTATCTTTTCAATTATTTTTAACTTTGAAATAGTAAGGAGAATAGTACTATTTTTTCTATTTTATAATTTTTTTTAAAACTTTAAATCCACACGATCGCGCGGGCGGGTACATTAGTTCCGACGAAAGTGGAAAAAAATGTCCTGGAGGGTGAAGCATTGACTGACAGTACATTGGTTCTGACGAGAGTAGGAAAAAATGTATTGGATGGTGAAGTATTGACTGGCCGTACATTGGTTACGACGACAATGAGAAAAAATATCATGGGGTGAAGTATTGACTAGCAAAACATTGGTTCTGACAATAGTGGGAAAAAATATCTTCGAGGTTGAAGTATTGACTGACATTACATTGGATCCGATACGAATGGGGAAAAATGTCTTGGGGGATGAAGTATTGACTGGCAGTACATTGGTTCCGACAATAGTGTGAAAAATGTCTCGGAGAGTGAAGTATTGACTGACATTACATCAGTTCCGATACGAATGGGAAAAAATATACTGGGGGTAAAGTATTGACTGGCGGTAGATTGGTTCCGACATTGGTCTTGGTCTTTGTAATTTCATTATTGACTTTTTTTATCATTTATTAGTCTGCAATATTTAAATTATTTGTATAATGTGGCCTAACATTATGTAAACTGTTTAAATTTATATTTTGAATTAACATATAAGTTATTATGCTTTATAATATTCTTATTATTTTTAGTAGATATTTTTTATATGTGGAATGTTCTAAGAGAAATTCTTTTATATATCTATTGCATTATATTGCTCATCTTCGTTAAAATGGTAGAAATTCATAACACTATTTTATTCAATCCATTAAGTTAACTATTAGTTACTTCAGTCCATTAAAGGCCTGGGAAGCATTTGATATATTGACAATTGATTTAGATGTATACCATTTTCCGATGTCACTATGACATTAAAAACTAACGTATGTGAACAAAAAAACTATTCTTAAATCATCAAAAAATATTTCAATTATTTATGTCTCATACTAAATTCTAATAAAATAAATAAATACAATGTACATGGAGCACTATTAATTTATTATAAATATTGCACGCATTCTTCTATAAATATTTGTTTATCATAAATTAATAATAAAATAATGATCGAATTCATGATTTAAATTAATTATAGATTTCCCAATAATAATGATTTAACTTAGGCAACAATTTCATTTAATAAAATATACTCTACAAATTTCATATAGGAACTCCAAATTCATGATTAGCTATCTCTCCTTCTATCACTATTATCATCAATGAATTGATTAATAAATCGCATATATGATTAATAAATATGTTTTTATAATATTAATTCGATCATCCAATTAAATATTTTTTTGTCATGGATATATTAAAATTACTTATTTATTAAATTATCAACAATTTCACTTAATCTGACTTCCCGTTTAGATAATTTATTAATACTATTTTTTAATAGTTAATTATATTGTAATATATTATATTTTATGAAACCATGTTAATGAAAATATTATTGGAATAAAATATTATGTAGAAATGTACGTGAATGGATTTTGTCTTTAATTTTAATGTTTGCTCCATTAATTTTAAAATATATTCATTTTTGATTAAGTATTTCAATTTCTTTTCTTTTTTTTTCTTTGTTGCGCAGCCTATTCAGACTAAGGAAATTTTCTTTTTGGTTTTTAATATTTTATATAAGAAATTCCGCATTATGTATTATTTATTATCGTGTATGTGTAATGCTTCATTCACAAAAAATATATTTAAATTTCTCCCAATTCCTCTATTTTTTTTTAGCTTTTTTATATTATCTTCCATGCATTTGTAGGTCCATAATCCTGGTGTATAAGTTATGTTAGAGGATTATTGATAATAACTATAATAATCAAATATGTATTTTGCATGGTTTTATGTAACACCAGCGTATATTATTAACTTATACAATATTAAAATCCAAAAAGAAATTCAATTATCTTACTCGGCTCTTTTAGGGTTTATTTTAAATTTTATAAATATTAAGACCAAAAGAAATATAAATATTTATTCAAATTCTAATACATTTCAAAATAATAGATCAAATATTGTGCTAAAATATAGTTTACTACTAATCAATTATACATTTTTGTGATTTAATGATGCAAATTATATAGGATAATGATATAAAGTTATATTTTCATTAAAGTATAGTATTATTAAAATTATAATGAAAAGAATAATATGGAGCGTTTTCCTTTAATATATTTGTATGGGATTATAATATTTTGATGCATGATTTTTTTTTTCTTTAGCTGAGTTTCTTTAATATCTTTTCTAATTCTACTACAAATATTCATCTATTCCCATATTATGCGTGGTGATTTTTTTATATTAAATTTATTTTTATTTTAATAACCCTTATATTAAAAAATAGATTTATTATAAATTTATTCATAGGCAAATTAAGCACACTCAACTGATAAGAAGAAAGAGCCCTTTATCATGGGGGGGTGAAGTATTGACTCACAGTATATTGCTTCCGACAAGAATGGGAAAAATGTCTTGGAGGTGAAGTATTGACTCACTGTTGGGGCCACAAAGGATAGGGGGCCATGGGGAGAAGAATTGGGCCATAAAAGATGGGCCGAAGAGAGACTTTCGAAGAAGATCGAGTTGGAGATCCATTGGGCCGAAGAATCAAAAGGGAGTGATCCATAGCAGCAGAAGGATCCCGAAAGGAAGAAAGCTCCGAAGGGAAGGATTTCGGCCGAAATAACATCAATTCAGCCGATCGAAGTGAGCAGTGGAATCGGCTTAAGGGAATCGGCCGGGGAGCGGTTATTTCAGCTCCGGCTATAAATAGGGGATGCCATGCACAAAATGGGAGAGATCAATCCAACCCCCAAAATCCCTTTATCAAAATTTACTTCTTTGTATCTTTACTGCTTTCCTTTACAGTTTTTCCCTAGATTCTAGTTTAGCTCATAGCAGTTACTTCCAAGTCCACCGTTGTTCCTCAACAACCGGTAGTTTGGTTCTAGTTTTCCGGTGAATTCGCCGTTGTTTCTTAACAACAGGTAGATTCTCCGTTGTATTTTGTTGCCATTTGAATATCAAGGAACATTCAGTCAAGTTTGGGCGTAATTGATCAAGTTTGGGCGCATTATCATTAATCCGGACCCGTAACCGGTTTGATCCTTTATCCGGTAGCCTCCCTTGAGGAGAAAAAGGTCCTTTCCCGGCGACAATAACGCCGATGGGAAAACAGTGGCACGCCCAGTGGGACACAAAATGGCATTCGAACAAGCAACTCCACCGGAAAACACGGTGGCGAGGACTGATTTGCCGCCAATCCAGGAAGAACGTGCTGCAGAAGCCGGAGAATTCCCCCCAGGTTTTCCCGGACCATCGCACTTCCTCAGCCAGGAGTTTTCAAACGATGATTTAACCCCGCGATTCCGAGATCAGGTTCAATTCATGGTGGAGGCGGCGGTTACCAATTCGGTTCGCCAAATTGAAGGAAATATCCTGGCAGCGATGCCAGCAATGTTTAGAGCCGAAATAGCGAGGAATATGTACCCGATGGGGATGCAGCAAGCTCCAGTCGCGCAAAATCCACCACCTGCAATGCAAAATCCTCATAACTTTCAGCAGCAGGCCTTTCGGCCGCAAGGAGGGCACGGAGCTCGGCCTTTTGTCCCTCCACAGCAAAGGTACGATCAGCAACAGAATCAACCGCCTCAACCAGCTGTTCAACCGCGTGCTCCAGTGGTCCAACAATACGCACCACAACAGCAGAATCCACCACAACTGGTTGACAGAGAGTTAATTGCTGAGATTATTCGTGCTCAGTTTGGAAATATCGTCGGCCAGGAGAATAGGCCGATGTATCGGAAACCTTATCCAGATTATATTGAGGAACAGTATCCACTGCCTAGAGGGGTAAAGGTTCCAGATTTTAACACTTTTTCTGGAGAATTCGGCCGCTCTACAATTGAGCATATTGGCCGATTTACAGCTCAATGCACCAGAATTGCGCAAAATGATTTTCACAAGTTGATATTGTTTAGCTTGTCGCAAACTGGCCCAGCATTTGAGTGGTACATCAATTTGCCAGCGGGATCGGTCAATACATGGCCCGAGATGGAGCGGTTATTCCATGACCGATTCTATAATACCAGTCCTGAAGTTTCGGTAGTAGATCTGACGTCAACCAAGCAAAAGGCGTCTGAATCAGTGACCGAATTTATTGAAAGATTTTATGCAGTAAAGGCTCAGATGAAAACAATGCTGCCTGAGCATGAATATATTCAAATCTTGAAGCAGAATTTGAAGTTTGCCATCAAGGACAGATTGATGGTAACAAGACCAAGGACTGTGGCCGAATTAACGGCCGAAGCTATAAGGATGGAGACTTATTTGGCAGAACAAGCGGCTTTCAAATCAAGCCGAAGTCAAAGTGGAAGATCACAACCTATCCAGTCAGCTGCCTCATTTGCTGAGTCTCTGGATAGATGTGAAGTCCAGGAAGAGTACAACACGGATGACGTTCCCGCATTAGCCGAAGTTGCAAGGGCAGAATTGATTATAAAGAAACCTATGAGTTGTCCAGCACTTCGGCCAGCCAGAGGCAAGGAGAAAGAAGGAGGAGATGAATCTCAAAGGTTTTACTCTTTCGACTTGTCACAAATGGACGAAATATTTGATTATTGCCAGAAGAATGGATTGTTAGAGTTTAAAGGAAACCATCCACAGCCCACTAAGAATCAGTTGGAAGCCGGTTGGTGCAGATTCCATGGATCGGCTACTCAATCAACGGCGGTATGTGGACATTTTAGGAAGCTGATTCAGAAACATGTCGATGATGGGAAGCTGAAGTTTCCAGATAGGCTTATGGCGATCGATAAGAATCCGTTCCCTGTTGCCAACATGGTGATGGTGCATCCTGATCAGAATAGATCTGTGCATGATCGATTGGGGGAACAAACATCATCAAGCAGGAGTTCTGTGCACGATCGGCTTGGAGATCGGCCATCGGCTCAGAAGTCAGGAGTATGGAAAAGATTAGGATCTCCGAAGGGAAAGGAGAAAGTTACAGATGTTTTCGACCGATTGGGGAATTATGAGGTAAAGGAGTGGATCAAGCAATCGGACAAACATCATGAGAACGAGATCAGATGCAAGAGCGAGAGGCCAACGTTGAAAATCATAACTAACGGATGGGATTCAGAGATGAAGTTAACAGCTGACAAGCAGAATGAAAAAACTGTGATTCAGATCACAGTTCCTGAGGAAGCTGTCAGTCCCGAAATGAAGAAGCTCAGAAGGCCACCAGCAAATACTCAGGTAGGCCGATGGGTCCAAAATTCTCCAGAAAGAAGGCATTTCGGCCAGCGCCGGTTTGACCATTCAGACTGGAGGGCAGAGGAGAAAAAAGCTCCGAAAGGAAAGGGATCATATCGTACTTTTAAACGAAGAATGCAACGGCTTAAAGCAGCTGCTGTTTCTGAGCAAGAGGAATACGATATGATGTATATGGAAGAGGACTTCCCAAATGACTGTTCGTTCTCGGAAGGAAGAATACTCAATAGAGTATTTTCGGCTCGTCTGAAGTCTGAAGGAAAAGTAGAGGGGAAGCCGAAAGAAGGACAGGATCGGCTCAAAAACAAAACTGAATTTCGGCCGAAAGTATTACAGCCGAAAATTGAAAATGAGCAGTCGGAATCAAAAGAAGAATGGAAGCCTAGGCCAATTCGGACAAGGGAATGGAAGCCAAAAACAAGTATTGTTCCGAATAGTGATACACCTTCAATCGGACAGTTCAAGTTTGGCTTCGGGTCTAGTGCAAATATGGTAGGGATAACAACAACAGCAGAGGAGGAGTACTGGTCTGATTCTGAACCAGCTGTGGTTTTTTGCCAGAAAGAGGGAGAATATTTCGGTGATGAAGAGCCCATTGTGGACTTCTGTTTCGCCAAACTTGAGGCATTTCGGCCTGAGGCCGAAAATGAGAAAGTAGCTGAAGAAGGCTATGAGGCGTTCGTCCCGGAAGCTCAACCAAGCACGATTTTACCACCGACTGCAAAGATGTCTCAACATGTGAGACCTTTGTATATGAAGGGTTGGGTCAATGGGAGACCGCTCAGAAGAATGTTTATCGACGGAGGAGCGACCGTCAATATCATGTCGTTAACCACATTGACAAAGATAAGCCGGTCAAAGGAAGATTTACTCCCTACACGAATGAAAGTATTGAGTTTTGTGGGAGCCCAAACTGCGGCCGAAGGGTGTATTTTGGTAGATGTGACGGTCGGAACGATATCAATTCCGACCATGTTCTTTGTTGTAGATGCTGAAGTTCCGTATGCGGCCCTTTTAGGCCGATGCTGGATACATACATCTCGTTGTTTGCCGTCAACACTGCACCAGAAAGTATGGTTCTGGAAAAAGGATGGCACAGTCGAAGAAGTGGAAGAAGACCAACCTCCGTTCCCAGTCAGCTCAGCCGGCCGAATTGATGCGGTGCTATACGAAGAACCCATACAACCATTCCTAGCAGTGGTACGGGATCGGTACCCGCAGGTTGTCGAGTGTGATTGGACAGATTTGGGATTTGAGGTCAGATATCAGGCCGATGAACGGCCAGTCGAAAAAGAAAGTAAATGATGAATGCACAACCGAATCAAGCGATCGAGTTCGAATCGGCCGAACTCGAAGTTTCAGATGACAAAGCAGGATGGAGTGACTTAATGGATGCAATTCCAAAACGAACACCAGATTTCAAAGCTCAAGACCCCTTGAAAATGGTCACACAGACGAGCGCCCGAGGGAGATCCCAGTGAGTGCAAATTTAGATCAGCAAATGACAAGCCGATTCAAGGAGGTCCTAATCGAGTTCAAGGATTGTTTCGCATGGGACTATACAGAGATGCCAGGATTGGAGCGATCGATTGTGGAGCACAGATTGCCAATCAAAGAAGGGTTCAGGCCGCATAAACAGCCGACCAGGAGGGCAGCGCCCGAAATAGTTCCTAGAATAAAAGAGGAAATAGAAAAATTGTTAGCGGCCGGGTTTGTGAGGCCAGCTAAATATGTAGAGTGGTTGTCGAATATTGTTCCTGTAATAAAAAAGAATGGAAAGTTGAGAGTTTGCATCGATTTCAGAAATCTTAATATAGTCACTCCTAAAGATGAGTATATGATGCCTATTGTTGATTTGTTGATTGATTCGGCCGCAAAACAGGGGATGTTGTCATTCATGGATGGATATTCAGGATACAACCAAATCTTTATGGCCGAAGAAGACGTTCATAAAACTGCATTTCGATGCCCAGGAGCCATAGGAATATACGAATGGGTAGTAATGCCATTTGGTTTGAAGAATGCAGGAGCTACTTATCAAAGGGCCATGAATTACGTGTTTCATGATCTAATAGGCGAATGCGTTGAAGTCTATATCGATGATGTCATGGTCAGATCTAGAGATATGGAAAGCCACTTGGACGATTTGCGGAGGGTGTTCGCAAGAATGAGATTACATGGAGTAAAGATGAATCCAGCTAAGTGTGCTTTTGGAGTGCAAGCAGAAAATTTTCTTGGGTTCTTGGTACACAATAAGGGAATAGAAGTCGATGCGAATAAAACCAGAGCAATCCAAGAAGCCAGGCCTCCACACGATAAGAAGAGTCTGCAGAAATTCCTTGGAAAGATCGGTTTCTTGAGGCGATTTTTGGCAAATGCAGCCGGAAAGTCGAAACCATTAACCGATTTACTAAGGTTAAAGAAAGAGGAGGAATTCATATGGGGAGACGATCAACAAAGAGCATTTGAGCAATTGAAGCAAGCCCTGGTGAATCCACCAGTGTTGGTCCCTCCAGTTTTGGGTCGACCGCTCAAATTGTACATAGCAGCAGCCGAAGAGTCTATTGGAGCGTTGTTGGCTCAAGAGGACGATGAAGGAAGAGATCGGGCGATTTATTATCTAAGTCGAATCCTCAGGGATGCCGAATTAAGGTACTCGCCGATTCATAAATTGTGTTTAAGTCTTTATCACGCATGTCAGAAGTTGGAATATTATATTCAACCACGGCAAGTGATAGTGGTAGCTTCGGTTGATATAGTAAAAATTATGATGAACGATCCCATCAGTAGCCGAAGAATGGCCAAGTGGGCCATGAAGTTAAATGCATACGACCTGAAGTATCAGCCACTCAGGGCTATGAAAGGACAAATCGTAGCCGATTTTTTGGCCGACCATGTAATGCTCCCGGTATCCGAGGACGTCGGGGATCAAGTTAGGCCGAAAGAGATAAATGAAGAGGGAATTGTATATCTGCAACCATGGATAATGATGTTCGATGGTTCAAAAGCCGCTTCAGGGGTTGGAGCAGGGTTTACTCTACATACACCGGAGGGCAAGGTATACAAGTATTTCGTACAATTACCGAAGTCTTATACGAATAACCAGGCTGAATATAAGGCGTTAATTTCGGGATTACGAAAACTTATAGAAGAAGGAATAAGGGCTATCGTAATCAGAGGAGATTCACAAGTGGTTATTCAGCAGCTGTTAGGAGATTTTTTGGTTAAAAGTTCCCAATTAATTGGATTGTACGAAGAAGCAATCGGTTTGTTAGAAGAATTCGATGAGGTATACATCGAATATATTCCAAGGGAGAAAAATGAATTAGCTAACGAACTGGCTCAGCATGCAGCTAGGTATCGGCTGATGCCGATAGCGGAAAATTTGGAAATATATTTGGCCGAAACTGAAAAGGCCGAATGGATAAAAAAGATAGCGCAGACCTTGGAGAATCCATCCGAAGCAAGTCCAACCGAGAAGCAGAAAGTGATGGATTATATAGTGATAGGAGGGTTACTCTTTAAGCGAGCCATTGATGGGGTATTACTCAGATGTGTCGGAGAAGAAGATGCTAGAAGAGTAATGGGAGAAGTCCATGAAGGAATATGCGGCGCGCATCGTGCGTGAAAATCGATGAAATGGGGTATTATTCGGCTGGGATATTATTGGCCGAATATGGGTATTGATTGTGAGAAATATGCCAAAGGTTGCCGCGAATGTCAAAAACATGGGCCGATTCAGAAGTTACCGGCTGAAGAGATGCACATAATGATTAAGCCATGGCCATTTCGGGGATGGGCTATGGATATAATTGGAAAGATTCATCCTTCTTCATCAAAAAGGCATGAGTTTGTGCTAGTGGCAACGGACTATTTTACAAAATGGGCCGAAGCTCAGGCTTATGTCAGCATTTCGCAAGAGGAAGTGATCGAATTCATTAAAAGACATTTGATATATAGATTTGGAATTCCACAGACGATTCTAACAGATAGAGGAACTGTATTTGTGGGAGAAAAAGTCAAGGCCTTTGCGAAAGAATACGGGATAAAAATTGTGCATTCGTCGCCTTATTATCCGCAAGGGAATGGGCAGGCAGAGGCCACAAATAAGCAATTGATAGGAACTATAAAGAAAATGATAGAAGATCAACCAAGAAAGTGGCATGAGAAGTTATCGGAAGCGTTATGGGCTTATCGAAATGCCAAGACTTCAGCCACTGGATTTACGCCATTTCGGCTGACTTATGGAATGGATGCAGTACTTCCAGCCGAAATAACAGTGCCGACCTTAAGAACAAGCCAAGCAGATTTAATGACGGCCGAACAATATGATTGTGCGATGAAGAATGAATTATTAGAAGTTAATTCTGATCGGGTGCAAGCCTATGAGAATTTGAAGAAAAATAAAGATATTGTGGCCGATTGGTATAATAAGCGAATTCGCGTGAAACGATTTGAAGTCGGCGATTTAGTTTGGAAAGTTATATGGCCACCTAAACAGAAGGATGGCCGATTAGGTAAGTGGAGCCCCAATTGGGAGGGACCGTTTATTGTTCAGACGAAATTACCGAATGAAGCGTACATGTTGGTGGATGAAAATGGCGAACAGATGTCAAATCTAGTGAATGCAAGATATATGAAGAAATATTATCCATCAGCGTGGGATTAAACATTAAAAGGCGAAAAAAAATAAAGAGTTTATTGCGAAAATGAGCATTACATAAACGGCACTACTTCGGCCGAAGACGGCGTTGATAGTCCGAAATTACAATATACAAGGGAAACGTCCTATGCTAAGCAGGCATATACAAGGGAAAGGTCCTAACTAAAGGAAGTTGAAGGACTCCCAGCCTTATACAAATGCCGCCTAGATATATCGGCGAAGACGAGATCACTGATTTCATAACAACAGCACCGCCGATTAACTCAGCCACCTAACCTCAGCCTCTGGGGATGCTATGACGAATAATACAACGGCCCAGAGGAAGAAGTCAAATGCAGGAACAACCTCCGCACTATCTCAGACGAGAAGATGAGAAGTGCAGCGAGGAAGTCACCAAAGGTGGTAGAAGGGAAAAGAGAATGGGGAAACCACAAAAAGAAGTGGGTTCCCCGTTAGAAAAGGTCCGACAGGATATGCAACCGCAAAGTAGAAAAGAGAAATGCCCGCATGACCGTCGGGACCTTCATTTGGAATGATAAATAAAGATCCTCGCCCATACTAGCATGATGAGAGGAGTGTTAGCTGAACTCGTGCCGCATGGGCGGAAAGTTTTCGTATCACGTCTGGAAATCCTTGAAAATACATAAGTCAGAAACCATGGAGGCATTGGAGATAGGGGATTGAATAAAGGAAAAAGGGGAGCCATATTGAGTTGAGCAGATGATGGATAAACACGGATAAAAGCCAAGTATTTATAGAAGAAGGATAAATACTTGGAAGGAGAAATGGTCAATATTAAATGTTATTTATGGAAAAATGTTACAGCTGATTCCCGGAAAAAGCTGCTAACATCCAGGAACCAGTAGTAAAGAAGACCGAAGAAATCGCGGAACGAATCAGATACGAATCACATAGCAGAAATAAAAATATACGAATCCAAGTACATTCCGTCGGCCAATACAATTTACAAAAAAAGGGGGGGGGGGGGCCGACGACAGTCGATAGAAACAAGTAAAGATTTATATGCAAAAGCAAAACAGGGCGAAATTTCGGCCCATAAGACATAGTCAGAAAAAAACTAGTGATCAGCACTGTCGTCAAAATGGATATCATCGTCCAATCCTTGGAGAGCGTCGATAGAAGGGTTGAGGGTAGACGTAATCAAACCCGAATCCGTTGCCAAGGAAGGGCCAGGAACGTTGCTCGAAGAAGGACGATCGGTGGCCAAGTTAACACCGACAGCAGATTTCCCTGAGATAAGTAGGAGAAAAAGGGACGATGAAGTAAAAAGTAAAGAGTAAGCAAACAACAAAAGGGAAAAAGATAAAGTACCTGCAAGAGCCTTGGAAGATGAAGGGGCATCATCTGACGGGGAAGATTCCATATCCGACGGGTCCAAAGGAAATAAAGTTGGGGGAGAAAGAACATAAGCAACACTTTTCCCACCAAGGCTTTTAATAGCCGAATCGAGCGGGCCGACTAAGGATTGAGTTTCGGCCCATTTTTCTTGGAAAGTGCCGAGTATATAGTCATTAAAACTAGACCGCATGGCGAGATAGGCAGCATCCCGTCGAAAGTCCAAGATGATGGCTTTAGGGGCTTCGGCCGATTGACGAAGAACTTTTATCGATTGCTTTAAATTGGCCGATTTTCGTCTAGTCTTGTCCAAAGCTGATTCCAACTCTCGCTCTCGTTGTTGAAGTGCGGTTATCTGTGAGCGAACTAAAGAAAGATCTTCAGAATGTTTATGTTCCAGAGACTCCGTTTCAGAAAGAGCATGCATGGTGGTCTGATATTCCGCTGAGTTGTTATCAAAGATAGCTTGAGAAGAGGCCGCGGCCTCACGTTCGGCAGCAAGTTTGTTCCGCATCACCAAATGAGCTACTAGCTCTTGGTCCATAGAGAGGACAGACTTCATAATCATCTGAAGAGAACTACTCAGGTTTAAGGAGACCATCTCCTCATGGAAATGCTGTTCAAGATGAGACAAAAGGAGGAGAATCGGTTTTGGGTTGACAAATTCCACATTGGATTGCCTGGTGATCAGATTACATAACTGGGCCAAACACTCGCCAAGATGAGTCGAGGGGTCCAATGGAAGAGGAGACGGAGGAATAGGAGAAAAAAAGTCATCCAGAATATGCCGATCAGGCAGTGGAGATGAGGGAACCTGATCGGCGGAGACATCACCAGTAACTGTGCCAGCAAGAGAAAGATTGAGGGGTTCCAAGGCAGCCAAGGGTGAAGACACAACAGAATCTCCGGCAGGATGGGGAGGATTGACCGAGGGAGAAATAACAGGATCGGTCGAAATAGGTTCTTGGGCCAAATCTGTAGAAATGGCTGAAGAAGAACCAGCACGGACAACCGAATTATTACCATCTGGTGACTTGTGTGGTTCGGTTGAAAGAGCACTCGGAGCAATAGTCAAAATTGGGAAGGTACTCGATACTGGTAAGGCAGAAGGTACGTTGCCGAAAGGTGAGCGAGATGAACGCCTTCTAGTCTGAGTTGGAGGGAGAGAGCCGACAAGAGGGTCTAAAGACGAAGCGGGTCTCCTTCGACCAGGATCCGAGGTAGAAGAGCGAGGAGCATCTAACAACAAAAAAAAAAAAAAAAAAAAGAGAAAGAAAAATGTAAGAATGAGAAAGAACACTCCAAAAAAAAAAAAGGGAGAGGGGAAAAGAGAGATTTACCCAGATGAGAGGAAGAAGACAAACCAAGAGTGCGCCGGGGAGTAGAACTCGGCGAAGATAAAAGGTGTAAGGGAAAAGCCAGAATAGGAGAGAATCCACCACGCCGTAAAAGCGAATAGAGGTCAGCGCCGAAAAAGGTACGAGCAACGCCGTCCCACCAAGCCCGAAAACGAGAAGTAGCAAGTCCAGGACGAACAGCAAATTTCACCACCTTAAATTCAAGTAAACGCTTATGGTACAAAGAACATTGTGCACGGCTAGCAGAAGCAGAAAGGCGCTTATCGGCCCGGAGAGCTACTACCAAGTCTTGACCGAAGCCGAATTGACGGCTAACCAAATGGGGATTATAAACCTCGGAAGGGATAGCCATCTTGGTAGACAAAAATGAAGAACCGTTGAAAATGGGGCGGGGAAGTATGCATCTATTCCACATCTGAGCAAGAGATACGTGAAGGACAGTCCCGAAAGGGGAAGTGGCGATCTCCCTCACCCAGTCGAATTCGGTCCTCCTATAATGGTACTGGGAAAAAGACTGATCGACAGTTCGGCCAAAGAAATAATTGACCCAATGCGGGATCGAGAGGCCAGGAAGGGATGACCTTAGGAGATCAGGAGCGGCGAAATAGCTAGGGGAGATATCTTGAGCAGGGAACTTGGAGATATCGCGGAAATGCCACACCAACCATAGATAAAGAAACCATAATGGACCACGGGCTTTATCAGGGAAACCCTTCTCCCAGCCCGACACAGTAGCCGTTATGCCTGCGTACAGATGGGCGAGGAAGAAATCGGCTAAAGGCATAGCAACAAGGTTGAGAATCGCCGAAGCCAGAGGTTGAACCTCGAGGAGAACTCCTTTCGAAGAAGTACACCAAAAGAACCTCGAAAGGAAATACATCATGAAAGCTAGGGGCTCCGAGGGATGTGGAGCAGGAGAAGTAGGATCGCTCTGATGAGTGATAATCCAATTCTTGAAAGAATCACCAGAAGAGAAGCTGACATTTTTCTCCTTGGGAATGGACATAACACAGAGGTTCTCTCCACGAACAGAAAGGCCTAAAAGGAGCTTTACATCTTGGATAGTGGGTGTCATCATACCCCAAGGGAAACAAAAACAGTTTACGGAAGGATTCCAGAAACAGAGGAGAGCCTGAATGGGACGAATGTCAGACGGAAAAGGTATGGTACTGAGAAGAATCATGTGACGAATACAAGATTTCGACCAGGACTCACGGCAGTGAGGTTCAAGGTGATGGTACCATTTTACGTAATCAGAGGAATCCAAAGGCCAATTAGCAAATGACGGAGAGAAAAGCTTGGAAGAAAAACAAGAAGAGTATAATGGTATGGAGCGATTTTCGAAGATACGAGCGGTACACTCGTCAATCTCTTCGAGAATCCCTAATGGACCGAGGGAGTAGTATCCTTCAGGAAGGAGACGCATAGCGGAGGTAGAAGCATACGTGTTCTCGATCTTGAGAAGATCTGAGGAAAGAGCAGTGACGGGAGGAAGATCCATCGAAGAAGACAAATCCATCGAGGAGGACAGACAAAAGGGAAGTTGAAAGGGTGGTTTATTATGAAGACAAAATGGAATATGTAAATAGAGTGATGATAATGAAGAGCCCTTGAGGGGAAAGATAACCGCCAAAGGAAAAGAGAGGAGTTACTTGAGCTCTTTTCGAGACGAAAAACCGCCCAAGTAAGGAGGGCATCTGTTGGGGCCACAAAGGATAGGGGGCCATGGGGAGAAGAATCGGGCCATAAAAGATGGGCCGAAGAGAGACTTTCGAAGAAGATCGAGTTAGAGATCCATTGGGCCGAAGAATCAAAAGGGAGTGATCCAGAGCAGCAGAAGGATCCCGAAAGGAAGAAAGCTCCGAATGGAAGGATTTCGGCCGAAATAACATCAATTCAGCCGATCGAAGTGAGCAGTGGAATCGGCTTAAGGGAATCGGCCGGAGAGCGGTTATTTCAGCTCCGGCTATAAATAGGGGATGCCATGCACAAAATGGGAGAGATCAATCCAACCCCCAAAATCCCTTTATCAAATTTACTTCTTTGTATCTTTACTGCTTTCCTTTAATGCTTTCCTTTACAGTTTTTCCCTAGATTCTAGTTTAGCTCATAGCAGTTACTTCCAAGTCCACCGTTGTTCCTCAACAACCGGTAGTTTGGTTCTAGTTTTCCGGTGAATTCGCCGTTGTTTCTTAACAACAGGTAGATTCTCCGTTGTATTTTGTTGCCATTTGAATATCAAGGAACCTTCAGTCAAGTTTGGGCGTAATTGATCAAGTTTGGGCGCATTATCATTAATCCGGACCCGTAACCGGTTTGATCCTTTATCCGGTAGCCTCCCTTGAGGAGAAAAAGGTCCTTTCCCGGCGACAATAACGCCGAGGGGAAAACACTCACGAAAACAGTGGAGATAGAGTGTTTCTTCCACGAATGAGTTTGACCTCATCTGATCATAGAATATCGTTTAAATTTTTAAGACGTCAGTTTCCACTAATTGTTTGCTATGCTATGACTATCAACAAGAGCCAATGGCAATCTCTAAAGCATGTTGGAGTGTTCCTGAAGGATCCAATTTTTAGAAAAGGAAAGTTATATATTACCGCATCACGTATAATAAGGCGTTGAGGTAAAGGGTGGATTTTGTTATATGAGATATTATTGGATCTCTGCACCTATTTTGAGAAATCCCTTTGTTTCTGTTATGTTGTCGTGTTTCATAATTTTTCCTGATGATCTGTGGCAAAGTGTTAGCAGTAGATGTCTAATGATAGAGTACTAGAGGGTGAAGTATTGGCTCGCGAAAAAATGGAAAAAAAATATCATAGAGGGTAAAGCATTGTCTGGCAGTACATTGGTTCCGACAAGAGTGAGGATAAATGTCATGGATGGTGAAGTATTAACTGTCAGTACATTGGCTCCGACAAGAATTGGAAAAAATGTCCTCGGGTGAAGAATTGACTCGCGAAAGTAGTGGAGATTGAGTGATTATTCCATGAATGAGTTTGACCTCATCTGATCATAGAATACCGCTTAAATTTTCAAGACGTCAGTTTCCACTAATTGTTTATTATACAATGACTATCAACAAGAGCCAAGGTTAATCTCTAAAGCATGCTGAAGTGTTTATAAATGATCCATTTTTAGACACAGTCAGATATATATTGTTGCATCACGTGTAATAAGATATTAGGGTATAGGGTGAATTGTGTTATATGAGATATCATTGGCCCTCTACACCTATTTTGAGAAATTCCTTTATTTCTGTTCAGCAGTCATGTTTCATAACTTATCCTGGTGATCTTTGGAAAAGTGTTGGTAGTACATAACTAATGATAGAGTATTGGAGGGTGAATGATTGACTTGCAAAAAATGGAAATAAATGTCTTGAGGGGTGAAATATTGACTGACAGTACATTGGTTCCGACAATAGTGTGAGAAAATATCATGTAGGTTGAAGTATTGACTGGCATTGCGTTGCTTCTGACAAGAATGAGAAAACATGTCCTTGAGGTGAAGTATTGACAGGCGGTACATTGGTTCCGACAATAATCACAAAAAATGTCCATCGGGGTGAAGTATTGACTTGAGAAAGTAGTGGACAAAGAGTGCTTATTCCACGAATGAGTTTGACCTCATCTGATCATAGAATGCCGCTTAAATTTTCAACATCAGTTTTCACTAATTATTTGTTATGCTATGACTATCAACAAGAGTCAAAGGTCAATATCTAAAGCATGTTGAAGTTTTCCTGAAGATCCAGTTTTTAGATTTAGTCCTGCATATAATGTTAAAATTTTATAGTAAATGCCTCAAAAATAAGAATAACAAATTGAAGTTCATGTAATATAATCTTTTAGTTGTTTTATTTTTAATAACATACAATTTTGTGCTTATTTCTTTTATCTTTAACTTCGAAGCAGTGAAGAGAATAATATTTTTTATTGTCTATTTTATATATATATTTTTTAAACTTTACACACGCGAATCGCGCAGACGAGTGTGTTAGCACAAAATTGGTAATTATTTTAAATTTACATGACGTAGTAGTAGTAGTAATAATAATAATAATAATAATAATAATAATAATAATAATAATAATAATAATAATAATAATAATATTATATTTATATATAAATTTATATTATATGTTTTTAAAATTTACATCCCGCGGGTACCTAGACAAAAAGGATTTTCAGTGGGAATGATGAGCTACATTCATCCTCGAGCGGGTGAATTGTACTACATGAGATGTTTGCTCAATGTTGTAAAGGGCCCCAGGAGTTTCGAAGAGTTGCGGAATATTGATGGCGTCCAATACAGTACATACAAAGATGCTTGCTATTCGCTAGGACTGCTAGAGGATGATGGTGAATATATTGATGCAATGAAATAGGCCAGTAATTGGGCATCTGCAGCTAGCCTAAGAAATCTTTTTGTTTCCATACTGCTCTCAAGTTCTCTAACATCTCCCGGTGATCTCTGGACGAAATCCTGGCATTATATGTCTGATGATGTATCATACAGAAATCGTGAGTTCACATTTCATTAGAAATTAGTAGTTATGCACTCACTCGAATGAATTTGGTTAGTTGTATTTATTTTTCTCATTTATAATATATATCTGGATAGTTCTATTTTTGACACTTTCGTTGACGTTGTAGGATAACATTGTTTGTGAGAGTACAGTTTCCGGCGTCACTACTTTGATGCACATGCCGTCTGAGATTCTGAATGAAATTGCGGCCAAAATTTCCGAGCATTCACTGGAGGATTTGTTCAACATGGCTTTTAGGTCCTTTTTCTACTATTTTACTATGAGAGAAATTAATTTAGTAGATTATTGTCTTGATACTTTATCTCATTCTGAAATGCAGCTGCAAAACTCTATTCAGGGCTGCACAGTCCAATGTTGTTTTCTTACGATGTTCAATGGATTCATTTGTGGATATAATTTGTAATGATTTGATAGGGAGCAAGCTGGATTTTTATAATTCTTGCCTGTTAGCATGCAATTATAACATAATATTCCGTCTCTCCATCGTAAGTGTGAATTGTTTTATATGTAAATAAGTTAATTATCATTCATGTTGTTACATTGTAACATATTTAAAATATAATATGTCTGTTTACAGATGGACTTTGTATTATCGAAAAATCGGCAATGGTCTATTGTAAAGCTTGAATGGCCGGTCCAAGGTTGTCATGATCCATCAAGATATTTTCAATGTATTCTGCAGTTGACTTCCAATGATCCCGAACTTATTAAATTCGGTTTGGATGCGATGATCCCATATATTTCGGACAAGGATCTCTTGATTGATAGTAGGGAGAAAGTTCTACTCACTTTGGAGCGTGTTCAGATGGACAATTCATTGTTTCGATCAACGAATGTGAATTTTTGTAACAAACAGGATCATGCTTTTCCAGTACGGAATTCGATGGATATGGATATGGACTACATACTGAATGACCTGAAATGCCACATGTTATTGCAACAAAGGAATGTTACATTATGTGTAATCCTCCATGGTTGCAGTAGGCTAACTTTATTTTGGAATTGATTACTGATAGTTTTATGTTTTAGTATATGTATCGTACATGGATGAATATGTTTGTACTTGGTTTTTAGTATTGTATTCGTTTTCCTTAAGCTTATAGTAATATTAATTTTGCACTAAATATCAGTTTCAAATATTGTAACACGCTTTCATATTGTGTATCCAACTGTCAACCTACCGTAGAAAATACTATTCTTATATTGCTTAATCTAATTGTTATAAATATTTAGGATCAATCGTTCTGAAACGAATAAGCTAAATTAAACTTCCAATTTTTATTAATTATCAATTTACAGGACCAGAAATGCAATAACGAATATTAGATACAAATATTGTGTTACATTGCTATTTATTGATATATTCTTCCTTTATATGTAATAATGAAAAAATAATTCTTAATAAAATATAGCCGAATTATTATTTTCACTTATTAAATACTTCTGATTAAAATAAATGCATGTTTTATTTAAAAAATTTAAATTAAATTTCTATTATCAATCTAATTGTCCTGTCACTACACGATTATAATTTTTGTTTTATTTCTATTTGAATAAAAATTTTGTGTATATAATTACGATTTGTATTTATTCATAAACAAAATGAAAATTTATTGAAAACTGGAAATATATTTATTAGGCTAACATATAAATAATAATCTTAACTACAGGACCAAATAATAATATTAATCAACTATTATTTTTTATATTAGCATATAAATAAATTACAAAATTATTATAAAATCCCGCGGGTACCGCGGGTGGTATGTCTAGTTTAGATAAAAAATCTAAAGCTCTTCACAGCTTCCAAAAGCTCTCGAAAGCTGTGTACAGAACACATCCTTTGTGTTATTAAGAGCTTTAGGATGGCTTTTGGGTGTGTTCGGTAGTACTAGTAGTTTTTTTTATCTTTTCTAACAGTTTTAGCTGTTTAACTAGTTCCAACACTTATTCCTGGTATTTAATAATTAGCCCTTTTAAGATTCAAACCACTATTCTTGAAATAATGCTCGCTCCCAAAATTTCACATGATTATCGCAAAATGCATCAAGATTGCATGATTATCACAAAATGCTCGCTCTACTTTTTACATGATTATCACAAAACGCATCACTTTTATCAAGATTGCGATTTGATTTGTATTTTTTTTTTTTTTTTTTAAATCAAGGTTGCTTGGTAGATTGCTGGATCTTGTAGGTGTGCATCATTCTTTGCTTTCTACTCAATTCTCTTTTCTGGTGCATTCTACTTATGGACTTGAATTTATTTTTTCAATCATGTTGCCACCAGAGTCGTCTGCGAGGTTGATGATGAAGATTGAGAAAACAAGCCCTTCTACATTGATGTGTGGCCGTGTCAAACTGGAAACACTTGCCAGATTCATTAATCATAGTTGTTTGTTCAGCTTGTCCTCAGCAATCACCATGACCTAAAACTTGCAAGGATCATGCTAATTGCTGCAGATATTAAACATACCACCATTGAAGGTATCTCAGTTGGATTCAGCCCCAGTTTCAGTTGTTTTCCTGAACTTGTTGCGGGTTTCTCGGTTTTTAGGCAATGGAGCAACAGAAACATGCATCATCTGCCTCCAAAATCTTGTAGGTCCTTTGTTTACGTGCAAAGCATTTGCCTCTTTTCTTTCTTGTTGATATACCTAACAAAATATAAGTTGAATCAGCCCCAAGTGGAACACATGCAATTCTTGTAAATAATTAATCTAATGAGGTTGATTCTCTTGCAAAAATTTCTTTGGCAAAGTTAATTGTTTCAACAGATGATGAAACTCCCAGATCTTGAATTGTTTATTTAAAATGTCAGATGGAGTTGAAGCTTTCTTTGCTGCATTTATTGCAAACACGTTAAACCAAGCCCTTAGCATGAAGAAACCCCAACTATTACATTGATAGTATATAGGTCTGGTTCTGGTACCTTGTGCCGCCAGATCGAGCTTCAGCGAATACCCCAAAATGGACATCAATTTATCAGAAATCCGTGTTGTTGTTGTCAAAGTGCAATCAAATGCAAGATGAAAACACTTGTTTCAAAGAACCGATCGATGGCTTCTCTGAAGTCGCTGGTTGTATCTTTGGCCAATCTCTTGCCTCCCTCTTCTGAAACGCCTGCCTTTTGGTTCTCTTCCATTCTCATCGATGCCCTGGTTTTGGAGTACGCGATTATTCTTCTTCCTCAGGTGGAAAGATTTTCCCTCCACTGCTTATAACGCCTATTTATATATATATATGTATATATATTTTAAAGTTCTTAAATTTTAAGACAATTTTCCCTCAGGTGGAGTACGCTATTGTACCAACTTGTCTTTTTACCAAAAGTCGATTCAAACACTTTTAAATTCCAAAAAAGTTTTTTGTAATAGCAAAAGCCATAAGTTACTTGAAACTAATTGTATTTCTTGGTTGCAATTTTCTTGGTGTTCGTAACTTTTTTCTAAATCAAGCTCAAGATGAAGTTCAACTTATTAATCGTAAATGAGCCTAACTGAACCTAGCTTCCCGATTCAGCTCGACTAGTTTATTTATCAGCTCTACCTTCCTGCCAGTCTCCTACAATTCAATAATGCATTTTCTGGACATCGTGCTGAATTCCTAATTACTATAACAATTTGTAATTGTTTGTTAAAACTGCAAATGATTAATATAACTTGAATATAAGTTCAAACAAGTTAATACATTTTAATAATTGTGTAGTAGAAATTCAACATTCGGCTCAGTGCATGGTACTGAAAATCGCATGTTGAAACCATCATAATTCCAACGACACGCTTTTAAAAACTCACAAGGCGATTATATTCTCAAACAGCAGAATATCCAGCCAAAACAGTGCACCACATACCAATTTCTTCATAGCAAAGTACCAGACAGAGAAAGACACGCCATTTTTGTGCAAGCAGAATGCCCAACATAGTATGATAAGTGATAACATCAACAGTAGCACAACATTTTCAAGCACCAAGACGACACATGGACATATAGACTCCAAGAGATGCTGCAAAACAAGAGAGATGGACATATAAAGGATAACCAACCCATTCAGACAGGACAATTGAACTCAGTTTGACTGATTAGCATGCAAAAGTAATGGCAGGGAGTCCATTTCTTTCTCAAGATAGAACTCAGTAGGAAAATAGCTGAGGGCAGACCTCAGTCATCGGAGACAGAAGATGATTCACTAGATAAACTGTCCAGCTGCAGACGCTTCAGTTCTTCATAAACCCATTCAAGTGCAGGGCAGTAGTGGACAGGAGGATTGAATCTCGTATCATTGATGTCATCGGGCAAAAATGCCCCATTCCTAATCAGGAACTTGATTGCTTTCTTCTTCTTCTCTTTGGCAGCATGGTGCAGCGGGGTCCCTGGATACAACAAAACAAAAAAGTTAGATACCAAAGCAAACATATTACGAGGTTCATCTACATGCATGAGTTTCAGATCTGTAGAAAATATACATACAGCCACAGACGCCCTTAGTCCGTGCATCAATGTCAGCACCATGCTCTAGCAATACATCCATTACTTTAAGATGACCTCCTTTAGCAGCAAGATGGAGAGGAGTCACACCATGCGATTTCGGGCCCCAAGCAGCAACATTAGCATCCATTCCATCATCAAGTAATCGTTTCACCTGCAAAATAATGAAAATGCATCATGTATGGTAAGTAGAGAGGCAATACTGCATGTGAGTAAATTAATCCTTAGTTGAGTTACTTCCAGAGTATAGGAGTTAGGAAAATCCACATGGTGAACTTAACATCATTAAGAAGAAATCTAAATCACCAATTTCATTCCTATCTAGATATGCGAATCCGGTAGTGCTTCTCAATATAAAGGTGTTATGCAAGATGAACCAGTCAGGTATGTGATTTAGAATCCCAGTCCCGCCTTCACTGCTTACCTCAGATGGGCAAGTATGAAGAAAGTACTACAAACTACAGAGGTACTATTGTAGGAGGACAAGCAAATTGTGTTATAGCTAAGTCATTTCTGAAACCCATATTCCAGCCCACTTTATTGATATGCCCCAATAAAAACTTCAGATTGCGATTTAGAGGAAAAGCACGTTATTATTTTGTATGCATCACGGCATTCACTCCACAATCCATATTCATGAAACCCTTACATATGTAGAGAGGGGATCTCTCTCATCAACAAAAGTGGGAAACAACATCCTCATGCATTGTATTTGCAAGAAATTTGCAAATGACAGAACAAAAGGGTAAGAAACATACCTCTTTCAGGTCGCCTTTCCTAGCATAGATGTGGAGCATGGTCCAGCCACGATCATCCCTATCGCCTCCCAATGCGAGCAACTTTCGCTTCCGCGGAACAGAAGCCCCTTCAAGGTTTGGCATTGTGTGTTAAGTATTAACTTCTCTGTTCTTGTTAATTCCAAGAATCAAACTTATTGAACCGAGGCTTGAATTCCTAACACCTGGCTGCTATGATGACCAAACTTTATTTGTCACACCACAAAACCAAATTTCTCAGATAACCCAAGAAACAATCCCAAAATCTTGAGCACAGAACACCCCAATCCCAGAGATCCCAGCTTTCCAAGGCAGAAAAACAGCCCTCAATGTGAAGGAAAAACCGAAGATACGTTCAAATCCTCAAATCAAGAATTGATATATCCCCTAAGCACTGTTCTTATATCAGATCTTATTCCTTAGGACTAAATATTTTGCATGATATTCAAAGAAACGAAACAAGAAACATCAAATTTAGCGAGAGGAGTGATTGGCAAGGTTATAGGGAGCAAAAGGATTCAAACCAGGACCAAAAGCTCTAAGATTGTTCATGACCTTTACATTCAAAGATGCCGCAAACCGAAATTTTGGCAAAATTATCATAATGATCGGCCAAGCCCTGAATCAAATGAATACGAAAAAAATACACCCAACGAAAAACGAAATTAATCGAAAATGATCAAGTATTCGACTCCGATCGGCGGCTGCATATGTGTATATTATGTACACCTGCGGTCGGGTAGGCGAGGAGGAGGATTCTACAGGGGGAACTGGAGCAAACCCTAATCTGGGAGGAGAGGATAATCAATAGGAAATTAGGAATGGCTGCTGAAGGCGGTTAAGGGAAGATTGGAAGAAAACATAAAAAAAAAAAAAGATAGTACTCCCGTCCCAATTAGCAAGGAAGTTTGACACCTATTATTATTATTATTATTATTATTATTATTATTTTTTTTTTTGGTTTCCAACACTTTTCTATTTTTAGATAAATTAAATTAATATAAATTTGATTAGAATTTGAATTATTATCAAATTTCATTAAAAGTAATCATTTTTACTATTTTTCACAAATTCCAATACAATTTTATTTTTCTACACAAAGTCCCTTGTATTTCTTTAATTTTTAATATTTTAAAATTGGTACAGATAAAAATTGTATAAAATATACTATTCTAAAACTACACGATTAGACGATCCTAACAAGACCACACTTGATTATTTTTATCTAATTACATCATTATGTTAACATTAAGTCAAAGTTAAATAATAAACAGTATCAAAATTTATTAGAATTTTAAATACAAATACTGACACCATTTAACTACTAAACATTACCACCTAAATTATCGTGCCCAAAAGAAATGTGTCAAACTTCGCGGGACGGCGGGAGTACTACTCACTATAATATCAACAGAAGACAGAATGGAGAATCGGGTCCGAAACAACGTCCGGTTTTTAATATCTCGGGTTAGTGCGTTATGGTTTGGGCTGCTGAATTGGGCCATGGGGTATTGGGTTTGGGCCTGTAATAGCTTTTAGGATAGGTATGTCTCTATTGATGATTTTACCATCAAGATAATGTGATTTTTCAATGAGCTGCTGATTCGCATCAGTTCCTGATTTTCATTAAATGTGCAAATAATTCAGGTAGCATTATGTCGGATTTTTCGTATTTATACTGTTCTATTGTATTCCTTTATCTCATCTTCTATGCCTAATAAGTAATCAAATGTAGTTGGCCTGAGTGGTATGAGGCTTTGTCATAAATGTCTCAGATTCAAATATTTATGTATGCAGAATTTTGCTTTGTATTTTTTATTTGTTTATTGTTTTTAACATATTTTGGTTTCTGTCTTTATTTTATTTTTTATAAACATTGGCACTCAGATAAATATGTGTGGGAGTTCAAACCATACAAACTACAACTGCGTAAGTTTTTTTTTTTTTGGATGAGCCAAAAGACCAGACAAGGATAAAAGGAAAAAGTTAAAGGGGAAAACAACAAAACATGTAAATGAGAAATAGAAACAGAACACGCTCAAGGAGGAGGCACGTCCTCAGCTCTGTCCGCCTCCAACTCCCCAGAGATGAAGTCCAGTGGGAAGGCCCATGTGGTATAGAAGTCTTCTGACGAGGCCCCGTGTTTCGCCAAAATGTCCGCCACTTTGTTCCCTTCCCGCCTCAAAAATAGGATACGGCAACCATCAAATTTCCTCTTCTTTTCCCTAATCCGATATATGAGTGGAGCCAAGGAGTGGCTCGGAGTCTCAACATCCAGCAGCTTGATAACATCAAGAGAGTCAGTATAGCAGCAAACCTTTTTAATCCCTTTCAGAAGAATGAAATCAAGGCCTGTTGCAAGCCCCGCCAGTTCGGTCTGGAGAATGGAAGTGTGTCCAAGGAAGCCACTCCCGCCTCCACGCCGTCGTCCCTCGCTGTCCCGAACCAAAAAACCAAATCCGGAATGTCCAGTGTCCTGGAAAACACTACCATCCACATAGAAAATACTTTCATCACCTCCCTCAGGATTCCAATGAATCCTACTAGGCCTGCCCGTCTGGTTTTTCTGCTTCAAACCCGCCTGTTCCAGAGTAAGGGAAAGCCTGATGATCTCTCGATGGAGAGTCCATGTAGATCTTTGGACTCCTCTGAATATCCGGGCATTCCGTTCCAACCATATGGTCCATATGGCTGCCACTAGCCGGTGACCAAAGGTTCGGATCAAGATTTCAAGGAGCTCTCTTATCTTCTCTTTATTCATTTCCTTGCAATCCATGGGGACTGGAATATTAAGCTGCTTCCATATAGGATGTGTCCGGGGGCATGCGAATATGCAGTGGCTCCAATCTTCTTCCGAGACTCCACACAACACACACAAGGGAGATGAAGTTAAGTTCCTCTTGTATCGAGTGTAGTTGACCGACAAAGAATCATGGCAAGTTAACCAAAGGAGGACTCCTATTTTCTCCGGGGTGCTTGCCTTCCAGATCCAGCTCCAGCCCTCTGATCTCTCTGCTCTCCAATTCAAAAACTGGTAGGTTGTTTTAACTGAGAAGATCCCCGATTTGGTCCCCTTCCACAACCATATATCTGGCACCATCTCATGCATGACTGGTGGGGGGGGGGGGGGGGCAGCAGAGATCTCCTGGATAATATGCCCTGGGATTAGTGTCTTGACAACATCCCACCTCCACACGCCTTGGTTAACTACATCCCTCACTCTTAATTCCAGATCCTGGTTTTCCACAAACGGTACGAGGGCTCCAATCTGAACACTGTCCCACCACTCCGAGAACCACAAGGAGGCAGCACCCTTGCCAATCCGAAATCTAAACCCCCCTTTGAATATCTGCATCAATTTTTGGAGCAAGGTGAATAGATTCGATTTGTGGGAGTGGCCTAAGATCATGAATTCTCCCTTACCAGGGGTGACTTCTTTCAAGAGCTTAACCCATATCTTTTCAGGGCAGTGAAGATAACTCCATACAAGCTTCCCCAACAGGGCTAAGTTCATGTTCCGAGCCTTACGGATACCCAAACCACCCTCTTTTTTTGGAAGAGTGCAAGTCTCCCACTTAATTAAGTGAAGGCCTTTCCCGGCTCTATCTTTCCATATGAAACGATTGATTTTGCTGTCGATGGCCAGGCAGATAGAGGCAGGTAACAAATGTAGCTGCATAAAGTATGTAGGGATTGCCGCCAACACCGCGCGACACAAGGTTATCCTCCCAGCTTTATTAAGTAGCTTGCATGCCCATCCTTTCATTTTCGCCTCAATCTTGTCCAAAATGAAGGTGAAATCACTGCAACGTCGTCTGCCCATAATCATGGGAAAACCGAGGTAGGTCCCAAGGGACTCCACCACCGTAATATCCATTGTCTCAGAGATCCAGTTCCTTTCCGCCTGAGGGACCGCCCTGGAAATGTAGAGAGCTGATTTTTGGAGGTTTAATTTCAGTCCAGACATTGTGGAGAAGGCCTTGAGTGATGCTGAAATGCTCTCGATGCTTTCTCTATGCGCCATGGAGCAAAGGATGAGGTCGTCCGCGAACACCAAGTGGGATATGCCAGTTCCCCCTTGTGTCAGTCGGATCGGTTTCCAAATCCCTTGGTCGACCAATTTCTGAATTTGTAGGGAGAGTTTCTCCATGATGATCAAAAAGAGGTATGGGGATATAGGATCCCCTTGCCGAAGGCCTTTCCCCGGTTGGAATTCCTCCAATGCTTCCCCATCCCAAAGCACCGAATAAGAGGGCGAACGAACACAGGCCATGATCAACTTCCTGACTGTGGCAGGCAAGTTCATTTCACTTAAGCATTGATCAAGGAAGTCCCATAGCACGTTATCGTATGCTTTCGCTATGTCGATTTTGAGTATAATGGCCTGAGTCCGAGCCTGCGAGCCAGTCAAGTTGGATACCAGTTCTTGCAGGATGATGACATTATCCACCGGTCCTCTTCCGGGAAGGAATGCAGCTTGGTGTTGGGATATTCGATTCAAGAGGAGTGGTCTGATTCGGTTTACAAGAATCTTGGTCAAGATTTTGTAAAGAACATTGCACAAGGTGATGGGCCTAAACTCTTTTAAGGAGGTTGGAGCAGCATTTTTTGGTATCAGGCAAATAAATGCTTTGCCCATAGCATCTGGTATGCTGCACTCTCTGAATGCTTTCTCCACAAATGTGACAACAGAGTTTCCAACCGTAGGCCAAAATTGCTTGAAGAAAAATCCGGGGAATCCGTCCGGTCCCGGAGCCGACAAGCCGTTGATCCCGTTAACCACCATATTGACTTCCTCCCTAGTCACATTATTTTTAAGTGCATTACCCTCTTCCTCTAAGATGGCAGGAAAGTGGGGCAGATAGTAACGATCATCCAAGCTGGCCATTCTATCTTCCAGAGACTGTTGTTGACCCGCATATAAATTGTTGAAAAAATCATAAGCATGAGACCGAAGAAGGTCCTTATCCTCACACCATTCACCACTGGATAGAGTGAGCCCATGAATACGCTTCCGATGGCCTTTCATTTTAGCACGAGCATGAAAATATGCCGTGTTTCTATCCCCCAACCGGACCCACTTATCCTTGGATCGCTGATACCAGTATACCTCTTCTTGAGCCAAGATGGATTCATACTCTTTTCTTAATTCAGATTCCAAAAGAATAAGCCGGATCGAGTCGACTTTCTCCAGGGTGCGGGCTATTCCTTCAAGTCTCTTGAGGATTTTAAATTTCCTCCACTTGAGATTACCCATTTTGGACCTTTGAAACTCCACCGAGGCCTTCCCAACGTCCTTCAGGTTTTCTGAAATCAAGGGTTCATTAAAGTTCCAGACTTTTTCCACCACCTCAGAGTATTCCTTGTGTTCGGCCCATGCTGTTTCCCACCGGAATGGGATTCCATATCTTTTCTGGGGGATGGAACCACAAGAGAGGAGGAGCGGACAATGATCGGATCCAACCCCCGGTATGATCTTGGCAAATCCTTCCGGAAAGGTGTCCAACCAATCCTTGTTGATAACACATCTGTCCAGCCTTTTGTGAATCTGTTGGCACTCCTCCATTGGCCGAGACCACGTGAAGTAGCCTCCGTGGGTGTTAATTGTCGATAGGCCACAGTCATCTAATAGGTTCCCCAATTCCTCTGCCCTAGCCAGATTATAGAGCCCTCCTCTGACTTCGGAAGAGGATAGAATTTGGTTGAAATCTCCGATAACTACCCACGGTTCATCAATTCACCACGATAATTGGAGTAATTGATCCCAACAGATTCGCCTTTCGGAGTATTTCGGCGGTGCATAAAGTCCAGTAATGATCCATGAGGAGGATCCAGAGGACAAACCTAAAGTGATCATCCTCTCATTTTCATCGATAACTTGGGTCTGGGGTCTAAATCCATGGCGGCTTAGAGTCCACACTTCCCCAGCCTTACTATGAGCTTCATGGATACACACTTCCACATACCCGGCAGCTAGGAACAAATTCCGAGATCTCTCAAAGGAGGATTGAGGTTCAAAGATAAAACAATATCCGGGTTGTTAACCCTTAACAATTCCCGCAACACCCTTCTAGTGGGATCGCCAATAAGGCCTCCCACGTTCCACGCTAATGTTTTGGAATTTTTGAAAACAGCAAAATCCATAAACATGATGGAAAGGGGCACCTTTCGGCTGACATACCTTTATGGAGATCCCGTCGGACCCGGAGTGACACCGTCCACGCCCTCCTCCATTTCAAGATCTTCTCCATCAGCTCGCTTTTTGCCTCCCCCCTTGGCTCCTTCATCATTTTTGCCTAAGTCGGAGTTCTTCCCCTTCCTTTCCCCGTCACCGATCTCCACTGGAAGCGGACGTTGCCTCTTTACGTTTAATTATGTTTCTCCTGATCCACTCGATGCTCCCTCTTTAAAGGCCAGCCCATTAATGATTGGGCCCCTGCCCGCTGCCTTTTTCCCCTCTCTCTTTCCCAATAGGTTGGTGATCGTATGGAGTGGCCTCACAGCCCCTTTCGGAGTTATGGGCTTTGTTTTTACTGGGACAGATTTATGGACCAACACTTTCCCTTTCAGCCCATTAGCTTTTGGATCCATCCCAAATCCCTTTTTCGGCCCAGGTGACCCTTTTTTCTTCTTTTTTTCCACTTTGATCCAGTCCCCTCCCATGGGTTGAGTAGGGGTGTGTGTTCCCGAGTTTGTAACATCCATTGGTTCTGCCGCCCCGGATGCCGTCTCGTGATCACCTTTTACATAGACTGAGCCATTTGCAGAGGGTTGACATTGCGCCTCATTTCCTAGAGTTTCCTTTTTGGTGTTATTTTCCCTGCTTCCTTCTCCTGAGGAGATTGTCAGTTTGTCTTTCTCCCCACAAATAGTAATTCCCTTCTGTCCCTCTGCTGCAACCTTTTTGTCTTTCCCTTGACCAACAGGCGGAGCCAGATTAGCCCTTCTCTCCACCGGAGTCTCAACTTTGTCCACTTCCGGCGAGTATGTGCAAGCCTGGCTTCCATGTCCGTATCGGTGACATTTAGTACAAAGTAAGTGAAGCCCCTCGTAGGCAACTTTTTGCCACCTTTCCCCCACCAAAACACTGGAGACTACTGGTAGGTTTAAATCAATTTCTACACATACTCTAGCAAATTTACCTCTATTTTCCCCCCTTAGTTACTGCATCAATGCGCACCACCTTTCCCAGCGCTGCAGCCATTCTTTTGAGCATTAAGTCATCATAGAACTCAAAGCTTAGCCCTGGAAACCTTGCCCAGACTATCGTCTTCTTCGGGGTCTCCTCCTCCGCAACGAAGTTGGGTCGCCACGGGTACACCGACAAGTAGCTATCAAAAACTACCCATGGGCCGTCGTTCAAGACTTTCAGTCGGTCAGCCAGTTTGTCGAACTTCACCATAAAAAATCCGGCCCCCATGTCCACCATTTCGAAACGATTATGCATCTTCCATAAGGAGGAGATCCTATCCAGTAATGCCATATAACCAACCCTTTTGCCTAGCACGGATATAATGATTCCATCTTCATATGGCTTGTAAAGCCGCTCCTTGATCCTTGGTCAATGGTGATGCGGGGTTTGAGTCGATCCCCATCTATGTAGTCCAAGGTTATCATGCTTTCATTTGCCGGATCCTCACTCAGGTGGCGTGGGACTGCAGCTTGCCCTTCAATCACTTTGTCACGGAAGGACACGGTTCCACCACTTGCAAACACAAAGGGCGATGGGGAAGCCGGGGGGGTGGGAGAGGTCGGGGTTGAGGGAGTAGAGCTTACTGGAAGCTCCATCCTCGCTGGTTGCCAATCACAGAAAAACTAGAGAGCGATAGACGTGTCGAAAGAAATTTGAGGGAACTCAATTTAACTTGGATTGGGAATTTGGGATGAGGTTGGATCACGCCAGTCTCCTACAACTACGTAAGTTCACTCATATTTTGGTTTCTGTTTTAAAAGGCCTTTTTTATTTTAGAATGTATTCAAATAAATAAATGATGATATTAAAATGTAAAAGAAATGTCTCTATTGAAAAAAAAAAAAGCCAGCAAGCAACATGAGAATCAAAGGGGTAGCCCACAAAATGGCAACAAAATAACTAATAAGTAATAAGCACTGATAAAAATTAAAAACAAAACAAAGACAAAAGCACCCCAACACACAAAAAGCAAACGGAAAGAGAGGGTCAAACCATAAGCAAAAGCAAGAAGAAAAAACAAACAAACAAAAGTAATTAAGGATTAGTGAAGACTCGCTCAACCTGCAGAGCTTCATTGGAAAATTCATGCATTCAGGACATAAACTTCAACATCATTCACAGCTTTAATTTATGGACTTGTTCCCACAATATATATGACTTCATGTCTTCACTTAAAAAATACTCCCTCTGTCCCATTTGAAATGTCCAAAACTTTAACCATTCATATCTTAAAATATAGAGAATTAAAAATTATAAAAAAAATATACTCCTATATTTTAAAACTACACCAATTAGACGAATCAAACAAGACCAAACTTGAATATATTTTTTATTTATGTAATTGTGATAACATTAGGTCAAAGTTGATCAATGAACAATGTCAAAAGTCAAAATGTGACATTACAATTGGAACGGAGGGAGTAGTAAATATTTTAATATTAAAATGGTTACTTACTAGTATTTCATTAAATATGAGTACAAACACACTTTTTTACTTCATCCATTCATAAATTTTTTTAAAAATTTTCATTCAAATTAATAGAAGTACATAATTACTACTTCCTCCGTTTTTTAAAGATAGTTACGGACCCACTCAGCACGCAGTCCAATGCACATTTTAAACAATTAATAATTCAAATTTGGTACATGTAAAAATTCTAAAAGTTCGATATTTAAAATCTACAAGACGAGACGAATCTAACAAGATCACACTTGACCATATTTCAACTTGTAAACCATGAGAAAACTTTAAGTCAAAGTATATAAGTGAACAGTACCCATTAGTCAACAGTAGCTAACCAAAAAAAAAAAAACGGAGGGAGTACTATCTATCAAATGTTAAAGTGGTGTTTAATAGAAGAGCATGTTTTGGAATGGCTTTTTTTCAAGTGCTTTTGGCTTTTACTTCTGCCAAAAGCACTTTTGAAGAAAAAAATAGTGTTTGTTTTGGCTTTCTAGAAAAAGTAAAAGCACCTCGAAAAGCTGCAAAAGTGCTTCTGGGAGAAGCAGCCCAGGGTGCTTCTCCGAAAAGCAGAACCCAAAAGCACCTAGTAATGTGTGCAGAGTCATAAATGCCCCTATTAATCTATTTTAATTACACTATAAATATATACTATTATATATAAATAGCATATCATTTTTGGTAATTTACACATTTCAAAAGCACTTTTCACTTTTACATATCCAAACACACTTTTGAAAAAAGCTGCTTTTCAAACATTCCATCCAAACACAAAAGTTACCTGCTTCTGCTTTTGGCTTTCACTTCTACTTCTGCTTTTGGCTTCTACTTTTTTTAAAAGCCAATCCAAACGAGCCCTAAAAGGTAGCAAATAAGTGCAATAGTAACTATTATAAAAAATAGTAAAAAAATCTTAAAATTTGTAAAATGCTATTTTATACTGTATTTATTAAATGTAGGGAAACTTAATTGTGGAATATATGTAGAGTGACATGAAACAATAAAATGCACCATTAATATGATTGTTTTACATAATTATACAGGGAAATCGTTAACTCCCAAATAATAAAAGAAATTTACTGTAACAAAATGTAGTAGGTGTTAGTGGTATGAGACTCTTACATCTTAAATAAATGTCTTAGGTTTCAATCTTTATATATGTAGAATTTTATTTTGAGATAGACTGGTCATTCAATGCCCACCCGATAAATTAATATTAGGGTCATTGAGACATGGAATACTCCGTATTAACCTAAAAAATAGAAGATAAAAAATGAAAAAAAGGATGAAGGAAGGAATACCATCCAGTTGAGCAGCACCATAATATGACCGTTGCAACTTGCAATACAGAAGACATCATAAATCATACACATACATTTGATACGGATACGGACATACGGTCAACGAGTCAAGGCCGGAAAAAGGGGAAACGGCAATTTACGAACGATGAGGCCCAATTTCGTCAATTCACTGAAAACGCACACTCATACACAACACACACAGTCAGCCCAAAATTGAAAAATCTATCCTCTACGTCGGTCGCACGTGCGTCGTGTCGCCCTCCCACGTGCCGATCCTCCTCTCTCATTGGCTCGCCCTTCTCCCTTAGTCCACATTGCACTGGCAATTCCACCACCATCGCCATCGCCATCATCGCCATCACCATCCCTCCCTCCCTCAAATCTCTTACTCTGCTGTACCCCATTCCTTTCCATTCCCTTTCTTCTGGACGTATTATTGTGCGTATATACTTCGTATGTATATCTGTGTACAGCAAGTAGATTTTCGCATATACGGTATATAATTTTAGAGAGAGAAAGTGGGGGTGGGTGGGATGGACTTGGGGGGTCTTTGATTTTTGTTGCCATTACATTACTTTACAGCTCAACTCACAATTTCCCTGTCTATCTTTTATCCTTCCTGTCTTCTCTCTCTTGATTGAGCTGAAATTTTGCGCAGATCGAATCTGCTCCTGTTCCTGCTTCTGCTTCATCGAGGTATGAGCAATTGAGAATAATATTGTTGTTTTTTGTTTTGTGAAAATCAAAATTTTTTTTGAAGTTAAAAAGAAGGGATTTTATGTTTTTTGTTTTTTTAAAACTCGCATTCTGGAATTAAACGAAGCCGATGGTTTTCTGGCTTTGAAATGCCCCCAAATTTTTGATATTTTTCGTGATAATGTAAGTTTGCCGTGGTTTGATGGCGGCATTCACAATGTGTGGTCTGCTTGTACCTTACGCGTATTCATATGTTGTGCTTTTATGTGGTCAATATGTGGGTAATTTTTTTGTAAAGGTGGTCTGCAGTTATGGGTATGCATGACTGACCCAGATTGAGCAGTTAAAAGTTTCTGTTTTTGGTCGCATATTTCTCTCCATCGATGTATGAAAAAATTCAATTTTATCGATTTTCTAAGTAATTGTTCATTGCTTTGAGGATTCGGGTTGTAATGTGGTTAATTTATTGAGGATGGGAAGAAATTAGGGTCAGTATTGTGCGGTGATGAGATTACAATGGCTAGTTTTAAGGGTTTTATTTGTGTTTGTTATCATTGTGAAATAGCTACCTGAACTTGTTTTGCAGGAGATTATTTCTTATGATTGATGAAGTGGCCATTCTAAAGCGTGCTCAGTTTAGTTACTGCATGTGTCTTGGGATGCTTGTAATGTTTAGGGCATCTGATGATTTGTGTCAACCTTGATTATGTTTGCTCGGAGCTGCCATGGGCTGTGTCTCTCTGAACTCTCTGCATTGGCTTCTGTTTGTCATATTACTTTACAGTTTAGGAAACAAAACGGGAGCTCTCAGTCCTGATGGTATGTTAAATTTTTTATTGTCATCAGATTTCATTGGGTTAATATTCTGTTGAAAATTGTGGTTTTCATATGCTAGTGTTATAGTTTAGGAAACAAAACTGGAGCTCTCAGTCCTGATGATATGTTGTTAAATTTTTTATTGTCATCAGATTTCATTGTGAAAATATTCTGTTGAAAATTGTGATTTTCATATGCTAGTGTTTTAGCTTTGACTAAGTTTTATACTAATTTGATTACTACTCAATGCATTTATTTAGCTACAATTACATTGACTTTCATTATATGCATTAGGTTGTATACATTTGGCAGTAGGAAATAAAATTCCAGTAGCCAAGTTTGTTGATGGTGCCTCCTGCAAACATTATCATTCAAACTCGAACCTGTTCCTTACTTTCGGTTTGCAGGTCAAGCTCTTGTCAACTTTAGGGCAGCCGTAGCCAGTCCAGATGGTGTATTGCTTCAGTGGAGACCAGAAGATCGGGATCCATGTGGATGGAAAGGAGTAACATGTGACTTTAAGTCAAAAAGAGTTATAGCCTTGTAAGTTCCTTTTCTAAATATGTTTTCTCCTTATGAGTTACTAGTAATAACTACGTTTCTCTGTCCAAAGTTTGGGAACTTCTTTTTTTGAAATATATTACATGTGTATGAGCTAGACCATGACTCCAAATTTATTTTTGTACATATCCTCCATTGAGGTTTCCCTTTTTCTATTAGTCTTAACGGCAAACTTCATATTTAACTCATGTTAAACTATATAATGCAACCAATGAAATTGGTGTTTTGCATAAGTTCTTCTATTGTGATTGTTGTGCTTCTATGATGCAGGAGCCTCCCCAACCACAAGTTGAGTGGACCCATATCACCAGATATTGCAAAGCTAGATAACCTGCAGTTTGTGTATGCATATTCCAATTATTATTTTGTCAAATGTTGCTGCATATCTTGCTGAGGCTGATGAATAACTTGTTTTCAGAGCTCTTCATGATAATAATTTGTACGGGCCAATACCTCCAGATCTGGGGAATTGTACGCAGTTGCAATCATTGTAAGTGGATGGTGCTCTTTAAAAAGGGTTACATCATTTCAATCTTAATACAGTATTTGATTGCAAATTGGATCATTATCATCCTATTGAAAAGATTCTATCCAACTTTCTTTCATGCGTATATATATGGATAATTTTGACAAAAATATTACTGTATAAGTATTTCTGGTGAAGTGAGAAAAAAAGGAGGAACATCAAAATTAGCATACTATTACAGTCTTATTTATTGACTTATTTTACCTTCCTTGCAGTCAAATAAATTCTACAGCCAATCTGTGCTTATGTACTTGTTTCGATAATGCCTTACAACTAAACTCTGGGTGTTTTCATGGTCAACTTTTCTTTCTTTGATTTGGGGTGTGTGAATATAAAAATTCAATCATGCATTTGTGAATTGTATGCGAATCTCAACGGAGTATGTACCCTGGTGGCAAACAATTTTTAAAGTTTTGAGACAAAAGACAACTGTTTGATTTTTGTAATTTTGTAGACACTACACACACCTTACATGATTTTCTATTCTGTAAGTAGTAAGTGATCTGTGTATATGACAGAAAATGCTAAACAGCATGTTGCATTCCCTTTTCGACTTCATTATGTTCTTAATGGGTCTATTGGGATCTTGTGCTGAGTTTTAATTTTTGACTTTCCATATTATACAGATATCTGCAGGGTAATTACTTAAGTGGATCAATCCCAAGTGAACTGGAAAAACTTTCTCAGCTGGAAAATTTGTGAGTGTAAAGCTCAAATTTCTGATTTACTTATAATTTATGCTTTAATTTTAGATATCCCATCTCTATTTTCTGAATCCTGAATCATGATTTCATTGAATTCTTGGTGGGGCAAATGTTCTAAACTCAAAGCTGAAGCACAGAGTTCTCTAAATTAGTATAATTAACACTTTCAAAAGTGTGGAGAATGAAGGATTGATAGTTTGTATGTGTCCCATCAAACACTCCATATTCCTCTAGCTAATGAAAAGATTTGATGATAGGCTAGAATAATGGAATTATTGATAATCTACTTAATGAGCTTCATAGGTTGTTGGAATCCAATAAAAGTATCCATTTCATAGTGAAGTTTGATGTATTTGGTCAAGAATCTGTTGCTTCTTAGTATGCTGTTATGATTCTGAAATATGTTTTTTTTGTTCATTTGATTCTCTGTTCATGGAAGGTAGGTTCATTGTTCAAGTGTGCTCTTGATAGTTGATTCTAAGTATTATTCACATTTAATTGGGCACTGAACTTCTCTTGAATGGTGCTTGTTTCTTGCCAGGGATCTTTCTAGCAATTCTCTCAGTGGTAGTATCCCTGCATCACTTGGGAAGTTAAGCAAGCTCTCGAGTTTGTAAGTGATTCCTAATTTGTAAGGTTGCATAATATGTATTTTTTGTACGTTCTGAGTTCTGACCAATTATCTTTTGTGTCATTTTTTGAAGCAATGTGTCAACAAATTTTCTGGTGGGGCCTATACCCTCGGATGGTGTTCTTGCGAAATTTCAAAATGATTCGTAAGTTTTCTGCAACTCTGGTTTTTTAGTGTTTTTAACTTTATATATTGTTTCTGTGAGTGATTTTGAGGTTTTACGTACCATTTGCTTTCCTGCTTGGTTAGCACACATGGACAGACTGTGTATTTTAATCAACTATTGTCATCTTACCTTTTTTGAAGGTGAATGATAGAAAAGTGGAAAAATCCATCAAGTATAATGTAATAATGAAAAGTAGGAATATGATTATTTTTGACATGAGAAGCCCACTACTTTGAGCTTTCATTGCAAGCCACATAGATGAAAAGAGATTTTTCATTATCATTTTTTGATGAATATTATGCTGTTTAAAAGCAAGTTTAACTGTAAGATAGTGGAGGTGGTATCTGCAGACCATGGAATAAACTGAAATTTCATTTAATTCACAACTTTGCTACCCTGACACTTGGGTTTTTCCCTGGTGGCAGTGCTGATTGAAAACTTGACATCATGTATGGTTCTGCCTGTTTATTCTTTTCAAATTTTTTTAGTAATTTTGTTTTACTAAAAGTGTCACTTTGCATTTCTAACATGGTGCTTACCTTTGCAGCTTTGTTGGTAACCGTGAGTTATGTGGCAAACAACTCCAGATTTGCAAGAACAATGGTAGTGGTCCATCGAACTCTTCTCAGTATAATGGCACAGGTAAGATGTTTTGAATTGCAGATTTTCTCAGTTTGCAATTTCTGGTTTTTCCATAGAGTGAAAACAAATAAATTAGCCTCGTTATAAACTGTTATGATGCAACTTACTCTCCTAGTCTGCAGCTGGGAATATTTTCTAGTGAAAGACTTTGAGATATTGCCCCACTGCCAAGCTGTTGTGAAATTGATTAGTGAATGGGGGAAATTATTAGATGCACAAGTAGGCTGAAGTCAAGCTGACTTCAATTTATGTCAAAAGGAAATTTATGCTTCTCTAGCATGATCAAATAAAAGAATAGGCCACTACTTACTTGAACTTAACCAGAATAAGTGAATATATCTCATCTAAATGTTATGATCATAGAGTTCTTAGATAAGAGACTAGAGAGATCAACTAATATCTTTATTTCCTTGGGTCAGACTTTTTGTATCCTTTGATGGAGTTCAGGTGACTGCTTGGCCCTTCTTTCCTCTCCTTTATATCTCATCCTGCAAGGTTCCCGTTTAAGTTATGATCATAGGATGTTAACTTTTATATTGCTAGAAGTTATGCGGATTGTGCAACATAATTGTCTGGAAGTTATTTGACTACTAAATCCTTCAAATTGACCCTAACACTAATGTTTTACCATTCTAATTGTCTATTTACCATAATTTGACCCGGGTTCTATATCATGTCTGCAGACAAAAATAAAGGCGACACAAACTCAGGAAGGGTGGTTGTGAGTTCAGTAGCTACTGTTGGTGCATTGCTTTTGATTGCGCTTATGTGCTACTGGGGCTGTTACATGCACAAAAGGTATGGCAAACAAGACAGTGGAGGTCTTGCTGTAGATGTCAGCGGAGGTAACGATCTGACTTCTCTGTGTGAAATATATTCTTTTTAATTTTTTTTCCTTCTTTTGTTTTTTGGGAGAGAAACAGATACCTGATTTTATGTGTTTTTCTTTCTTAAGGAGCGTCGATTGTAATGTTTCATGGAGACCTGCCCTACTCATCGAAGGATATCATAAAAAAGCTTGAGAATTTAAATGAAGAGCACATAATTGGGGTGGGTGGCTTTGGGACAGTGTACAAGCTTGTAATGGATGATGGCAATATATTTGCATTGAAAAGAATTGTGAAGGTGAATGAGGGCTTTGATCGCTTTTTTGAGAGGGAACTCGGGATTCTTGGAAGCATTAAACACCGACACTTGGTGAACCTCAGAGGATATTGCAATTCTACAACGTCCAAATTGTTAATATATGATTTCCTATCAGGAGGCAGCCTGGATGAAGCTCTTCATGGTATGGACTCTATTTTATTGTATTTAGTTATATGCACTTCTCATGAACTGGCTATAATGCATGCTTTTCATGCAATGCCATCTGTTAGGCTACCCCCTTTCTCTTACATTTTTGCATTGTAAATTGTTAAATATCAAGAATGATTAGTCAGGACATTTATCCCAATCCTTCACTCTTGGCTGAAATTCTTGATTTTACTGGCATATAAATTTGATATTAATATCTGCCTAATTTTAGTCACAATACTTTGCAGTAATTTGTGGCGAGAATATTAAGATAGGAGAATAGGCCGTGTGCAGTGTGCTGCTTGAGTTATTCAGTCATGTCAGGCTTGGCAGTCCAGAGTATCTATTGCTTTGTCAATGTTTGAGTCACTATTCTAATTCTCTTCTCATTGCTTCTTTGTGAAACTAGTTTTATTATGTGCTTTTGTGCTCATCCATGGGATTCATTCTGGAATAAGTAATTCATTTCTGTGATAGAAGTGTCACATTTAGTTGTCCACATTCAATGCAGAGAGAGGTGACCAACTAGATTGGGAGGCACGGTTAAAGATTATCATGGGAGCAGCAAAAGGCGTAGCCTATCTGCATCATGATTGTTCCCCTCGAATAATTCACCGGGACATAAAGTCAAGCAACATTTTACTTGATGGAAGTCTCGATGCCCGAGTTTCTGACTTTGGATTGGCTAAGTTGTTGGAAGACGAGGAATCTCATATAACGACAATTGTTGCTGGGACATTTGGGTATCTAGCTCCTGGTACGTAATGCAGCTTGTTGTGTGCTTGAATGCGAAGTAAATAGAACAATTATAACAAATGAGGAAAAGGCATTGGAAATTCTCATGGCATTGCTGATCTTTTGTGTGCAAATTGATGTTTAGCCCTTTAAATGCTTTATTCCTTGATTAGTTGATTGAACATTTCACATATCCATTGATTAATTAGTACTGTAATGTCTCTATAGCTTCTTCTCTGCTACGGTGCTACCTTTGTGCAACAGAGATTTACCGATAATATCCAACTCTAAATTCTCTGAATTCTTATATTGGCCAGAGTATATGCAGAGTGGAAGAGCTACAGAAAAGACAGATGTTTATAGCTTTGGGGTTTTGGTGCTTGAAATTGTGAGTGGAAAGCGGCCTACTGATTCATCCTTCATTGAGAAGGGCCTCAACATTGTTGGATGGGTACAATTCTTTCTGTTCTTTTCTTTTTTTTTTTTAAAAAAAAAGGAAAAAAAAAATAAAAAAATATACGTCTCTTATCCTGTTCTGCTGTTTAATTGGGTACATGTCTTCTTACCGTCCTCGTTGCAGCTAAATTATTTAGTGTCAGAAAACAGACAACGGGAAATAGTGGATTTGCACTGTCAACGAGTCCAGACGGAAAGCCTAGATGCCCTTCTATCAATCGCCATCCAGTGCGTCTCCTCAGTTCCTGAGGATCGCCCCACCATGCACAAGGTGGTCCAAATACTCGAATCTGAGGTTACAACTCCATGCCCCAGCGATTTCTACGACTCAAACTCCGGCGCCCTCTACGACTTGAACTCTGACTGAAGGGGCCTGCAATCTGCCATCGTTGCGTTGTGGAACAAAAATACAGGGAAAAGCTCAGCCTCTCGACTCTAATTTATATCCGTCTTTATTTATTCATTCTTTCTGAAAAACAAAAAAGGCGATCAAAATCATTAGAGCTGATGAGCAATCTGCCTCGATTCAATGGTTGCATTCGCGGTCGCATTCTGAGTTTCTTCCCTGTAGCTCGCTCTCTATCCCATCAGCTAAGGTTTGTCACTGTCCTTGCAAAAATTGACACTTTTTGATTGCAGTAGGAGGGAGGTATTGGTTCGGTCTTTGCTCTATTTATCCATCCATCCATCCACCGCTGAAAAATCCACTCTGAATCATCATTTTGTATATGAAATATGTTGAATTGATCAGAGCTTCTTCCTTATGTTAATTTCCTTGTTATTTGACAGTACATATATATATATTCTTGTATGAAGTAATTTACAGATTTAACTGCAATCCCATGTCTTGGACGAAAATGTTAATTTCATCATATCCTCATTTGAGAAGTCTGATAAGACTTCAGAGATTTCCAAGTGTCTTATGAGCTCTTTTACGAAGTTTGTCAAATATCGATAATTTATAAGTATTTCGTTAAAAAGTAGTAATGTCATTGCAATAGCACGAGTGGGATCTGCAAAAATATTGGCATGTCTAAAAATAAAAGCATGATTGAAAAAAAATATGAAGGTAACGAACAACGATTGCCTGATCTAATAATATCACCATCGTGAAGCTGGAACAAAGGGCTCTATCTCCCAAAACTCTGCTTCCAAACCATTCACCATATTGTAACAAGGGTACAGAGAGAAGTTCATGACAATGAAATTTTGATGTAGGCAGCATGAGAGGACATCTTGCGAAATGGAGTTGAGATTCAATAGAAACTTCTTCGCATTCATATTTACCTGTGACAAGTTATGGGATCAGAGGAATCCCTCTCAAGTTGGAGGAGATTCAGCAATTACAATTTGTTGAAATTATGGAGTAATTGATCTTCCTCAAACAAGGTTAGAACAAAGGACCCGACGCGTGCTGAGGAGCACTGTCCGGCTAGCCCGATTATTCTCCAGGATACAACAAGGTCTGTAGCCAAGAGAAGAGACTACAACAAGAATCAGTGATTTCAAAAGAAGAAAATTTTGGTCTGGACGATTGGGTTGGAGAAGGGATGATACAGAAGATAAGAGAGCAGAAGCATCAAAAGAGAATGAATAGAACTGCCCACTTATCTGGAAGTAATCCCCTTTTGTAGATGTAGAAAGGAGACCCGTTCCTCCTCGATCTCCACCACTCAGGAAGAATCGCAACCTACCCAACAGATGCACAAGATCCGGCTATTTCCAGATTCAAAGTGCTCAAAAGTCAAGACCCGTTGCAACCCCTACCTCCAGATTCGGTATTTACAATATACTAATTATAGAACAACGATTTGTTCAACAATCCCCCACATATTGTAAATACTCCAAATTTCCAATGAAGTACAACATATCAAACTGGTGTGCATTGCACTATGAACCAGTCGTTGATTGAAGTGATTTGATGCACAAAACGAATGGTAAAGCTTAAAGCTTTTATGAACCAAAAGTTTTAATTGTGTAACATTGATCTCTGTAACTGGCATGGTAGCCAGGATCAACCAACCCGGCCCGACTGACATACGACCCGATCCGGATATGTGGAACTTGAGAAATAATAATTTGAATTATCCGGAAGAATTTATTATGAAGAAAGTGGAAGAGTTGGAGCTAATTATGGACGAGAAGGAAGATCGCCGGAATCCCACCGGAGTTTTGCCGGACCATCGCCGGAATTTTGCCAGTCAGCTCGGGACAGTGGCAGCCCTTGGTGGGCCAAAGGATAAAAGAGCTAGAGCTATTGGGACAGTGGCAGCCCTTGCCGACCGCCGACTTCGGAGGTCGCTTCAGCCACCTGTCCGACATCTCCATCTCCGGCAGTCGCCTCCCGAGTTCATCCTTTTCATCTCCGACAAGCTGCATCTTTTCCGTCACCAACACCGGCCTCCCAACCCCATGGTTTCCGGCGACAAGCTCAGCCCGGCGTCAGCAGCACCCTTACCATCCCCGGTGTATCACCACCATCTTCAACAGCATCCTCGTCGTCTTCGGCAGAACACCGGCTCCGCTCCGTTCATCATCTCCGACGAAGAAACCCTCTTTTTATCCTCCGGCGAACTTCCACATCTCCAGGAAGCCTTTGCGTCATCCCTCCGGCCATCACCAAGAAGCATCCGGGCTCCATAACTCATTCCGATCACCCCGAAAGCCGCAACTACGACGAAGAGGAAAATCCCGAGTCGCCGCTTTCCGTTAATGCTCCTGGACAGAACCTCCAGGCTCCATCTCCGGAGAGGCTCGCTGCTGCCATCATCATCATCGAACGGTTGCTACGATGTCAAGCCTCCTTCGGTACGATGCCAGGGGTCTCGCGTCGTCTACGACGCCAAGCTCCGCGTCATCTGTGTGATTATAGCGTCGTCCCCTTGCTTCGCGTCGTACGTCGTCTGCCAGCCTCCATGCTTCTGCCTCGCGTCATCCCTCCAGGAGCATAGCGTCGTCAAGGACTGTTTAGCGTCATCCGCATCTTCCGCGTCGTCCGATGATAACAAATTCAAATTGGGCAACGGTTATATACACTCAGAGATTTACTTTGAAAACTCATTGTTAGGGGCACACAAGACATAAAATAATAAAAATAAATATTGTGAGGAGCACTCAGATTATATTTACCAATTTTACCCTTAAAAAGGTTAAAAGAAAAAAAAACATTTACACATTGTATTATGAGGGGCACACAACACACAATACACCATACAACACACACACAGAAAACCAGAGACAAGAGCCACCACCATCGAGACCGAGAGAAAAGAGATCTACACCAAGCCACCACCACCGAGCCTGTGAAAGATGTCCACCGTGAGGACACGCGGCGGCGGCACTACAGGAGTCCTTCTTCCCACTTCTTTTAAGATTGAGATTGGGTAGCTTTGGTCACTGTCTCGATTTTTTTTTTTAGGGCCACCAGCCATGGACGGCCGTTTGTACATATAGGGCATCGGCAAGTAGTGGACGTTTGGGGTAGGAAATGATCGGCCATAGATGGCCGGTCTTTTTCTTTTTCTTGGATGCAACAACAAACGGCCATCCATGACTGTTTGCATAGGAAAGTGATCGGCCATCGGTGGCCGTTTGGTGGAGAGAGTGAACGGCCATTGATGGCCGTTTAGTTTGTTTTTTTTTGATATGTTCAGCAAACGGCAAGCATTGGCTGTTGGTGGAGGGCCAAATAAAAAATAGGAAAGGCTACGATATGGAATGGCAGGGGAGGCAGACATGTCTGAACTAAAATCATATTAGTGGGGCTTTACAAAAAGTCTTTCAACTAGAGTATTGTCATATTCACCTAAAATTGGAGAAGACAATTAATAAGTTCAACGAGGATAATGGGAAAAGTACAGAAGCATATAGAAATTTACAAGGGAAAGAAGAGGTGGTATTTGACTATGGTTTTCTTCACCACGCAATTTGTGCCATAAAAACTCAGTGTATGCAAATTCTATTCAAGAATTCAATGCAGAGGAAGATGTGTCATGGAGGTAGGGTTTGGGTTTAGCAGTGGAGAAGGAGAAGACGATAATTCTGGTGCCTCTACGTTACTTTTATTAAGGTAATGGTGCCCATAACATTACAAAAGTATTGTGTGGCTCTAACAAGTCATATGGTGCCCCTAACATAATTTTATTAGGTCATAAGGGTATTGAGGGTATTTTAAATAGCAAATGAGTGCCCCCATTATTATTTTGTGTGTATAACCGGTGCCTTCAAATTGATGTGCACCAATCTATTGGGGAAGTCTGGGACTTAAGGTTCATCAGCCTATATTAATTAATTGCCTACCTCCCGGGAGCTGGAGTCCCGCCCCTCTCTACGCTAGACTCCGAAATGCCATTTCAAAATGATACTACGACACGGTCCTTTTCCGTCTAGCGTCGTCCGAGTCTTGTAGTCCCACGAGGTAATATTTTTATGTCCAAAACTTGTTTTATGTATCTAGGGTTGTTTAATTATTATTCCTAATTGTTTAATTGCTTGTAATTTGGGATGCCTATAAATAGGTCATCCCCAACACTTTGTTACTCACCTTTGAAATGAATATATGTTGAATACACTTGGAGAGTGTTACATGTGTTGTTTGAAAGGTCATTTGAATTCTTCCACATAGGTTGAATTCCTTTTGAGCATTTGAGGTGTGCTTAATCGTATTGACACCATTAGGATATCGATTGAGGGAATAGGCGGTACCACCGTGCAATCGATTCCAAGATTGAGTATCCGAAGTGGAAATCTCCCTATCCTTTTATTTTGTTTTTCCTTGTTGTTCTTGTTTGTAAATCGTATCCAATCCCGATCCATGGCAGTAACCATATTGTACCCCCACATTTCACTGTTCAACACCGTTTTGCGCCACTAGGCCATGCGCATGCCTGATTATTCGTGAGTGCTCTAGAGAATTAGCCACATTCTCATAGGAGCGGCCCACACCACACTCATATAGGTAATTTCATAAAATGTATCCTATATATAATACACCAGCCTATAAGGGCTATGAAATTATTAAGAGCATAGCTCAACCCTCATTTAAATTTGCAATAATGAGCATAACACACATCATAAGAAAAGGACTTGGGTAGATAGTACTCCATATAATCATGATGACTTGTTACTACCCAAATAAACTTACTTTATGGGATCTCCAATCACATAAGTTGGGTTTCCATCATCAATGATCATTCAAAATGGCTTTAGTCCTATTCCCCTCGATGTTTCAAGTATTTTCCCTCTACCCAAGGGCTTAGTCAAGGGATCTGCTAGATTCAATTCTGACCTCACATAATTTATGGATATTATTCCATCCTTTAGCAATTGCTTTACGACGTCATGACGCAGACGTATCTGTCTGTTTTTCCCATTATAATATGATTTATTTTTAGCTACAACTATTGCTGATTGGTTATCACAATGTATTGACACAGGAGGAATTGGTTCTGTGTCTAGAGGTATTTCCACTAAGAAATTTTTCAACCACTCAGCCTCGTTGCCAGTTAATTCCATAGCGATGAACTCAGACTCCATCGTAGACCTGGCAATAATTGTTTGTTTAGTTGATTTCCAAGCAATTGCACCGCCACCTAATGTAAAATACATAACCACTAGTGGATTTCACCTCGTAAGAGTCAGAGATCCAATTTGCATCACTGTACCCTTCTAAGACAATAGGAAATCCACTATAGTAGATGCCATAATTCATGGTACCTCTCAAGTATTTCATTAGTCTTGCTAGAGCATTCCAATGGTCATTACTTGGATTATGAGTATACCTGCTTAGTCTACCCACAACATAAGCTATATCAGGTCTCGTAAAGTTCATTAAATTCAACATACTCCCAATAATTTGAGCATATTTCAACCGAGAGACAGGTTCTCCTCTATTTTTTGTCAGTCTCGTATTGGGATCATAAGGAGTACTTACTGGATTCACCTTATAGTGACTAAACTTCCTAAGAAGTTTCTCAACATAATGTTTTTGTATCACTGTGATTCCATGATTGTTCCTAATGATCTCCATGCATAAAATGACACTAGCTTCTCCCATATTTTTCATATTGAATTTAGAAGCTAAGAATTGTTTTTTATTTTCCACTATGTCAAGTGAAGTTCCCAATATGAACATGTCATCAACATATAAACAGATTATGACACTATCTTCATTGATTTGCTTCGTATACACACATTTGTCCAAGCTAATAGCACAAAAATTGTGTGCAAGCAGGGTTTGATCAAACTTTTTATGCCATTGTTTAGGGGCTTGTTTCAAACCATACACAGACTTTGTAACTTGCACACTTTATTTTCTTGTCCGCGAATTACACACCCCTCAGGTTGAACCATATAATCTCCTCTTCTAAGTCTCCCTTTAAAAAGGTTGTTTTAACATCCATTTGATGGATTACTAGGTTATATATAGAAGCCAAAGCGAGCAGAACACGAATCGACATGATTCTAGTTATTGGTGCGAATGTATCAAAATAATCAATATTTTCTCGTTGAGTAAAACCTTTCGCAACCAACCTAGCTTTGTACTTTTCTATAGAACCATCCGGATTCAACTTTCTTTTGAAAATCCACTTACAACCAATGGGTTTTGCTCCTGTTGGTAAATCAACCAAAGTCCAGGTTTGATTTTTCAAAAGAGAGTCTATCTCAGCTTTAATGACCTTTTTCCACTGTTGGGCATCAGAAGAAGAATTTGCTTCATAATAAGTTAAAGGATCATTATTAATTAAATGTGTAAAAGTCATCACCAAAAGATAGCGGTTTTTTTTTTTTTTTTTTTTTTTTTTTTTTTTTTTTTTTTGCCTTTTGCCTCTCCTTAACCCTTCTTCTGAAGTTTCAATTATTGGTTCAACATTGGTTGTGTTAGTTTTAAAATTTAGTGGATCACTTAGTGTATTTTCAACAATTTCATTGTGAGGAAATATGTTCTCAAAGAATTCAACATTTTTAGTTTCAATTATTGAATTGTACTCAAGTACATCACTTTTCAATACTAAGAAACGATATGCTGCACTATTAGAAGCATAACCTATTAAAGCACAATCAACTGTTTTAGCCTATCTTGCATTTTTTAGGATCAGGTAGCATCACTTTGGCTAGACACCCCCACACTTTTAAGTATTCTAGGTTAGGTGGGTAACCTCTCTATACTTTAATGAGTGTCTTTCCAGTTCTTTTAAAGATTATTCTATTTTGTAGATGACATGCTGTTAGAATAGCTTCACCCCATAGGTCAGGGTTAGCTGACGCACTCACTAACAGTGAGTTCATCATTTCTTTTAGAGTTCGATTTTTGCGTTCATCAACTCCATTTAATTCAGGTGAGTAGGGTGGAGTTGTCTCATGAATTATACAGACTCTTTCACAAAACTCACTTAGTTGAGGAACTCACCCCCTCTATCTGATCTAATTCTCTTGATTCTCTTATTAAGTTGATTTTCTACTTCAGCTTTATGTACTAAAAATTTATCATACGCTTCATTTTTAGTTTTAAGTAGATAAATTTTAGTATATCTCGAGTGATCATCAATAAATGTGACAAAATATTTATTGCCACCTCGTGTTGGTGTTTGTTTGAGATCACCTAAGTTAGTGTGGATCAAATCAAGCGCACTAGATTCTCTAAGGACATTTGAGCATGTTTTCTTAGTTAATTTAGCTTCGGCACATGTTTGACATTTGTTCCAATCAACATTGTAGAAGTTACGTAACAAACCTAAAACATGCATTTTCTTAACATATGAAACATTCAAATGTCGTAATCTAGCATGCCAAGTATCACGAGAAACCATAACATAAGCATAATTAGCAGCTATTCTATTATTTTCAAGATTGAGTGCAAAGAGACCCTAGAAACTATAGCCTTTTCCGACAAGTACATTATTTTTTGTCATAATAATTGTGTCAGACTCAAAAGACACCTTTACACCAGCTTTGCTCAATAGTGATACATAAATTAAATTGGTCTTAATAGTGGGAACATGAAGAACATCATTGAGAGCCAATGTTTTCCCAGATGTTAACTTTAAGTTGACTCTCCCTTTTCCCAACACTTGAGTAGTTCTTGAATCTCCCAGGTATATCACCTCATTGCCCCCCACTGAAGTGTAGGAAACAAAGGCATCTTTGTTTGCACAGATATGCCTTGTGGCCCCCGAGTCAACCACCCAATTTCTATTAGTCACAACCATATTAATTTCTGAAATGACAGCAACAATGATATCATCATTACCCTCATTAACAATGTTTGCGCTAGGTTTGCCATTTTTATCATTTTTATCATCTTTTTTCTTAGCACGATTTTTGCATTGTGGTGCATGGTGTCCAGGCTTGCCGTATACATAATAATAGCCATAGGGTTTCTTTTTCTTATTCTTTACAACAAGTTTTAATGCAGAATTAAAGTTACCCGTTGATTGTTTTTCCTTTTCTTGTACCAGATTTGCATTTGGTTCAAGTGATTGCACAGTGCTTGCACACGCTTGCTTTCGATTGGCATCTTCAATCGTTATGTGTCGAGTTAGCTCCTCCATCGTCATCTTTTTCTCCAAGTGCTTTAATTGCTGCTTGTAATTGTTCCAGGATGGCGGCAATTTTTTAATCAGCAACTCGGACACAAATTCATCTTGGAGTATTATTTTTTCAGTTTTCAGGTTCTCCAGCAATTGATGGTACTCATGGATTTGTGCCATAATTTCTTTTCCCTCGACCATTCCCACCTGTAAAAATTACCACAAACATACCTTTGCTTTACACAGTCCTCTGCAGTGTATTTTGCCGTCATGTTGTCCCATATGGTTTTCGCCTCTTTATACCCAAAATACACATCGAACAAGCTGTCTGAAAGAGTGGAAACAATTGTATGTATGCACACTTTGTTGGCTTGGTCTCATGGCTCAGGATTGATTTCAGGCATCACAGTTGATAGTGCCCAGGCATCTCCGTGCAGATCCAGTATTGAAAATATCCAACCTTTCCACCGCCGGAAGTTTTGGCCACCAAAAACTCGATCCGAGAGATATCCGGATAAGGCTTTGGATACATGTGAACAGATTGAGAATTAGAAGGAACAACAGATGAGTTTATTTCAATCACTGTTTTTACATGTTCTTCAACAATGGCAGAAGGGATAGTATTATTGGGGGCATCACCGATAGGGGGATCAATATCATCCATAATGTATAGATAATTCTTTAGATTGTTGAAATTATGGAGTAATTGATCTTCACAGGACAAATTCAAGTTGTCAAAAAAGGTTAGAACAAAGGACTTGACGCTTGCTGAGGAGCACTGTCCTAACAAATTATCCCGGCTAGGCCGATTATTCTCCAGGATACAATGAGGTCTGTAGCTAAGAGAAGAGACTACAACAGGAATCAGTGATTTCAGAAGAAGAAAATTTGGTCTGGACTATTGGGTTGGAGAAGGGATGATACAGAAGATAAGAGAGCAGAAGCGTCAAAAGAGAAGGAATAGAACTGCCCACTTATCTGGAAGTAATCCCCTTTTGTAGATGTAGAAACGAGAGCTGTTCCTCCTCAATCTCCACCACTCCGGAAGAATCACAACCTACCCAACAGATGTACAAGATCCGGCTATTTCCTGATTCAAAGTGCTCAACAGTCAAGACCCGTTGCAACCCCTCCCTCCAGATTCGGTATTTACAATATACTCCCTCCGTCCCATTACAAATGTCATACTTACTATTTTTGGATGTCCCATTATAAATGTTTTCTTTCTATAAATAGAAATATTTTTCCCCTCCATCAACTATGTGGACTCCATCATATATTCACAAATCAACTCTACCTTAATTCTTGTGTCCAACAGTAACAAAACGCTACTAATGGGACGGAAGGAGTACTAATTATAGAACAACGATTTGTTCAATACAATGTTGTCAAGTGCAACAATAGAGGTTCTTTAGCCCTTCAGCTTAACAAAATTTGAGTGTACTACACAAACATAGATCAAAGAGTGAAACGAACCGGCACCCCAATGATCCCTAAGAATACTAGAAATGTCTGTTGAACTGGCTTGAGCTTCACTAGCTCAAGCCAGGAGAAGATCTCCGATCCGCCATGTCTAGATATATGCTAACATTAAATATCCATGAACTCATAGAAGGAGAGATTCATCTGCATCATGATATCACTTCTTTCTCATATTCTTGCAATTTTTTATTTATTTTTTTTCCACCCACTGAACACTGAATGATGATAGGTAGAGTAGCCCATGTCCATATAAACAGGAAATATCTCAACATATAGACGATGTGAGACATTATAACACCCCTTCTCGAAATGATATTCATCGGAAACAAAGACTAAAATGGGTACTCATGGCTCTGATACCACTTGTTGGGACTGCAACCGCCACCCCAACTCCGACATTAGTATGATATTGTCCGCTTTGGGCAAAGCCCTCACGGTTGTCTTTGACTCTTTGGGCACCTCCCAAAAGGCCTCATTACTAATAGGAGTTAGGTGGACACTTATAAGCAAGTCCAATTTTTTCTTGGACATTCGATGTTGGACTTGGTTGTACCCAACAATCCTAACCACTTGTTGGGACTGCGACTGCCTGTAACACCCCGATTTTTGGTCACCCAGGTCGGGATGTCACTGATGGGTGATTTTCACTACTCATATTTTACCACAAGCGGATGGTTGTCATCAAGTAATAAAAACGGGTGAATACCGGGTCGAACCACAGGGAATTTCAGAATATTTTTCATTCCGGAGAAAATTTTAATTGTTTTAAGTTCATTAATCATATTATATATTTTAAAAGAGTTTGATTACTTCTAATGATGATTAAATTAAAAACAGTGACATTAAATTTAAAATAAAGCAAGTTAAAATTATAATTAATAAAGATATAAATGGGAGATGCTTGTAATATTTTAAATATTGCCATCTTTATATAAAATAGAAATTGCATATTGATTTAGCATTTTCCAATGTCTAAAAAGATCAATTTCTTAAAATTAATTATTTTATAAAGATTAAAAATATTGTAATCTACTAATAATCAAATTATGCTTAAATGGATTTCATGGAAGCTGATTAAATTATCTAACATACTGCAATCATTATTTTAGGCCTAAATTTGAGTCTTTCCCAAGCATACAAATTTTCCTATAGCAATTAAAAGTCACTTTTCATTTCCCAAATCATTGTGCACATGCCAGAATCCATTTATAATATAATTTATTCCCAATTCCGGTACTAAATATTAATTCTACTTTTTATCTCCCGATTTAGCAAAGCAGAAATTACAGAATTGGATTCTAACATTTAATTATGCAGAACAGTGTAAATAATTTAACAATTATGGTAAAATAATAATAAAACATGGTAAACTGGATTAAATTACTAATATTGGAATGCAGATAGATTAGAATTAATGCCAGATTGCTAAAAATGGATAATGCAGATTGATCGATTAATTCAGGTCTATAGCAGATTAATAATTTAAAGAGCAGATTTGGTAAAACACAGAATGTCGATCATTTCAACAACATCTAACATAGAATTCTAATACAGATTCTAACAATTTTTTTGCAGATTAACCCAGATTACATAAGAAAACATCTATAAATTATATTGCTTCCATAAAACAGATAAATTCATACTTCAAAGTGATTCTGAACTCCCGTTCTAGAACACTTCTAACACGAACAATACAGAAATCCGTCTACAAATTAAAAAACATGATAGCAGATTACATTTAGAGGCAATTTCAATTCATTACAAAGCAAGAAAAAGAAAGGCAACACCTATGATAAGAAGAACACACCCAGAAAATCGCTCCTGATGCATTCCTCCGGCATGGATTTGTGTTTCTGGCCTTCTTCTCCCATTGGACTATGTTTTCAGAGAGTTCTTGTCGAAAATGATAAGTCTGGATGATGAAGAATGAAGAGAAACGGCATTTAAAACCGAGTTCGGGAGGTTAGAAAACTGCCCAACTGCGACGGTGGCACATAAAGTGGCGCTCGGAAGTGGGCCACCAAGGAGAGCTGGCGCATCCTGACATTTTTCAAAAATTCAGCTGCGGCGCAAAAAGTGGCGCTTGGAAGGCAATTTCGGCGCCGCCAAGAAGGTGCGGAGCATTCTGAAGCTTTTTCACCTCTGAAATTTTTCTAAGTGTTGAACCGGTGCCTGATGCGGTGCTCGGAAGGCAATTTAGGCTCCGCAATGCCTGTGCGGAGCATTCTGGGAAGGTTTCAACTGAATTTTTTCTAAGTCTGAATCTTGGCACATATAACATTGAATATTCCTTATTTTCCAAAATAAAGCTTCCGAACATCGCTTTTCATTATTTAAATGCCTGAAACAACATTGCAATGCATTAGGTTTGCCAAAAGTCTTATTAAAAAGCATAAAACAAGGTAAATCGGGCTCGGATAAGCTCAATTTAACCGGTCTTATTAATATTTACACATCACATGAAATATAAACTAAAAAGCAGTAAAATAGAGTCTCATGCATGCAATTTAGGTTCATTTTAACATAATTTAAGCTTATTTAAATGTGGTTTCACAGGGTGCATCAACATCCTCACACTTAAATATTGCTCGTCCCTTGAGCAATGAGATCAATTAACACATCAATTTGCCAATCAAGATAATAAAGATAAAGTCTCTATAGTTCTGCCAAATCATAGATTTCAACAACAAAATGAGATAAGAGGGTTCAAAGTTTAATGTACTAGAACTAGGCGAATTGATATGCATCAGCTATCAGAACCAGATACCCAATACACTTACAATACAGAAAACAGATTAATTATACATAGCACTTAATATGGGAAAGTGAGTAATGTAAATATGCTTTTTTATTCCAGTCTTTAAATATGCTCAATCTATGGCTAGGTTTCACTATATTCTAGACACTTTGGCTAAGTTGTAGACATTCCAAAAGCTACTCGTGTCACCGAATATGTGCCAGTCATTCAGTCAAGAGTTTATGAATTTTTATTTAATCACCCTCTCTCTCTTTTTTTTGATCTTGCATTCTTCAATAATTTTTCTTTTTCTGTTTGCAAGATTTGAATATCATTTTTTTTAAATATAGGGGTTTCACTCTGACTTTATTTTAATTAAGCATTTAAAAAGACTTAGAACGAGCATATTTATTTATAAATAATGATAACTCTCCACATTTTAAATAACTAGTCTAATTAATCAAATAGTTTTCTGCAAGGCAAATAGAATTGTCACCAATAGCTCAAACAACTTGCATAACAATTTGACAAAGTCTAGGACTTTAAACTAAGAAACCTAACACTCATTAAATTATAAAATCGGATTAGAGCAGAACATTTAGACTTATTTGGATTTTCTCCAGATTGGCAATGATGTGGTAATCTCCAAATAGTAGCACCACTGGGAAAACACAATTTAAATTTAAAATAACTAGTCATGCATGTACCATTTTATTCAAAGCATAATAAACAGTAAAATAAAATTAAATCAAGCTCTTACCACACACTTCATGCAAATTGATAACATATAACATGAAAAGATCACACCTGGAGTATGTAGATTTCTAGAATTTCCCTTTACCAATACGGATGTCCCCTTTTTGCTTGCTTCTTCATGGCATATCCTGCTTCTTTATATATTTATATGATATTTGCTCATACAAAAGATAATCATTAGAACACATGGTAATTTATAGATTAAAATAATTAAATTCTATCCATAATTTATTTAATTCAGATTTTTATTATTTTAATTTTTAAATTTCAGATTTTTAATTTTTATTAACTCTTTTTATTAATTAAATAAACATGGACAGATTTAAATAAAATATTAAATTGCATAGACTCACCAAAAGCAAAATACCACAAGTTCTAGCAACTATTACATAAAGATGCTAATTAAATAAGCAAAACAGTGCCAAAATTATTCTAACTATTACAAATTAAACCAAAAAGGGAGCAATCCTATCTAATAAAAAAATCTAGATTTCTAAAGATCCATCCTAATCACCTACTCCATCTTCCCTAGGAACATCATCACTCCCTGTGGAGCTCGAACTAGTGGTAGGAGGAATATATCGATCACCTAGACTTGCAGACATGAAGTACTCAAGTCTGTTGGAAAGTCGTGCAATCTGTGTCTGTGTACTATCCTCCTTCTTCTTCATCTCGACTTTAAGCTGATGAATTTCATAAGTCATCCTATTGATTGCATTCTCTGCAGGCTCAGCCTTAGTACCAGATGTACTAGGCATATCAGTGTGATGAGTGTGTGCCCTACGAGGTGAATTCGGGTAAGCTAGCTCTGCACATCTTACTCCAGGTTTGGTATAATTAGTCTTGAAGCAAATAGGGGGCTTTGGCTTCACATCTTGAGCATAGGCACTTAGATCCACTTCAGCTTTCTTGCAAAGTGCCCAAATCAGTGCTGGGAATCCAAGAATCCTCCTTTTTACATCAGATGCCAATTTATCCAACTCATATGCCACCATATCCCCAATGTCAATAGGCAACCCATTCTTCACACAGTACACAAAATACAGCTCCTCTGCATTCGATTGTGCAGTGTGCGAAGTAGGAAACACCTTATGCTTGTAGAGCAAGTAGATCTGGTATAGCGGTGCATCCATTGAAGTGGCAACAACATTTTCCTTCTTCTCCCCTATGTAGGCAACTTCCTTTTGCTTTTCAAACATCTCTCTCAAGATTCTTTTCTCCAACTCTGGTCCTCCTTCCTCTTCATTAATAGGATCATGAAAGTGTTTCTTCTTTGTAGCCGGGCAAGAGACATCCACAGTACCATAAAGTTCATTAATTACTGCGGGACCATATGGCACAGGCACTCCCCTAATCCATGAAGTATAATGATCATATCGAGAATTACATAGGAATTGCCTAGTACGCTCCCAAGAGTAAACTCCTTTCGGATGCGCAACAAATTTCATTCATCCTCGACTAATGAGAGCATCATGAACTGAAAATCGCTCCATGTCAGCTTCAGTGAATCCTTTATCCTGGATAATCCACTTTTCCACCATCTTCTGATAATAAGAATATGCCGTTTGATTGATGAAAATAGCTGGATTGAAAGTGTCCCCAGTTAATTCTTCCAGAGGAGGGGTATCATCTTTTCTTTTGTGACTCTTTCTCTTGGTTTTAGAATCACGTGGAATCCCCGGTGAAATTTCCTCCGGAGATTCAGCGACATCCTCTTCTTGCTGTGGATCATCCTCCGTTGGTTGAGCAAAATTGAAAGAAGTGTTGTATCCATTATATGAATCAGGAGCCACCAGATTATTCACAAACATGTCTTCAGCACCCACAGCAGCCGGCTCCGGAACAGGTTCTCTAATAACTGGTGTCTGTGATGGGGCAGGCTCTGTGGCTTTCTGTTTCTTTCCACCATTGTTTCTCGGGTTATTCTTTCTCTTTGTTCTCATGATGGCAGAATTTAGGAAGAAGGGATTGAGATTAGAAGGCTAATTAAACTGAAAGAGAGAAGAATTGACAGATTTGGCAATGGGAGAGTGAGCGATCGGTATTCTCTCTTTTAAAGATGGTGAAATCTTGATTTTGTTGAGATATGGAGGGATTGATTTAATCTAGATCCAAATATACACTAAACATACGATTTGGAGTCAGTATAATGCTGTTTAGGATCCCAAAAATCGATTAGATATGATTTGAATCTTTTGGATTCGCGGATTTTTGAAAAATTCGCGTCGGTGGCGCAAAAAGTGGCGCTCCGAGGCCAATTTAGGCGCCACACAGTGAGTGTGGCGCATTTTGAAAATAAAATAAAATTTAAAAATAAGCCGTGGCGCAATTTTTGGCGCTGAAAGGGGGTTTTATGCGCCGCACAGTTGATGCGGCGCATCCTGAAGCAAACTTGGAAAAATTCTCATTTTGCGGCGCCAAAAGTGGCGCTTCAAGGCAAATTTAGGCGCCACCAAGCACGTGCGGCGCATTTTGGAAAAACTTAGAAAAATTTCTAAGTTTTGTGGCGCATAAAGTGGCGCTGGAAGGCATTTTTAGGCGCCACAATGCACATGTGGCGCATTCTGTGCCAATTCGGGCAGAATGTGCTTTTCCTAAGTTCTTCCCCATGATGTCCAAAATCTCCAAATCACTCAACAATACCAATTTCACTTCATCCACACCTCAATCAAGTCCAAATAAACTTCATTGATCTTTTTAACAGTTCAAAACAACTCAATCTAGCATGCTATTGGTAAGAGCTACTATATTGAACTTTAAAAGCAACCAGAAACCTTATAAGCTAAATAAACACTATCTAATACTTCATATAATCAAAAGGACGTGAATAACAGAAATAATATATATAAAATAGCAAAATAATAGGAAATAGAGTTAGGACAATACAACCCCAAATGAAAATAACTAAAATGTAGCAAAATAAAAATAGAGTCAAATACATAGGCCTATCAATACATGTCATATCTAATGCTCACAAGCCTATCTATCGCTCATCTCTCGCACTCAGTCAGAGTCCTCAGAATCGTCATCATCATTGTCTCCAACTTCCTCAGATCCATCCCCAGCATCAGCATCCTCAGCATCATCATCTCCATCGTCGCTACCATCTCCAGAGCCTACATAGTCCTCATCCTCATCGTCCTCAGAAGGTGTCTGAGGGGCGACATATCGCTGTCCTAAGCTCTGGGACATGAAGTACTCCAGTCGGGCTGCGTGGTAAGCCTGGGCTCGAGCATTCTTGGCTATCTGGTCAGCCAAGAAATGGTGCCTTTGAGCTGCAAGTAAGGCATGCTCATTCACTGTGTTCAGCAAGTTCTGCTGGTTTATCAATAAAGTCCTAGCCCACTCAGGCTCTCCCTAATGCTGATATGACTGCTGTGAGTGCTGTGGCTGCTGTGGCTGAGCTCTCCCTCGTCCTCTACCTCTACCTCTACCACCTCGTGTACCCCGGGTGGACTGTGAAGGAACCTCAGAATGCTCCTGACTAGCCTGTGAAGGTGCAGGTGGTGGTGACTGCCTGGGCAACTCCCTGGGAAGTATCATAGGTTGGCATCTTATGCCAGGCAGCTTGAAGTTCTTCTTCCCAAATGGAATAGGGGGCCTCATTCTCCAATCTCTATCAAACTGCCCCATATTCACTCCTGCCTGAGCACAAAGTTGCCATATCAAGCTGGGGAACATAAGAGCTGACCTCTTAGACACCCCCGGTGTCTGTCTCAACTCAAGTGATATAAGCTCTCCCATGTTGATCGGGCTCCCCACCTTGATGCAATATGGGACATACATATCCAGGGCAGTAGGTCCAGAGGTGTGAGTCGAAGGACTCAATCTAGGTCTGTAGAACATGAGAAGCTGGTACATGGGTGCATCCATATCAGGCCCATGTAGCCTACTTATGTCATCATCATCATACGTGAGGACATCCTCCTGATCCTCAAACATAGACATCAGTACAAGCTTCTTGAAATCCTCCCTATCATCGGCTCTCATCACCGGCTCCCAGAAATCTCTGCCGTAGGGCACATCCACTACTCCAAATAATTGGTTGATGTGCTGAGGAGTGATGGGTACTCTAACCCCAAAAATCCAAGAATCCTCCTCCTCAGCATTGACTAGAAACAGCCTAGTCAACTCCCACGAATATGATCCAGCTGGGTGTCTCACAAATCTCTCCCAACCCCTGGATCTAATAGCATCTCGGAGTAAAGGGTGCTGTAAATCACTATCTGAAAAACCCCTATCAGCGATGATCCTCTTCTTGTGAAATCTTTTGTACAGCTCGTATGCTCTGGCACTCCTGAATACAGTGGCATCGAATATGCCCTCCCTGACATACAACAGATCGGGGACATAGGCTCTGGGATCTTGCCTTTTCGGTCCTCCCCTTGCCGGTTGCTCCTCCTGATCAACCTCATCATCATCTTCCTCTCCACCCACAGCCTCAGGGACAGACTCCTGTATAGCTAATGCAGCAGATCTCCCTCTCCTAGGTCGAGAGGAAGTGGAACTCGTGACAGGTGCCTTCCCCCGAGAGGCTCTAGAGGGGGCCTGTGAATGATCGGATGTCTCAGGCTGAATGGACTGATCAGGCTGATCGGGCTGGTCAGGCTGATTGTCCTCCTGATGGTCATCAGCGGGTACTGTAGTATGTCTCGAAGATGCACCACTCTTGGACTTGCTCTTCCTGAAATAGGAGAGAAGTCCCTTGGACTTGGAAGCACCTCCTGAGCCCTGTGGGTGATCCATCTGTGTCAAATTTTTCGTGCGGAGTCTGCGATGTTAAAAAATATGCTCATCAGGAATAGGAGTAGGAATGCTATCCGGTGACTGTGGATCATAAATCCCTTCTCCCCTCGGGCATGGGTATATACCTATAACCCGATTTCTTAGGGAGGTTTGGAGGATTATACATTATTTCAGTACCTGGTTGTACAAAAACTCTGGGTTAGTATCATATATATGCATTGCCTCCCATCCTCACACTTAAGTTTACACCAAAGGTTTAACTTAAGTGTTAAGTACAAAGCAAACATATTAATCAACCTAGAATGTGGGATTTAAATAATTCAACGACCAAGATGTTGCATTTTTAAAAATTATGAATCCTAAACTTTGTTTAAACACAACACCCATTTTATTTTAAAGTTTAAAATTCATGTTTAAGCATAAGCATGCCTTTTTAATAAAAACTCCTTATTTTATTAAATTTTCAGATTTAATAAACAAAAACAACCTAAATTATCAAACTAGTGCATTACAAATGGTTTAAATTAATATTTAAATCCATTCCAATTTATTCATATACTCCCTCCGTCCCATTCCAAATGTCCTACTTACTATTTTTAGATGTCTCATTACAAATGTCTTCTTTCTATAAATAGAAATAATTTTTCCCTCCAACAACTATGTGGACCCCACCATATACCACAAACCAACTCTATCTTAATTGCCGTGCCCAACAGTAACAAGACAGTTGGGGTGGGACGGAGGGAGTAATAAATTAACCTATTTTAATTAATTAAATTATAAATAAAAGAGTTTTTATCAAAACATGGTTCAATTAACTCACATTATGAAAAACATGGAATTTTTGACATGAGAACAACTTTATATTTTTAATATAACTAAAATGATATGTTCTAGTGATGTTTCATCCATTTAATTAATCAAAAATGCCATTCCAATTAATTTAAAATAATTTTCAGATTTTAAAATTTTCAAAAATCCCAAATTTTAATGTTAATCCAAAAATTTTCACATTATGCATTCAATCCATGTTCTACAACACTTGTTCATGTTTAAACTAAAATTTAGACAATTAAAAACAAATTTAATCCTACATTCTAACAATACCCAAAATTTGAGCAACAACACAAATACCACAATTAATGTACTCCAAAGCACTAGAATATGATAAAATTTGAATTAGGATAGCCATTCTTACCTAGATTGAAGGATTTGAGCACTTTGGAGTAAAATCCCCAAACTTGAAGAACTAGGGTTGAAGAACCCTAATTTGATTCAAACAAAGCAAAATTTGGGTTTTGGAATGAGAATTTGAACAATGTAGATTAGAATTGATAGGAAGAAACAAGAATTGGAAGAATTTTTACCGGACTGGCGCAAGTGTGTCGCTTGGAGGAAGAAAAAGTGGCGCTCGGTAGTGAGGGAAGAGAGCTCTCGGTCGAATTGGATGAAAAATGAAGAGGAGAGCTAAATTTTTGGGATAAATCCCGTTTCCAGACCCGGGTCATGGACCCAGACCCGCCGGGTCATGCGCCAAAATGGCGCTCGAAAGGCTCCTTCGGCGCCGCACATCTGATCGAAAATTTTTCTAAGTCCGAAGGCGGCGCCGAATGTGGCGCTGGACAGTGATTTTATGCGCCACCATGAAGGTGTGGCGCATAACCTGACCAAAATTTTTCCAGGTTCAAAATTGGCGCATAAAATGGCGCCTTGGAGCAGTTTTAGGCGCCACCATGAAGGTGTGGCGCTTAATCTGAGTCTGTGACACTCGAATTTCAGCTCAAATTTAACCAAAATGATAATTTCTTCGATCTTTAAGGTTAGCAAGTCAGATTTAGCATATATAGACTCCTTAAATCCTCCCGGGTCATAATTCTCCTCAATTAAACCAATTAGTCCATATAGATCCTCCTCCTCAGTTCTCAACCAAGTCAACCTGCACATATCAAGATCAATCTCCAAGCACACACAAATCCATCATTTCTCAACATTTTGCTACTTATTCCAATTCATAGGCAATGTCCTACTCAATTTATTCAACACATGCAATTAACATAGCATAAAATTCAAACAACATAATTAAACTAAAAACACATTTAAATTAAATTAGACAAGAATAATAAAGCAAATAAAAGCACATAAACAATAAAATGCAAAATATTTTTGTCTTTTTCTCTCATTTTATAATTTTTATTGGTTTTTATAAGTTTAATAAATAAAAACTCAACATAATTAAACATGCAATGCAAATACTTCAATAAGCAGATTTAAATAACCAAAGGCTTAACATTAATTTGTTCGATGAATTTAACTTCATCTCCAAAATAATGTTGAAGTCTTTGACCATTTACAGTGAATTCCCTTTCATCTTCAGCTTTTAAAACTACTGCACCATTATCCAACACTTTAACAATCCTAAATGGCCCTGACCACTTTGTCTTCATTTTACCAGGAAACAGCTTAAATCTAGAATTATATAAAAGCACTAATTGTCCAGCTTCAAACACCTTAGGCCTAAGCATTTTATCATGATAAAGCTTTGTTCTTTCCTTATAAATTAGAGCATTATCATACGCTTGACGTCTAATTTCTTCTAATTCCGTAAGATCTACCTTCCTTTTTTCCTGAGCCTCTTTAAATTCAAAATTCAATTTCTTCATAGCCCAATTTAAACTCAAGTTCAAAAGGTAAGTGACAAGCTTTACCATAAACCAATTTAAAAGGAGTCATACCTATAGGCGTTTTAAAGGCTGTCCTATAAGCCCACAATGCTTCATCTAGCTTAAAAGCCCAATCTTTTCTAGATTTTCCTACAGTGGCTTCCAAAATCTTTTTAATCTCACGATTAGTGACTTCTACCTGACCATTGGCTTGAGGATGATAGGGTGTTGTTATCCTATGATGAACATGAAATCTAGATAACAATTGATTAACAGCCCTATTGACAAAATGAGATCCACCATCATTAATGATAGCTTTAGGCACACCAAAACGAGTAAAAATTTGCTTCTTAAAAAATTTAATCACTTGTTTAGCATTATTTAAAGCACATGATTCAGCTTCTACCCATTTTGATACATATTCTACAGCAACAAGAATATACAATTTCCCATTAGATGGTGGAAATGGACCCATAAAATCAATTCCCCACAAATCAAATAACTCAACAGGCATAATTCCTTTTAGTGTCATTTCATCTCTTTTAGTGATATTACCAGCCCTTTGACATACATCACATTTTTGCACAAATGATCTAGCATCACGATAAATATTAGGCCAATATAAACCACCTTCGAGTACCTTATGAGCTGTCCTGTTAGGTCCAACATGTCCTCCTCCAAGTCCTTCGTGGCAAGCCTTTAGAACTTTTTCAAAATCCTCATCAGGGATGCATCTCCTTATGATTTGATCTGAACACAATCTAAACAAATAAGGTTCATCCCAAATAAAATATTTAGCATCAGTTTTAAATTTTTGCTTTTGTCTATGCCATTTTAAATGATCAGGAATTACACCACATGCTAAATAGTTCACAAAATCAGCAAACCACGGATCAGAGGAAGTGTTATTTATTAAATACAAATTTTCATCAGGAAATGCATCATTAATTAATCTTTCTTCCCCTTTTTCATGCTCCAGTCTAGATAGATGATCAGCTACAGGATTTTCATCTCCTTTTCTATCTTTAATTTCTAAATCAAATTCCTGTAACAATAATACCCATCTAATTAACCGTGGTTTAGCATCTTTCTTTGCAAATAGATATTTAATAGCAGCATGATCAGTGTAAACTACAGTCTTAGAGCCTATCAGATATGGTCTAAACTTTTCACATGCATAAACAACAGATAAAAGTTCTTTTTCAGTGGTGGCATAATTTCTTTGTGCAGAATTTAAAGCCTGACTAGCATAATAAATGACATGAAGCTTCTTATCCTTTCGTTGACCCAGTACTGCTCCAACAGCAAAGTCACTAGCATCGCTCATAATCTCAAATGGCAAACTCCAGTCAGGTGGCTGAATAATTGGTGCTGTCACCAATGCTTCCTTGATCCTATTGAACGCCTCAATACACTCGTCAGTAAAATCAAACTCGACATCCTTACATAGCAGCTTAAACAGAGGCAATGCAATTTTAGAAAAATCTTTTATAAATCTTCGATAGAATCCAACATGTCCCAGAAAGCTTCTCAAAGTTTTTAAATTATTAGGAGGTGGAATTTTTGCAATCACTTCTACTTTAGCCCTATCAACTTCAATGCCATTTTTAGAAATCCTATGTCCTAAGACAATACCTTCATTAACCATAAAATGACATTTTTCCCAATTAAGAACTAAATTTGACTCTTCACATCTAATCAGAACTTTTTCCAAGTTAATTAAACACTTCTCAAAATCAGACCCGAATACAGAAAAATCATCCATAAATACCTCAATGCATGTCTCAATTAAATCAGAAAATATAGACATCATGCATCTCTGAAATGTAGCTGGAGCATTACACAAACCAAATGACATTCTCCTATATGCAAATGTACCGTAAGGACATGTAAATGTAGTTTTATCTTGATCCTCAGGTGCAATTGGAACTTGATTATAACCAGAATATCCATCTAAAAAGCAATAAAACTCATGAGTAGCTAAACGCTCTAGCATTTGATCAATAAAAGGCAATGGAAAATGATCTTTCCTAGTCTTATCATTCAATCTCCTATAATCAATGCATACACGCCATCCAGTAGTAGGTCTAGTAGGCACTAATTCACCATTTTCATTTCTAATCACAGTCATACCTCCCTTTTTAGGCACTACTTGAACTGGACTCACCCACTTACTATCAGAGATAGGATAGATAATACCTGCATCGATTAGTTTAATCACCTCTGATCTTACAGCTTCTTGTAGATGTGGATTCAGTCTCCTTTGGGGTTGTCTCACTGGCTTGTCATCCTCCTCCATATAAATCCGGTGTGTACACAATGCTGGACTCAGTCCCTTGATGTCGGCTATCGTCCAACCTATTGCTCTAACATGCTTACTCAACACTTGGGTTAATGCATTTAATTGATCATCATTTAATTTATTACTTGCAATAACAGGTATAGTATCATTCTCACCAAGAAAAACATACCTCAAATGTGATGGCAGCTCCTTCAATGTCAATGTAGGTGGCTTTTCAACAGACGGGACTAACTTAGACTCTTCTATCGCACATGTTACTTGCACAGGTAATCCTCCCTCACACTTACTTTCAGCTAAGTCCTCACAACTCTCCACTAACTGCTCAAATTTCCTGTAGGGATCAAGTCTAGCAAAGAACTCTCTCTCAATCACCTCATCCTCCTGATAGATAGCTGTAACTCTATTACACGGGTGATGGGTGATTTTCACCACTCATATTTTACCACAAGCGGATGGTTGTCATCAAGTAATAAAAACCGGTGAGTACCGGGTCGAACCCAAGGGAATTCAGAATATTATTTCATTCCGGAGAAAACTTAGTCATTTTAAGTTCATTAATAATATATTTTATATTTTGAAAAGAGTTTGTTTAATTCTAATGATGATCAAATTAAACTGATAGCAATAAAAATAAATATAAAGCAGATAAAAATTTAATATAATAAAATAAAAATAAGATATATGCTTGTAATGATTTAGAACATGCCATCTTTATATAAAAGTGAAATTGCATAATGATTTAGCATTTCCCAATATCTAAAAAGATCAATTTCAGCAGAATTAATGATTTTATAAAGATTAAAATATAACAATTTCCTAATTTTCATAATTTGTAAAAACAGACTTCATGGAAGCAAATTAAATTATCTAACATTCTACAATCATCAGTCTAGGCATAAATTTGAGTCTTTCCCAAGCATACAAATTTTCCTATTGTGATTAAACGACACATTTCATTTCCCAAATCAGCGTGTACATGCCGGAATCTATTTTAATGTGATTTATTCCCAAGACCGGTACTAAAATCTAATTTCCACTTTTTATCTCCCGATTTAGCAAAGCAGAAATCATACAGATTAGATTCTAACATTTAATTATGCAGAATAGTGTAAATAATCTAACAATTATGGTAAAATAACAATAAAACATGGTAAAATGGACTAGGGTTCTGATAAAGGACGGTGAAATTTTCCACCCGAAAAAAAAAAATTAAAATTTCATAATCACAAAATTATTGGAAGAATAATAAAATTTTTGATAAATGATAAATTAAGAGCAAATGAAATTCTCTTAAGACTACGATAATGTTTCAGATGCCACCACGAGGACGCTCAGGAAAACGTCCGGCCGACCCCCTATATGCATCTGACCCCATGGAGGATAGGCAAGAAGCTATAGAGGGACGACAAGCTCGATTGGAACAAGTGATGTTAACTATTGGTACCGCAGTAGAGCGGCAACTGGCAAGGGACGAAATACGAGGGGAACCACCCACAGATTTCATCAAGGCTGTACATGAGTATCAACCCACGAGCTATACCGGACAAGAGGACCCGGATGAGCTAGAAGGGTGGATCGAGAAATTCGACAAACTGCTAGAGGCGGTACGGTGTCCCAAGGAAAGGAAAGTGGAGGTGGCTACATTCTTCCTGGAAGGCCAGGCAAACACCTGGTGGCGAAACCACGAGAATCGAGACATTAGTTGGCCAGAGTTTAAGGAAAGCATGCGGGCGAGATTTTACCCAACTAGTGTAAAGAACGCTAAGTATGAGGAGTTCGTCACCTTAACACAAGGCAATTTCTCTGTCCATGAGTACTACAAAAAGTTCAATGAGCTCCTCCGCTTCGCTCCAGGGTTAGTGAACACCGAACATTCCCAGGCCCAAAAATTCGAACTCGGATTGAACCGAGAGATTCGAGAAGGGTTAGGTGGGAAACAATTCTTTAGCCTACAGAAGCTATATGATCGGGCGATGACAGTTGAGCGCGTCCGGAAGCCTAAACGGGGAAAAGAGCAAATCGAGCAAACCTCTAAAACCCATAAGGAAGGGCGCATCAAGAGGAACCCGGACAACGGAAACCAGAACCAGCATCGCAACTTTGACGACCCTAATCAAAAAAATAATGACCATCCTCCAATGGCCGCACGCTGCCCAAAGTGCGGCAGGAAGCATTGGATGCAAACATGCCCGCAAGATGGAGAGTGCTTCAGATGTGGCCTCGAAGGACATAGGATCAAAGAATGCGGCATCCGAATTGACCCTAATAAGTTGCGAAGTGATTTAAAAGGAGACCATCGCTTTCAAACAGAAGCATTCCTGAATAGAAAGCCGAGGAACCCCGCCGCCTGCGGTAAGAAGTAATCAAGGAAGGTTGCATAAGGACAACTCGGGCAATCCTTGAGAAGGATAAAAAGGGGAGCTCGGGCACACTCGTTGGAGGACATTTTTACTTTGGCTTTGGGAATGTAGCCCCTAATATATCGGTTTAGATTATATCATTACTCTCTAAGAACATCGATCAATCGGGCATGGTAAAATGATATGCAAGTGGAGCGATCGTACCCCAACTTTTGAACCAAGTAATGCGCTTGATATGTATAACCAAGGCATTCCCTTTTGTTGCGAAGCATTTTAAGCTTCCGCCTGAATGATAATCCCTGATGTGATACTTAAAATTTCTTTTCCTTTGAAAGGATTGGTTTGACCTATAACCAAATGTTTAGGTTGAATGCTCATGCTTAAGTAAAATTATGGAACCATCAAGAGCAAAGTTTAGCTCAAAGTCAGTAAATTGTTACATCCAGTAAAACGTTTACTTGTCAAATTTGGTAGAGAATTCTTAACTGGACAACTCCATCATCATTTATCTAAACCCTGTTCTAATATACCTTATTAGATAACTAAACAATTTCTCCAAAGTGCAACGGAACCAACATGGAAAAATGAGATTTACGAAGGATTATGGAATACCCAAAAGAAAACTACCAATTTCAACTGTGTCAGTGGACACCTCATAAAGGGAATAAGATAACATGTTAATAGGTTTTTATCCTAGACTTATTCCGGATACCTTTAGTATAGGATAGAATATGTGTCATCAAGGAATGATGAGCCAACCCAAATTTGACCTCAATAATTAAGGACCAAGAGGAAATCATATAGGCCCATCGGCGGATTAGAATTTGATTATAAAGGTACGATAATACATGCCATGTAAAAAGGATGAGACTAAAGGAGTTAGAGCGGATATTAAGGATAAACATCCGTGGCCGTTTGAAGAGAATCATAATTGATCGATAACCCATTGAAAGTTTTCCAAAAAAAAAAAAAAAAAAAAAAAAAAAAAAAAAAAAGGGAAATAAATAGATAGGAAAAAAAAAGGGGGTATGAGGAAATATACATCTAAATTACTATTAGTTTTGTCGTGAGGCTTCGAGGGCGAAGCCTTATTTTAAGGAGGGTAGACTATAACACTCCGTATAATTTTTAAATAAAAATTCAAAAAAAAATAAAATAAAATAAAATAATTAATAAATAGTTATTCAAATTTTCTCATAAATTAAACTTTTTAGAAATAAACATGAGTCCGAATTAAATTGACTTATAAGTATCAAGTTATATTTTGTCATAAATTATTTAAGCTCATATTAATTGATCACGATTATTTAGTCAAAATTTAATATAAATAAATAAATAGAATTAAGATTAAGAATACTCAACCAATTAATTTATGAAAATCAAGCCGAACCGTTTTATTAACAAATTAGATTATAAAATTAACGAGGGACCGAAATATAACTAATGAAATTGTCCAGATTAAGGGATTTGGAATCTTAAATCATTTTGCTAACACCGGAAAAATTAATAGATAATTTAATCCATTAAATCCGTTAATTTGAGTTATAAGTGTAAAAGTGTTTTAGAGTTTAATTAAATCCTTACAATTAAGATATTCGACCCATTTAATTATCGAAAATTGTCCGACTTTTAGTTAATTATGATCCCGAATTGGAGAAGGTGAAATATTGAGTTACCCGACTAACAGTATCGGATTATTAAATTATTAAGTCCATAACCTGAGATTAGCTAGTTAATTGAGTCATTATGAAATTGGGCCAACCAATTATGCAGTCCAACAAGCAACAATAGAAAATTAGTCCAAACCAATTAAAGCCCAGTCCGCTAGGGCACAAGCCCAACCCAAAACTAAACCCTAACCCTAGTTTTTAGGGCTGCCGCCCCCCCTTTTTTCTCCGGCGCCGCCTCGCCGCCGGCGAGCCTCCGGCGGCATCCGACCACCACCGACCCACCCTTCTCCACCTCGCCGCCGGCTCCTGTTTGCCACCACGGCACCATCGGACCTCCGCCATCATCCGGCTACTTGCTCCACCATCTCGCCGCCAGTAGCCACGCCACCACCGGCAGCCGCCTTCGCCACCACTCACCGCGGCCGCAGCCGCCCCCCCCTCCCTTCTCCATCTCGCCAACCCCGCGCCACCACCACCATCCCCTCTTCCAAGTCGCAGAGCCACCACCACCGCAGCCTTCCTTTCCATTTCTCCACCCAAATCCGGCAACAACAACACCACCATTCCCCATTCATTCATCCTCAACAAGATTTCGGAACCGAGAGAGAGAACATAAATAAATAAGAGAGAGACGGGGAGAAGAAGAAAAAGAGAGAGAGGAAAGAGAGGAGAGGGCCGACGCTTTGCCGCCGCCGAACCCTGCCGTCGTCGCCGCCATTGTGCTCGCCGGAGTTGCTCAAAGAAGAGAGGGAGGTAAGGCAAAAGAAAAATAAAAGAAAAGAGAGGAGGACGAGATGAGAAGGAGAGGAGGGAGAAGAGTCGCCGCCACCGTCGCCCGCCGCCGCTCGCCACCGCCGGAGGTGTTCCATGGTGAGGGCAAAGAAAAAAAACAAAAGGGGTTGGGAGACAAGAAATGAGGGTGTGCAGGAGCTTTTCCTGAAATGGGGAATAAGGAGGGCAGTACAAGAAGCATTAATGAGTGACAGTAGCCAAGTGAGGAAATGCGCGTTGGAAAGCTGATATGGGGAGCAGTGTTTGTTTTATTCCAGCTGAAACCTCCTATATAAACCCCCATATAGGATCCGACTCCTCACGCCATTCGGCCCCCATTTTTCTTCAATTTCTATTTCGCTTTAGTGCTTAGTTTTGCTGGTAGGATTTTAGTAGTATTGTTAGAAGTATTTTTAGCAACATTATTAGAGATATGTATGGTTTAGCAGTTAAGATTTGAGTGGAATTTTCGGTGCAAGCCAAGGAGCTTTAGAGCTGAGTAAGGATTATTACAGATAGCTAGTTCGTGTTAGTGCTCCGGGTAAGATTTATTAAGTCGGAAATTCTAGTTATTATTATTTTTATAGCTTACTAACTTAATATTAAATTCTTGCTAGTCAAATAGCTGTAAGGGAATATCTGCTCGTAGGCCGTGCGTGTGTCGTGTCCATTCCATCCACGGTGACTGTAAGTAGATTTTTACTCCTTGGAGTAAAGCCAAATTTATTTTAGCTTAAGCATAATTTTTACTACCGCTTTCTTATTTTAAATTTATGCTTATAGCTCCCTACTGCTTTTGGATTATTGGTATGCCATTTTACTGTGCTTTATACTGTTCGCAACTATTCTCAATGTCCTATGGATTTTTGAGCGCGCATTGTTACGGGGTTTGGTCCAAGTTTTGGGTCGCTGCTGCCACCTCCGCCGTTTGCTTGTGTTACACGACTTACGGGGACAGACGTTAATCCTCCGCCGTTTGCCTGTAATACACGACTTACGGGGACTGTTGGAAATCAGCCCGACGCCATTTCTCGATTCAATGTGGTTTGAGGAAATTTCTTACCTCCACCACAACCCTTGAATGTATGTGAGAATTGGGCCCTACGGCGGGGAACCTGCACATCATGATGGCTGGGAAATTTTATTTCTTGGTAACGCATAGTGTCATATTTTCTTCTCCCGGGATTAGATTTATATGGATTTTGTCTGTGCTTAAATTAATTCTCGTTTTAGCATACCATTACCATAACTGTCGTCTTTTAAGTTATTTCTGCAACCCTACCTCCTCCGGGAGTAAAGGTCTACTTACTCAGCGATTGTTTTCGCTGACTCTACACTTGTCACCATTTCCTTTCAGGTTTTGAGATCTGCAAGGCATCATCTGCACGGGCACGATTGGGGGTATTATTTACAAAAATGTATATTTAAAAAAAAAACCCCTTTTTATAATAATATATTACTTGGCATAGATAGTGATTTATCGAGCATAAACAAAATATTTGGGTTTTATCCCATTTATGAGAATATGGTGCCCTACTGTTTTAAACAATGCATTACGCGTTTAACAGTATTTTTGAGTATGAAATAGACAACCCCTTTTTATGAAATAAAACTTCCATGGATTTACTCCATTATTGTTATTGCGCGCTTTGAGGAATGCAGTCCTCCGTTTGGTTACGCTATACCAAACATTTTTATTAAGCTTATTTTATACTTCTCATAGTATATAAGCTTCTTTGTGAATTATATGCTAGCTTGTCCGGAACGTGGTTAGCATATACATTCAAATCTGATTTTCTGCAATTATTTTTGCTAGCCTTAGCGTATTTCGGGCAGTCCGGAATACGTGGCGGTAGCACCCCGCCCATTGTTCCCGCTCTTTTCTTCCGCTGCATCTTTAGGGAAAATGGGGGTGTTACAGTTTGGTATCAGAGCGTTTTGCTCTTGGAATTGTGCATCTGAAATTTTTAAAATTCATGCACCAAAAGTTATTTTTAAAAGCCAGGTGGCTATGCAAGTCGTGTATTTAAATTATTAAAATTTTACACGAAAAGCATTTGGAAGCATTTGTATTAGTGCATATAAATTATTGCAATTTTTGCACGAGAAATATTTTTGAAGAGCCATTTTTGCTCTAAGAAGTAGTGCATTTAAATTATTGAAATTTTTGCACGAAGTATTTTGAAAAGACTATGCCAAGTATTTTTAAAAGTTAAATTTTGGGATGGGAACACACACACATATGCATATAGGCACAAGCAGAATTTTTATCTATTACAAGTATATTCTTGACAATGATTTCCCAAGGTATCGGACTCCGAGCTAGAGTCTCTCTCCGATACTTTTATTGTTGTTGTGCTAAGCATCCCTTAGTATCTACCCCTAGACGTGTCTTGGATAACCTACTAGTATTGCACTAGTTTATTGGCTTCTCAGTTCAGTTGCCTTATTACGTAAGATGATGCCTACAATAGGTGACGATGTTTGCGATTACTTTTATTTTTACTATCGGTAAGGTATGGGAACGTTTACCCCAAAGTTATACCTACCAAGTGGTAACATGGTATTGAAATGGTCTATGACCCTTCTTTGATCTATCAAGAATTTGCCGTATCACAAATTGTTTTATGGCCTTAGTACGAATTGCATTCTCGCCTTAGTCAACATAAGGTTATACCTTAGACTTATAAGCGCACAAATTATATGTTAGCACGATGATCATGCGGATGACTAGGAATAAGAATTTCCTAAATACTATATGGTCTTAAAGATAAGACGCAAGTGCTACGAAAGAGCACCAAAAGATTTTAAACTCACAACGAATTTTATAAAATATTTACGAATTTCCCTCAAATCCATATGCCAATTTGACAAGGACAGTTGAACATTTCCTTGGCAATATTCTTAAAGGGATTATTACCAACAATCGTGCGCTTAAAGAACAACCTAAATCATTCCTCCTATTCCTTTGAGCCTTATAAATTTTGAATTCGATCTCGGGATAAGGATGCACTTAAGGGATGATTGAGATAGAAGGCCGGTAGAGAGAATACTTCTCCCAATCGCCCTTCGTATAATTTTTGTCTACCTCGATAGTTGTCCCAAACATGTTGTTCCTATAGTTTTCCCTTGATAAGGACACAAGAGCCCATAACAACAATTTCATCCCCTTTTTCAAGAAAAGCGTAAGAATTATTAAGGACTAGGGTTCTGATAAAGGACGGTGAAATTTTCCACCCGAAAAAAAAAAAATTAAAATTTCATAATCACAAAATTATTGGAAGAATAATAAAATTTTTGATAAATGATAAATTAAGAGCAAATGAAATTCTCTTAAGACTACGATAATGTTTCAGATGCCACCACGAGGACGCTCAGGAAAACGTCCGGCCGACCCCCTATATGCATCTGACCCCATGGAGGATAGGCAAGAAGCTATAGAGGGACGACAAGCTCGATTGGAACAAGTGATGTTAACTATTGGTACCGCAGTAGAGCGGCAACTGGCAAGGGACGAAATACGAGGGGAACCACCCACAGATTTCATCAAGGCTGTACATGAGTATCAACCCACGAGCTATACCGGACAAGAGGACCCGGATGAGCTAGAAGGGTGGATCGAGAAATTCGACAAACTGCTAGAGGCGGTACGGTGTCCCAAGGAAAGGAAAGTGGAGGTGGCTACATTCTTCCTGGAAGGCCAGGCAAACACCTGGTGGCGAAACCACGAGAATCGAGACATTAGTTGGCCAGAGTTTAAGGAAAGCATGCGGGCGAGATTTTACCCAACTAGTGTAAAGAACGCTAAGTATGAGGAGTTCGTCACCTTAACACAAGGCAATTTCTCTGTCCATGAGTACTACAAAAAGTTCAATGAGCTCCTCCGCTTCGCTCCAGGGTTAGTGAACACCGAACATTCCCAGGCCCAAAAATTCGAACTCGGATTGAACCGAGAGATTCGAGAAGGGTTAGGTGGGAAACAATTCTTTAGCCTACAGAAGCTATATGATCGGGCGATGACAGTTGAGCGCGTCCGGAAGCCTAAACGGGGAAAAGAGCAAATCGAGCAAACCTCTAAAACCCATAAGGAAGGGCGCATCAAGAGGAACCCGGACAACGGAAACCAGAACCAGCATCGCAACTTTGACGACCCTAATCAAAAAAATAATGACCATCCCCCAATGGCCGCACGCTGCCCAAAGTGCGGCAGGAAGCATTGGATGCAAACATGCCCGCAAGATGGAGAGTGCTTCAGATGTGGCCTCGAAGGACATAGGATCAAAGAATGCGGCATCCGAATTGACCCTAATAAGTTGCGAAGTGATTTAAAAGGAGACCATCGCTTTCAAACAGAAGCATTCCTGAATAGAAAGCCGAGGAACCCCGCCGCCTGCGGTAAGAAGTAATCAAGGAAGGTTGCATAAGGACAACTCGGGCAATCCTTGAGAAGGATAAAAAGGGGAGCTCGGGCACACTCGTTGGAGGACATTTTTACTTTGGCTTTGGGAATGTAGCCCCTAATATATCGGTTTAGATTATATCATTACTCTCTAAGAACATCGATCAATCGGGCATGGTAAAATGATATGCAAGTGGAGCGATCGTACCCCAACTTTTGAACCAAGTAATGCGCTTGATATGTATAACCAAGGCATTCCCTTTTGTTGCGAAGCATTTTAAGCTTCCGCCTGAATGATAATCCCTGATGTGATACTTAAAATTTCTTTTCCTTTGAAAGGATTGGTTTGACCTATAACCAAATGTTTAGGTTGAATGCTCATGCTTAAGTAAAATTATGGAACCATCAAGAGCAAAGTTTAGCTCAAAGTCAGTAAATTGTTACATCCAGTAAAACGTTTACTTGTCAAATTTGGTAGAGAATTCTTAACTGGACAACTCCATCATCATTTATCTAAACCCTGTTCTAATATACCTTATTAGATAACTAAACAATTTCTCCAAAGTGCAACGGAACCAACATGGAAAAATGAGATTTACGAAGGATTATGGAATACCCAAAAGAAAACTACCAATTTCAACTGTGTCAGTGGACACCTCATAAAGGGAATAAGATAACATGTTAATAGGTTTTTATCCTAGACTTATTCCGGATACCTTTAGTATAGGATAGAATATGTGTCATCAAGGAATGATGAGCCAACCCAAATTTGACCTCAATAATTAAGGACCAAGAGGAAATCATATAGGCCCATCGGCGGATTAGAATTTGATTATAAAGGTACGATAATACATTCCATGTAAAAAGGATGAGACTAAAGGAGTTAGAGCGGATATTAAGGATAAACATCCGTGGCCGTTTGAAGAGAATCATAATTGATCGATAACCCATTGAAAGTTTTCCAAAAAAAAAAAAAAAAAAAAAAAAAAAAGGGAAATAAATAGATAGGAAAAAAAAAGGGGGTATGAGGAAATATACATCTAAATTACTATTAGTTTTGTCGTGAGGCTTCGAGGGCGAAGCCTTATTTTAAGGAGGGTAGACTATAACACTCCGTATAATTTTTAAATAAAAATTCAAAAAAAAATAAAATAAAATAAAATAATTAATAAATAGTTATTCAAATTTTCTCATAAATTAAACTTTTTAGAAATAAACATGAGTCCGAATTAAATTGACTTATAAGTATCAAGTTATATTTTGTCATAAATTATTTAAGCTCATATTAATTGATCACGATTATTTAGTCAAAATTTAATATAAATAAATAAATAGAATTAAGATTAAGAATACTCAACCAATTAATTTATGAAAATCAAGCCGAACCGTTTTATTAACAAATTAGATTATAAAATTAACGAGGGACCGAAATATAACTAATGAAATTGTCCAGATTAAGGGATTTGGAATCTTAAATCATTTTGCTAACACCGGAAAAATTAATAGATAATTTAATCCATTAAATCCGTTAATTTGAGTTATAAGTGTAAAAGTGTTTTAGAGTTTAATTAAATCCTTACAATTAAGATATTCGACCCATTTAATTATCGAAAATTGTCCGACTTTTAGTTAATTATGATCCCGAATTGGAGAAGGTGAAATATTGAGTTACCCGACTAACAGTATCGGATTATTAAATTATTAAGTCCATAACCTGAGATTAGCTAGTTAATTGAGTCATTATGAAATTGGGCCAACCAATTATGCAGTCCAACAAGCAACAATAGAAAATTAGTCCAAACCAATTAAAGCCCAGTCCGCTAGGGCACAAGCCCAACCCAAAACTAAACCCTAACCCTAGTTTTTAGGGCTGCCGCCCCCCCTTTTTTCTCCGGCGCCGCCTCGCCGCCGGCGAGCCTCCGGCGGCATCCGGCCACCACCGACCCACCCTTCTCCACCTCGCCGCCGGCTCCTGTTTGCCACCACGGCACCATCGGACCTCCGCCATCATCCGGCTACTTGCTCCACCATCTCGCCGCCAGTAGCCACGCCACCACCGGCAGCCGCCTTCGCCACCACTCACCGCGGCCGCAGCCGCCCCCCCCTCCCTTCTCCATCTCGCCAACCCCGCGCCACCACCACCATCCCCTCTTCCAAGTCGCAGAGCCACCACCACCGCAGCCTTCCTTTCCATTTCTCCACCCAAATCCGGCAACAACAACACCACCATTCCCCATTCATTCATCCTCAACAAGATTTCGGAACCGAGAGAGAGAACATAAATAAATAAGAGAGAGACGGGGAGAAGAAGAAAAAGAGAGAGAGGAAAGAGAGGAGAGGGCCGACGCTTTGCCGCCGCCGAACCCTGCCGTCGTCGCCGCCATTGTGCTCGCCGGAGTTGCTCAAAGAAGAGAGGGAGGTAAGGCAAAAGAAAAATAAAAGAAAAGAGAGGAGGACGAGATGAGAAGGAGAGGAGGGAGAAGAGTCGCCGCCACCGTCGCCCGCCGCCGCTCGCCACCGCCGGAGGTGTTCCATGGTGAGGGCAAAGAAAAAAAACAAAAGGGGTTGGGAGACAAGAAATGAGGGTGTGCAGGAGCTTTTCCTGAAATGGGGAATAAGGAGGGCAGTACAAGAAGCATTAATGAGTGACAGTAGCCAAGTGAGGAAATGCGCGTTGGAAAGCTGATATGGGGAGCAGTGTTTGTTTTATTCCAGCTGAAACCTCCTATATAAACCCCCATATAGGATCCGACTCCTCACGCCATTCGGCCCCCATTTTTCTTCAATTTCTATTTCGCTTTAGTGCTTAGTTTTGCTGGTAGGATTTTAGTAGTATTGTTAGAAGTATTTTTAGCAACATTATTAGAGATATGTATGGTTTAGCAGTTAAGATTTGAGTGGAATTTTCGGTGCAAGCCAAGGAGCTTTAGAGCTGAGTAAGGATTATTACAGATAGCTAGTTCGTGTTAGTGCTCCGGGTAAGATTTATTAAGTCGGAAATTCTAGTTATTATTATTTTTATAGCTTACTAACTTAATATTAAATTCTTGCTAGTCAAATAGCTGTAAGGGAATATCTGCTCGTAGGCCGTGCGTGTGTCGTGTCCATTCCATCCACGGTGACTGTAAGTAGATTTTTACTCCTTGGAGTAAAGCCAAATTTATTTTAGCTTAAGCATAATTTTTACTACCGCTTTCTTATTTTAAATTTATGCTTATAGCTCCCTACTGCTTTTGGATTATTGGTATGCCATTTTACTGTGCTTTATACTGTTCGCAACTATTCTCAATGTCCTATGGATTTTTGAGCGCGCATTGTTACGGGGTTTGGTCCAAGTTTTGGGTCGCTGCTGCCACCTCCGCCGTTTGCTTGTGTTACACGACTTACGGGGACAGACGTTAATCCTCCGCCGTTTGCCTGTAATACACGACTTACGGGGACTGTTGGAAATCAGCCCGACGCCATTTCTCGATTCAATGTGGTTTGAGGAAATTTCTTACCTCCACCACAACCCTTGAATGTATGTGAGAATTGGGCCCTACGGCGGGGAACCTGCACATCATGATGGCTGGGAAATTTTATTTCTTGGTAACGCATAGTGTCATATTTTCTTCTCCCGGGATTAGATTTATATGGATTTTGTCTGTGCTTAAATTAATTCTCGTTTTAGCATACCATTACCATAACTGTCGTCTTTTAAGTTATTTCTGCAACCCTACCTCCTCCGGGAGTAAAGGTCTACTTACTCAGCGATTGTTTTCGCTGACTCTACACTTGTCACCATTTCCTTTCAGGTTTTGAGATCTGCAAGGCATCATCTGCACGGGCACGATTGGGGGTATTATTTACAAAAATGTATATTTAAAAAAAAAACCCCTTTTTATAATAATATATTACTTGGCATAGATAGTGATTTATCGAGCATAAACAAAATATTTGGGTTTTATCCCATTTATGAGAATATGGTGCCCTACTGTTTTAAACAATGCATTACGCGTTTAACAGTATTTTTGAGTATGAAATAGACAACCCCTTTTTATGAAATAAAACTTCCATGGATTTACTCCATTATTGTTATTGCGCGCTTTGAGGAATGCAGTCCTCCGTTTGGTTACGCTATACCAAACATTTTTATTAAGCTTATTTTATACTTCTCATAGTATATAAGCTTCTTTGTGAATTATATGCTAGCTTGTCCGGAACGTGGTTAGCATATACATTCAAATCTGATTTTCTGCAATTATTTTTGCTAGCCTTAGCGTATTTCGGGCAGTCCGGAATACGTGGCGGTAGCACCCCGCCCATTGTTCCCGCTCTTTTCTTCCGCTGCATCTTTAGGGAAAATGGGGGTGTTACATTGTCCAGCTTCAAACACCTTAGGCCTAAGCATTTTATCATGATAAAGCTTTGTTCTTTCCTTATAAATTAGAGCATTATCATACGCTTGACGTCTAATTTCTTCTAATTCCATAAGATCTACCTTCCTTTTTTCCTGAGCCTCTTTAAATTCAAAATTCAATTTCTTCATAGCCCAATTTAAACTCAAGTTCAAAAGGTAAGTGACAAGCTTTACCATAAACCAATTTAAAAGGAGTCATACCTATAGGCGTTTTAAAGGCTGTCCTATAAGCCCACAATGCTTCATCTAGCTTAAAAGCCCAATCTTTTCTAGATTTTCCTACAGTGGCTTCCAAAATCTTTTTAATCTCACGATTAGTGACGTCTACCTGACCATTGGCTTGAGGATGATAGGGTGTTGTTATCCTATGATGAACATGAAATCTAGATAACAATTGATTAACAACCCTATTGACAAAATGAGATCCACCATCATTAATGATAGCTTTAGGCACACCAAAACGAGTAAAAATTTGCTTCTTAAAAAATTTAATCACTTGTTTAGCATTATTTAAAGCACATGATTCAGCTTCTACCCATTTTGATACATATTCTACAGCAACAAGAATATACAATTTCCCATTAGATGGTGGAAATGGACCCATAAAATCAATTCCCCACAAATCAAATAACTCAACAGGCATAATTCCTTTTAGTGTCATTTCATCTCTTTTAGTGATATTACCAGCCCTTTGACATACATCACATTTTTGCACAAATGATCTAGCATCACGATAAATATTAGGCCAATATAAACCACCTTCGAGTACCTTATGAGCTGTCCTGTTAGGTCCAACATGTCCTCCTCCAAGTCCTTCGTGGCAAGCCTTTAGAACTTTTTCAAAATCCTCATCAGGGATGCATCTCCTTATGATTTGATCTGAACACAATCTAAACAAATAAGGTTCATCCCAAATAAAATATTTAGCATCAGTTTTAAATTTTTGCTTTTGTCTATGCCATTTTAAATGATCAGGAATTACACCACATGCTAAATAGTTCACAAAATCAGCAAACCACGGATCAGAGGAAGTGTTATTTATTAAATACAAATTTTCATCAGGAAATGCATCATTAATTAATCTTTCTTCCCCTTTTTCATGCTCCAGTCTAGATAGATGATCAGCTACAGGATTTTCATCTCCTTTTCTATCTTTAATTTCTAAATCAAATTCCTGTAACAATAATACCCATCTAATTAACCGTGGTTTAGCATCTTTCTTTGCAAATAGATATTTAATAGCAGCATGATCAGTGTAAACTACAGTCTTAGAGCCTATCAGATATGGTCTAAACTTTTCACATGCATAAACAACAGATAAAAGTTCTTTTTCAGTGGTGGCATAATTTCTTTGTGCAGAATTTAAAGCCTGACTAGCATAATAAATGACATGAAGCTTCTTATCCTTTCGTTGACCCAGTACTGCTCCAACAGCAAAGTCACTAGCATCGCTGATAATCTCAAATGGCAAACTCCAGTCAGGTGGCTGAATAATTGGTGCTGTCACCAATGTTTCCTTGATCCTATTGAACGCCTCAATACACTCGTCAGTAAAATCAAACTCGACATCCTTACATAGCAGCTTAAACAGAGGCAATGCAATTTTAGAAAAATCTTTTATAAATCTTCGATAGAATCCAACATGTCCCAGAAAGCTTCTCAAAGTTTTTAAATTATTAGGAGGTGGAATTTTTGCAATCACTTCTACTTTTGCCCTATCAACTTCAATGCCATTTTTAGAAATCCTATGTCCTAAGACAATACCTTCATTAACCATAAAATGACATTTTTCCCAATTAAGAACTAAATTTGACTCTTCACATCTAATCAGAACTTTTTCCAAGTTAATTAAACACTTCTCAAAATCAAACCCGAATACAGAAAAATCATCCATAAATACCTCAATGCATGTCTCAATTAAATCAGAAAATATAGACATCATGCATCTCTGAAATGTAGCTGGAGCATTACACAAACCAAATGACATTCTCCTATATGCAAATGTACCGTAAGGACATGTAAATGTAGTTTTATCTTGATCCTCAGGTGCAATTGGAACTTGATTATAACCAGAATATCCATCTAAAAAGCAATAAAACTCATGAGTAGCTAAACGCTCTAGCATTTGATCAATAAAAGGCAATGGAAAATGATCTTTCCTAGTCTTATCATTCAATCTCCTATAATCAATGCATACACGCCATCCAGTAGTAGGTCTAGTAGGCACTAATTCACCATTTTCATTTCTAATCACAGTCATACCTCCCTTTTTAGGCACTACTTGAACTGGACTCACCCACTTACTATCAGAGATAGGATAGATAATACCTGCATCGATTAGTTTAATCACCTCTGATCTTACAGCTTCTTGTAGATGTGGATTCAGTCTCCTTTGGGGTTGTCTCACTGGCTTGTCATCCTCCTCCATATAAATCCGGTGTGTACACAATGCTGGGCTCAGTCCCTTGATGTCGGCTATCGTCCAACCTATTGCTCTAACATGCTTACTCAACACTTGGGTTAATGCATTTAATTGATCATCATTTAATTTATTACTTGCAATAACAGGTATAGTATCATTCTCACCAAGAAAAACATACCTCAAATGTGATGGCAGCTCCTTCAATGTCAATGTAGGTGGCTTTTCAACAGACGGGACTAACTTAGACTCTTCTATCGCACATGTTACTTGCATAGGTAATCCTCCCTCACACTTACTTTCAGCTAAGTCCTCACAACTCTCCACTAACTGCTCAAATTTCCTGTAGGGATCAAGTCTAGCAAAGAACTCTCTCTCAATCACCTCATCCTCCTGATAGATAGCTGTAACTCTATTACACGGGTGATGGGTGATTTTCACCACTCATATTTTACCACAAGCGGATGGTTGTCATCAAGTAATAAAAACCGGTGAGTACCGGGTCGAACCCAAGGGAATTCAGAATATTATTTCATTCTGGAGAAAACTTAGTCATTTTAAGTTCATTAATAATATATTTTATATTTTGAAAAGAGTTTGTTTAATTCTAATGATGATCAAATTAAACTGATAGCAATAAAAATAAATATAAAGCAGATAAAAATTTAATATAATAAAATAAAAATAAGATATATGCTTGTAATGATTTAGAACATGCCATCTTTATATAAAAGTGAAATTGCATAATGATTTAGCATTTCCCAATGTCTAAAAAGATCAATTTCAGCAGAATTAATGATTTTATAAAGATTAAAAATATAACAATTTCCTAATTTTCATAATTTGTAAAAACAGACTTCATGGAAGCAAATTAAATTATCTAACATTCTACAATCATCAGTCTAGGCATAAATTTGAGTCTTTCCCAAGCATACAAATTTTCCTATTGTGATTAAACGACACATTTCATTTCCCAAATCAGCGTGTACATGCCGGAATCTATTTTAATGTGATTTATTCCCAAGACCGGTACTAAAATCTAATTTCCACTTTTTATCTCCCGATTTAGCAAAGCAGAAATCATACAGATTAGATTCTAACATTTAATTATGCAGAATAGTGTAAATAATCTAACAATTATGGTAAAATAACAATAAAACATGGTAAAATGGATTAGGTTATTAATTTTAAGATGTAGACAGATTAGAATGATTTTCAGATTGCTAAAAGTAGAAATTGCAGATTGATCGATCAATTAAGATTTAGCAGATAAAAATATAAAACATCAGATTTTTGCCTAAATAGATTCATCGATCAAACTTATGCAGCAGATTAACAATCCTAATACAGATTCTAACATCTTTGCAGATTACTCCAAATTACAACATAAAACATCGATATTTATATTACTCCCATAAAAGATAGATTCGTACTTCAAAGTAATTCCGAACTCCCGTTCTAGAACACTTCTAATACGAAGAACATAGAAATCCATTTACAAACATGAAAACAGTAGGAAATTATGTTTAAAAGCAAATCCTAAACATTACAAAGCGAGAAAAAGAAAGACAACACCTAGAATGCGAAGAACACAGTCAGAGAAGACGCTCCGATCACTTTCTCCGGCATGGTTTGGTGTTTTCGATCTTCTTCTCCAAAGTTGCAGAGTCCTCCTGAGAGTTTTTGGTCGAATTATGAGTCTGGCTTCCGAAAATGAGGAAGAAACGGGCTTTAAAACCGTGTTCGGGAGGTTAGAAAACCTCCAAACCGCGACTGTGGCGCCCAAAACGGCGCTCGGAAGGGGTTTTAGGCGCCACCAAGAAGAGTCGGCGCATCCTGACGATTTTCCATAATTTTCAGCAAATGGCGCATAAAACGGCGCTCCAAGGTGGTTTTAGGCGCCGCCAAGAAGAAACGGTGCATTCTGACAATTTCCTAAAATTTACCCTGCGGTGCAAAAAGTGGCGCTGAAAGGTGTTTTTATGCACCGCCAAGAAGGTGCGGTGCATTCTGAAGCTTTTTCACCTCTGAAATTTTTCTAAGTGTTGAAGCGGTGCCTGATGCGGTGCTCAGAAGGCAGTTTAGGCTCCGCCATGCCTGTGCGGTGCATTCTGGGAAGATTTCAACTTTTTTTTTTATTTTTTTTTATTTTTTTTTATTTTCTTTTTATTTTCTTTTTTTTATTTTCTTTTTTCTTTTTCTTTTTCTAAGTCTGAATCTTGGCACATATCACATTAGATATTCCTTATTTTCCAAAATAAAGCTTCCGAACATCGTTCTTCATCATTTAAATGCCTGAAACAACATTGCAATGCATTAGGTTTGCCAAAGTCTTATTAAAAACACATAAAAACATGATAAATTTAACCTAAATAAGCCAAATCTAACCATGATCACTTGAAAAATAAAAACACATGAAATACACCTAAAAGTGAAATAAATTAAGGTAAAATGCACTAATTTTGGACATATTTTAGTATAATTTAAGCTCATTTAAATGTGGTTTCACAGGGTGCATCAACATCCTCACACTTAAATATTGCTCGTCCCTTGAGCAATGAAATTAATTAACACATCGACATGCCAATCAAGATAATAACGATGAAGTCACTATAGTTCTGCCAAATCATAGATTTCAACAACGCAATGAGCTAAAAGGGTTCAAAGTTTAATGTGCTAGAATAAGGTAAATTGTCATGCATCAGTTGTCAAAACCAGATATCCAAAACACTTACAGTACAAAAAGTAGATTAATTACACATAGCAACTCGAAATGGGAGAGTGAATAATGTAAATATGCTTTTCTATTCCTGTCTTCAAATTTGCTCAATTAATGACTCGGTTTCACAATTATTCTAGACACTTTGGCTGAGTTGTAGACGGTTGAATTCCAAAAGCTACTCATGTCTAAGAATACGTGCCAGTCATATAGCCAAGAGTTTATAAATATTCTGTTTAATACCCCTTTATTCGGATTTTTTTCTTTTTTTAATTTTTTTTTTTTTTATCTTGCATTTTCTCATTTTTCTTTTTCTTTTCTTTTTGCAAGATATAATTACTGTTTTTCTTCATTTCATTTTGTTTGTTTTTTTTTTTAAATAGGGGTTTTACTCTGACTTTATTGTAATTAAGCATTTAAGGAGACATGGAACGAGCATATTCATATATAAATAATGATAACTCTCCACATAACAAATAAACCAGTCTAATTAATCAAAAAGCTTTTTGCAAGGTAAATAGAATCGTCACCAAAGTTTGAACAACTAGCATGACAATTTAACAAAGTCTAGGACTTTAAACTGAGAATCATAATGCTCATTAAGTTGTAAAATCGGATCTAAGCAGAACAATTAGACTTATTCAGATTTCTCTTAAGATTGGCTGTGATGTGGTAATTCAAATAATAGCACACTGTGAAAACACAATTTAATCTAACATATTCAATATATCCAACCTAAAGCATTTACCATATTTATTCTAAAGCATAAGGAAATATTAAAAACATAACTAAGCTCTTATCCATTTATTCCCATGCAATTTAGTAAACATAAAACATGAAAAGATCACACCTGGAATGTTTGGGGCTTTGAATTTCACTTCATTATCACGGCTGTCATCTTGCTCCTTTGTTGGCATATCCTGCTTCTAATATGTATATATAGCAATCACTCAAGCAAATATTATTGTTAGTGCATATGGGATTCCAAAGTAATCAGAATCATAAAACACCATCCATAATTCAAATTATAACATTTAACAACAAATTCCAACAACTCTAATAAGTATGGACATATTTGATAGATAATAAATTTCAGAATTCACCAAAAGCAAAACATAATAAGTTCTAGAGCACAATTTACAGCAAAATGCCAACAACTATAGCAAAATATACCCTCATTCTTCATGATAACTCAACCTTGTATGATGTATTAAATAAATGGTTTATACATTGAATAACTAAATGGACCTGTTGATGAAGAATTTCGGGAATGTGATCATAATAGAAACTCCTCCATCCTCACACTTAAACTAAACTACCAGTTTAGTTTAAGTGCATAATGAAAGATTTAAAATGTGATATTATAAGTTTTTAATTTCAAAAACAAGAATATAGATGCATTTAAAAAGCTAGACTGAATTAGATCATAACTTTTAAGTAGATAAAATTTCCAGCTTTTTTTTATATGATCTATACATCATAATTTATTGATTTTAATGCATGCATTGTGTAAAATCATAAAGATTCGACACTTCAACAACATTAATCCCGCTTCTTCATCAATTATCATGGTTATTTGCTTTCATATTATCAAATCAACAGCTCACAACATTCCAGTTTAACATGATTCAAGTAAGAGTTATTTTATTAGAATTAAAAACATGCATAAACATAACTTAAACATAAATATAAACTTAACCACATGCTTACCATATTCACTATAAATAAAACACCTAAGTAGTGCATAGCAGAGCAAACCAATATTCATAGCAAAACCATCCAACTAAGTAACAAAGGTATTTCTTATACATTATTTGTGGAACCTGGTTACACAAAAACTTCGGGTTAGTGATAAATATATGCATTCCTCCCCATCCTCACACTTAAATTTAAACCAAAAGTTTAACTTAAGTGCATTGTATAAAGCAAACATATATCAACCTAGAATGTGGGATTTAAACAACTAAATGACCAATATATTTTATTTTAAAAGCTATAAGTTCTAAGTCTCTTATAAATTTAAGAAAATCACTTTTTAGAACTTAAAACTTATTATTAAAAAGAAAATATTTTTAAGTTATAAAAAACTTCCTTTTTGTTAAAAATCTCAGATTTAATACTTAAAGCTAACCAAATTAGCAAACTATTTCTTATTAATGATTCGAATTAATGATCAAGAACTTTTAGTTTATTGTTTTAAATATCATAAGTTTGCCTTTTTAGTTAAAAATTGATAGGATGAGTTTTTATAATAAAAATGTTTCTTTTTCATAAATTAGAAAAACATGAGGTTTCAAGCTTTAATGTTACCAAAAGTTATTTAATGTAGATTAAAACAACATGGTTAACAATATTTATAGATCAACTTAAAAGCTTAAACATGTTATTTTAACTCATTTTAAACAAATTTTCAGAATTCCCAAGCTGTAATTTCAGTTTTTAGAATACTGCAATCCTAAAATTTTGATAAATAATTTGAAACTTTTGAAGTTGAGCTTGAAAACATGTTCTAATACCATATTGTTCACTTCAACCTAACATTCATGCACTTAAACCAAATTTTATCCCACATTCTATATAACCCAAAATCAAAGCAACAACACAAATACCAACAATAATGCATTCTCAATCACAAAATTGGACAAATTATTGAACTAGGATAGCTATACTTACCCCAAATTGAAGCTTTGAAGCACTTTAACAAGAAATCCCCAAATTTGAGAAGCTAGGGTTCTTGAGCCTCAATTTCAGCTTCAATTATCGAGTACATTTCAGCTTCTACTTTCACCACATAACATGCACTACTTAATTATTAAATTAGAAATATGGTGGGGCATATTTTATTAACAAAATTAAAGACCTAAACAATTAAGCATAACGTGACATATAAAATCGAAATAAAAACATGCATAAACCATAAATATGATCATAAAGACAAACAAAAATAGATGATTATTATTATTATTATATTTATTATTTTTTATATATATATATTTTTTTAAAGAACTGTGGTGGCAGAGAAATTGAGGATGATGACTGCGGTTGTGAGATTCAATAGAGAGAGGAATGTGAAAGAGAGAACAGGAGGGAGATGACTATTTTATTTTATTATTATTTTCTTTTTTTATTTTATTTATTTATTTATTATTATTTTTTTAAGGTTTACATTAAAGGGTAGGTTTTTAAGCCCAATTAGAAGATATATGATTAAATTTGAACTAATTGGAGATGAATTAGAATGGACTTATGTAAAAATTCAAGTTTGGCACAAACCCAACGATTCCATTTAATACTACATGTGGTGCTCAAACAAGTTTTTACGCATTATTAGTATGAATGAAACCCAAAATGCCTTGTTTGTGCTACTTTCGGTGTAACACCCCGGTTTTTGGTCACCCAGGTCGGGATGTCACCGCCACACCTCTCTAGCAAGACACGGTTTCTCCGAGCTCACTAAAGAGATGCAAGGCTATGGTTTTTCAGAATTTAAAATATTCAACCAGCCCATTCATATATAATTTAAAAATAATACATCAAAGATTGCAGCGGAAAATAATATTTACATAAGTATAATGCAGCGGAATTTAAATATAGGGCCAACATGGCCTAATTACGGGTTAAACAGGCCCGTTCATGCAATTTCTAGTCTAACGTAACATTTAAAAATAAATTGTTTCCCCAAACTTCCCATGAATGCATATGATGATGCATATTCTTCCGCTCTGAAAGAAACAGGGAAAAAAAAACGGTTTTGGTCAGCACTACGTGCTGAGTAAGTTAACACATACAAGATTATGAGGTTTCAAAGCCTTTATTTAAATTTTAAGAAAACATGTACACAGTTTAAACAATTCATGTAATCGCATAATTTAGAAGACATGGATTCATAAGATCCTCAATATAGCTTGCGACGTATTTAAATAAGTGACCATAAATTTAACAGCACAATTTAATACGGATTTAGGTTTGGAATTCTCATAAACTCCTCGTTTCATTTGGAATTCTCGCAACTCCTCGTTTCATATCTTTTACAGATCACCACCGCTAGGGCTCTTATGTCCGCCAGCCTTACGCCTGGGCTCTTATGTCCACAGGTATCATGGTCGATCCAGATCTTTTAGTTAGAGTTAATCCGTCTGCTAGACATACGATCACTGTTTCGCTAGGGCTCTTACGTCAACCTAGACATACACTTGGGCTCTTATGTCCCAAGCCGCAGAGAACATTGACAGTATCTAGCTTAGTCATAACCCACAATATTTTAATCTTCTCGTTTCATGTATCTTATGTCAAAGTATTTCTATTCGTTTCAACCTCAAAGGCTAATTCCACCGTTTCAACAAGATTTCAAAATTTCGTTCGGTAAATCACAGTTCACTCTAAAATTCGCTAAAAATCAGATTTAATTTCAAAAATTCCAAAATTTCACGTCTGACTCCAAAACGTCGAGATCTACAACTTTCGTGTTTTAACTTTTTCGATCCGAGATACGGAAACAGTTCAAAAACGCCAATCTTCGTCAGACCAGAAATCTGTCCGCGTTTCCCTATAGCAGTTTAAAAGTTTCGATATCTACCATAGCAAATGAGCTCTAAATTTGATGAAATTCTACGGAGATCATCTTAAGACAATTATCTACAACTTTCATGTTCGGCTAAAGATCTAATTCGGCCTAGAACCATAGTCAAAAACGTCAACAAGTTCGCACCTATGTTCTGTCCAGTTTCAAGATTCGATTTCAAACCAGTTCGGTTCGGAGTGGATTTCATATATCAAATCATCATGAAAAATTCTGAAATTTCACGGAGGTGTTCTTAACATATAGATCTACAACTCCTATGTTCAACGCCAAGCCTAGATCGGTCTAGATCCAAGGTAAAAATCATCAACAAGTTCGAACCAACAACCTGCCACCGTTTCAAGATAGAGATTTAGAACAGACTAGTTTCGAACGATTTTCAGATACCAAAACGTAATGAAAAATCATGAAATTTTTACACAACCTAGATTAATGTCTTAGAAACGTTTTTCGTGTTTTAAGTTTTTCCGTTTGAGGTCGTTTTAAGGTTCGGAAAAATTAGACAAAACTGTTGCGCCGTTAGAAATCACATGTTGACAGATTTACGAAAGATTTGATTAAGTTTCTAGATTCAAATATTTTAACTACTCCCAAAACCGTGTAAGCATTAACTTACAGATTGTTGAGCGTCCGGGATCGTCTATTCGAAGGCGTGGCTTCCAGTCCACCGTTTCTCCTCTCCGTTCGTCGGGTTCTACGATCTAGATCCAATACGGGGTGTATAAAGAAAAAGGAGATGATTAGGATTCGTTTTCGAATCGTTTATTGAATAAAGATTGGATCGAGACTTACCACGACTATGGAGATCTGTAGAAAAACTCGTCCAACAGCGTTCGTCTTGGTTTCGTGCCTCCGACGACTCCGGATTTAGGGTTTCGAACGTATAGAATGTGGTAGGGTTTTGTAAACTTGTTTGGGGCTCCCAAGGGCTTTATTTATAGATTTCCCAAGCCCTAGGGCGTCCAACATCTGACCTAAAGGTCTTGGGTCGAGAGACGTTCAACCGAAAGTCGAAAAATCCGCGTTCGGGCGAGAGATTCACGCAACGGGCGAATCTGTCAAGTGGCGCGGTCGTGGCGCGGTCTTCCCTCTTCACCGCGCGGCCACCGCGCGACTCTCGCCTGGACTTCGGTCCGGGCGGGTCGTGCGATCCGTCGTGCTTTTCCGCCTCTCTTTCGGGTTTCTATCCCTCTATGCTCCCGAATTCCGATTCCCAGGGTATATTCGGGCTCCGATTTCCTATCCTAATTTTATTCGGACCTAAATTTATGTTTGGACTCGAGTTATTGAGTCTATCGGTGTCGGGTCCCTGTGTACCCATTCATTCGATTAAATTGTCTTCGGCTTCTCGGGTTTTCGGAATTTTGTTTTCTTTTTAATTTAAATTTCATTTCTCATCTTCTATGATTCTTTATTCATTTATCATGTTTATTATATTTATTTATTTATTTTATTTATTTATTTTATGTTGCAAAATTCTCGGGTATTACAGTCTACCCTCCTTAAGAATCAACTTCGTCCTCGAAGTTGTGTTTCGGCTTTTCTCGTGCTAAGGTCTTTTTGTTTGTTTTATTATTTTGTGACTGAACTTAGAATTAAGACTTCTAAGCTGCCTACGTACCCGGTGAAGGGATCAAGCCATAACGTAGTTCAAAACAACTTGAATTTGTTTATTTATTTATCCGGAATACATATTGTCAAAAATAAATGTCTATCTTACGGGGTATTACATCCTCTCCCCCTTAGGACTTCAGTTATGTCCTCATAACTGTCTATTCATTATTCTCAAGAGGGTTCGGGTTTTGGTCTTGTTCCTCATCGCTCTCCCCTTGCTGAAGGTTCACCAAATCTACTCTCTTTTCGATCGCCTCCTCTGGCGTTCGACATCCACTAGCCTTGTGACCAAGCTTGCCACACCTACGGCAGGTTCCAGGCTTCGGGCATTGGCGCACCAGATGTGCATGGTTGCATCGTGGGCAACGTGGTATAAACACACCACGGTTATCGTCTCCCCCATTGTTGAGACCTTTATTCCCTTTCCTTCGGGATCCATTGACTTTCCTAGAGTTGTTATTGTTGTCTTTCCGATCCTTCTTCTCAAGTCCTTGCGAGTCCTTGGTTGACTCACCATGTTCCTTACGCTTCAATTGCTGGATTCGAGCAATTGATACGGCGCGATCATATATCGTCTGCAGGTTCGCGAATTGCCCTACTGCAAGTATCTCCCGGATACTAAGGTTCAGACCCATCTCGAATTTCTGAGCCTTGTCAGAGTCGGTTGGTACTATCCTCGCAGCGAATCGTACTAGCTCCTTGAATTTGCTGTAGTACTCTTGCACGGTTTGCGCACCTTGCTTTAGGTTGATGAATTCCTCGTACTTCGCAGTCTTGGTGCTCAGTGGGTAGAATCTTTCCCTCAAAGCTTCCTTAAGTTCTTCCCAGGTGTAGGCTTCTCCGTCTTCCACTGAATTCGCTTGGAGATTTTGCCACCACTCATCGGCTTCGCCTCCTAGGTAGTAGGTCACTACGTGTATCTTTTCCTCATCAGGGCACTTGATAGCATTCAAGAGCTTGTCAAAGGTACGGATCCATCCTTCCAACTTGGCTGGATCCTCTTGGCCGTCATAATGGGGTGGGTGGTAAGGGTTCACTAATGCCAAGTAGTTGACTCGGGCTACTGGCGGAGGTACTGTTTGTGTCCTATGCACCTCGGCATTTCCCAATGCTACAAGGAGTTCCTCTACAGTTTTTAAACGTGCTTCCATATTATTGGGTGCTTGAGGCACTTGCTCTCCTAGGTTCTGAGGACTTTCACTGTTGTTGGGCGTGTTGGAAAGGTTAGCGTCAGTGCCGTTTGGACTCACCTTCCTTGGTTTCCTCCTAGGCGCCATTTCTGTTACACGTGTATAGATTAGCTTATCTTGGTTTAGGTAGATCGCTCGAATAAGACGTTTCGTAAATTTCTAATTTCAAATTTTCGGGTTTGTTGTTTGGAAATCCAAACAAGATTTTTGGAATAAAGAGTGTTTTAATAAAACTTGATTTTCTCGTTGTTCCACATGAGGAAGTTTTCTAATTTGTACGAGGGTAGGAATGGCTAAGGTCGAGGATTGTTATGATTAGGCGAACGCATAGATGAACGCGATCTAGAACTAAGGCAAGATCAGTCTCTAGTTATGATTTCTAGTTCGATGTCATGCCTCAAGATTATATAGGTGTAACAAGAGATCTAAGTTAATTTCGCCAAGATTCTAAGTTCAAATTCGCAAAGATTCTAAGTTAAAATTCGCAAAGATTCTAAGTTCTCTAAAAGAGATGCAATATGCAAATGCGAGTGATGATTTCCCCCCAAAAAAAAAAAAAAATAATTTATGTACTATATATTTATTTTCCCATGGGTTTTAAAATAAAATTTTTTTCCATGGAAATAATACTTTAAAATTTAAAATAATAGTCAAAATATTAATAGTAGTTTAAAAATAGTAATGGTTTAAAAATAATAGTTTAAAAATAGCCGGGCTCTGATACCAACTTGGTATCAGATATTTTCTTTAAAATAGATAGCTTTAAAATATTCTGGGCTCTGATACCAACTTGTAACACCCCGGTTTTTGGTCACCCAGGTCGGGATGTCACCGCCACACCTCTCTAGCAAGACACGGTTTCTCCGAGCTCACTAAAGAGATGCAAGGCTATGGTTTTTCAGAATTTAAAATATTCAACCAGCCCATTCATATATAATTTAAAAATAATACATCAAAGATTGCAGCGGAAAATAATATTTACATAAGTATAATGCAGCGGAATTTAAATATAGGGCCAACATGGCCTAATTACGGGTTAAACAGGCCCGTTCATGCAATTTCTAGTCTAACGTAACATTTAAAAATAAATTGTTTCCCCAAACTTCCCATGAATGCATATGATGATGCATATTCTTCCGCTCTGAAAGAAACAGGGAAAAAAAAACGGTTTTGGTCAGCACTACGTGCTGAGTAAGTTAACACATACAAGATTATGAGGTTTCAAAGCCTTTATTTAAATTTTAAGAAAACATGTACACAGTTTAAACAATTCATGTAATCGCATAATTTAGAAGACATGGATTCATAAGATCCTCAATATAGCTTGCGACGTATTTAAATAAGTGACCATAAATTTAACAGCACAATTTAATACGGATTTAGGTTTGGAATTCTCATAAACTCCTCGTTTCATTTGGAATTCTCGCAACTCCTCGTTTCATATCTTTTACAGATCACCACCGCTAGGGCTCTTATGTCCGCCAGCCTTACGCCTGGGCTCTTATGTCCACAGGTATCATGGTCGATCCAGATCTTTTAGTTAGAGTTAATCCGTCTGCTAGACATACGATCACTGTTTCGCTAGGGCTCTTACGTCAACCTAGACATACACTTGGGCTCTTATGTCCCAAGCCGCAGAGAACATTGACAGTATCTAGCTTAGTCATAACCCACAATATTTTAATCTTCTCGTTTCATGTATCTTATGTCAAAGTATTTCTATTCGTTTCAACCTCAAAGGCTAATTCCACCGTTTCAACAAGATTTCAAAATTTCGTTCGGTAAATCACAGTTCACTCTAAAATTCGCTAAAAATCAGATTTAATTTCAAAAATTCCAAAATTTCACGTCTGACTCCAAAACGTCGAGATCTACAACTTTCGTGTTTTAACTTTTTCGATCCGAGATACGGAAACAGTTCAAAAACGCCAATCTTCGTCAGACCAGAAATCTGTCCGCGTTTCCCTATAGCAGTTTAAAAGTTTCGATATCTACCATAGCAAATGAGCTCTAAATTTGATGAAATTCTACGGAGATCATCTTAAGACAATTATCTACAACTTTCATGTTCGGCTAAAGATCTAATTCGGCCTAGAACCATAGTCAAAAACGTCAACAAGTTCGCACCTATGTTCTGTCCAGTTTCAAGATTCGATTTCAAACCAGTTCGGTTCGGAGTGGATTTCATATATCAAATCATCATGAAAAATTCTGAAATTTCACGGAGGTGTTCTTAACATATAGATCTACAACTCCTATGTTCAACGCCAAGCCTAGATCGGTCTAGATCCAAGGTAAAAATCATCAACAAGTTCGAACCAACAACCTGCCACCGTTTCAAGATAGAGATTTAGAACAGACTAGTTTCGAACGATTTTCAGATACCAAAACGTAATGAAAAATCATGAAATTTTTACACAACCTAGATTAATGTCTTAGAAACGTTTTTCGTGTTTTAAGTTTTTCCGTTTGAGGTCGTTTTAAGGTTCGGAAAAATTAGACAAAACTGTTGCGCCGTTAGAAATCACATGTTGACAGATTTACGAAAGATTTGATTAAGTTTCTAGATTCAAATATTTTAACTACTCCCAAAACCGTGTAAGCATTAACTTACAGATTGTTGAGCGTCCGGGATCGTCTATTCGAAGGCGTGGCTTCCAGTCCACCGTTTCTCCTCTCCGTTCGTCGGGTTCTACGATCTAGATCCAATACGGGGTGTATAAAGAAAAAGGAGATGATTAGGATTCGTTTTCGAATCGTTTATTGAATAAAGATTGGATCGAGACTTACCACGACTATGGAGATCTGTAGAGAAACTCGTCCAACAGCGTTCGTCTTGGTTTCGTGCCTCCGACGACTCCGGATTTAGGGTTTCGAACGTATAGAATGTGGTAGGGTTTTGTAAACTTGTTTGGGGCTCCCAAGGGCTTTATTTATAGATTTCCCAAGCCCTAGGGCGTCCAACATCTGACCTAAAGGTCTTGGGTCGAGAGACGTTCAACCGAAAGTCGAAAAATCCGCGTTCGGGCGAGAGATTCACGCAACGGGCGAATCTGTCAAGTGGCGCGGTCGTGGCGCGGTCTTCCCTCTTCACCGCGCGGCCACCGCGCGACTCTCGCCTGGACTTCGGTCCGGGCGGGTCGTGCGATCCGTCGTGCTTTTCCGCCTCTCTTTCGGGTTTCTATCCCTCTATGCTCCCGAATTCCGATTCCCAGGGTATATTCGGGCTCCGATTTCCTATCCTAATTTTATTCGGACCTAAATTTATGTTTGGACTCGAGTTATTGAGTCTATCGGTGTCGGGTCCCTGTGTACCCATTCATTCGATTAAATTGTCTTCGGCTTCTCGGGTTTTCGGAATTTTGTTTTCTTTTTAATTTAAATTTCATTTCTCATCTTCTATGATTCTTTATTCATTTATCATGTTTATTATATTTATTTATTTATTTTATTTATTTATTTTATGTTGCAAAATTCTCGGGTATTACATTCGGTGCTTAACTGAGTTTTTGAAAACCATTTACGAAGAGTGGCATCTAAAACTCAGTATTTGTACAGACTTTGTAGCAAAAATACATTGCGTGATTTGTTTAAATGAAACCTAATATTGCATCCATATTCCTATTCATCTGTTTAGTAAAACTACCCTAATTAGTTCTAATCATCCCCTATAAATATCTATGAAATTATGTTCGTTTTCGTCAACCCCTCTATCAATTTATCTTAGCCTTTCTCCTATTCTACTTAAATCACCACAAAAATTCTTTCAGTTATTGATCACTCAAATTCTTATTTCGTCTCAGTTCAATTGCATAAGAATCATTTCAAATTACATATAATGAAAATCATGCAAGAACCATTTTTATATTTTTTTTAGTTAGTAAGACATATAAACTAAAATAAAAGAAAATAAAAGAAAATCAAACATATTAAGCAAAAGATTTAAAAAACTATTGCTAAGCATGCAAAGGCAGTATGCGAATTCCCTTTCCTAATTAGCTTTGAAAGACAAATGCACAATTTTCTAAATTAAAGGTCAAAATGGTGGGTGCATTTCCATGATCCTGTCATTCATGAGTTATAAGGTCAAATTGCACATCTTTATACAACAATTTGAATAAAGGTAATGCAATCATAAGAAAATTATTGATTAACATTCTAATATATCAGCATTCCCTAAAAAAAAAACTCATTAAAGTTGTAATGTTGTCAAGAGGTGGAATTTAATCTCAAATATTCTAGCATCTAATATCAACACTTGATGTAATGCATTTAATTAAAAGTAATCTAATTTATTGAGAAATACTTACCTCAAGTGTGGTGCTAATACCTTTAAATGAAGTGTAGGTGGCTTTTCAATCGAGGCTATCCACTTGAAATCCTCAATTATATATGCTGCATACAACTCGCCGCCATCCTCACACTTGTTCTCTTGCAAATCTTCCTCTTTTTTAGATGAGAAACCCAATATTCTTTCAAATTTCAGGATCACACACTGATTTAGCTCGATGCCCTTGCACGACATAGAATAGCAAAAAGTTATAACAATATTTAAAAAGTAGAAATAATATAAATATATTCAAATGAACTTAAAACAACATAATTTTCACAATAATTCCCCGGCAACGGCGCCAAAAACTTGATGGGGTGATTTTCACCACTCATATTTTACCACAAGCGGATGGTTGTCATCAAGTAATAAAAACCGGTGAGTACCGGGTCGAACCCAAGGGAATTCAGAATATTATTTCATTCTGGAGAAAACTTAGTCATTTTAAGTTCATTAATAATATATTTTATATTTTGAAAAGAGTTTGTTTAATTCTAATGATGATCAAATTAAACTGATAGCAATAAAAATAAATATAAAGCAGATAAAAATTTAATATAATAAAATAAAAATAAGATATATGCTTGTAATGATTTAGAACATGCCATCTTTATATAAAAGTGAAATTGCATAATGATTTAGCATTTCCCAATGTCTAAAAAGATCAATTTCAGCAGAATTAATGATTTTATAAAGATTAAAAATATAACAATTTCCTAATTTTCATAATTTGTAAAAACAGACTTCATGGAAGCAAATTAAATTATCTAACATTCTACAATCATCAGTCTAGGCATAAATTTGAGTCTTTCCCAAGCATACAAATTTTCCTATTGTGATTAAACGACACATTTCATTTCCCAAATCAGCGTGTACATGCCGGAATCTATTTTAATGTGATTTATTCCCAAGACCGGTACTAAAATCTAATTTCCACTTTTTATCTCCCGATTTAGCAAAGCAGAAATCATACAGATTAGATTCTAACATTTAATTATGCAGAATAGTGTAAATAATCTAACAATTATGGTAAAATAACAATAAAACATGGTAAAATGGATTAGGTTATTAATTTTAAGATGTAGACAGATTAGAATGATTTTCAGATTGCTAAAAGTAGAAATTGCAGATTGATCGATCAATTAAGATTTAGCAGATAAAAATATAAAACATCAGATTTTTGCCTAAATAGATTCATCGATCAAACTTATGCAGCAGATTAACAATCCTAATACAGATTCTAACATCTTTGCAGATTACTCCAAATTACAACATAAAACAGCGACATTTATATTACTCCCATAAAAGATAGATTCGTACTTCAAAGTAATTCCGAACTCCCGTTCTAGAACACTTCTAATACGAAGAACATAGAAATCCATTTACAAACATGAAAACAGTAGGAAATTATGTTTAAAAGCAAATCCTAAACATTACAAAGCGAGAAAAAGAAAGACAACACCTAGAATGCGAAGAACATAGTCAGAGAAGACGCTCCGATCACTTTCTCCGGCATGGTTTGGTGTTTTCGATCTTCTTCTCCAAAGTTGCAGAGTCCTCCTGAGAGTTTTTGGTCGAATTATGAGTCTGGCTTCCGAAAATGAGGAAGAAACGGGCTTTAAAACCGTGTTCGGGAGGTTAGAAAACCTCCAAACCGCGACTGTGGCGCCCAAAACGGCGCTCGGAAGGGGTTTTAGGCGCCACCAAGAAGAGTCGGCGCATCCTGACGATTTTCCATAATTTTCAGCAAATGGCGCATAAAACGGCGCTCCAAGGTGGTTTTAGGCGCCGCCAAGAAGAAACGGTGCATTCTGACAATTTCCTAAAATTTACCCTGCGGTGCAAAAAGTGGCGCTGAAAGGTGTTTTTATGCACCGCCAAGAAGGTGCGGTGCATTCTGAAGCTTTTTCACCTCTGAAATTTTTCTAAGTGTTGAAGCGGTGCCTGATGCGGTGCTCAGAAGGCAGTTTAGGCTCCGCCATGCCTGTGCGGTGCATTCTGGGAAGATTTCAACTTTTTTTTTTTATTTTTTTTATTTTTTTTTATTTTCTTTTTATTTTCTTTTTTTATTTTCTTTTTTCTTTTTCTTTTTCTAAGTCTGAATCTTGGCACATATCACATTAGATATTCCTTATTTTCCAAAATAAAGCTTCCGAACATCGTTCTTCATCATTTAAATGCCTGAAACAACATTGCAATGCATTAGGTTTGCCAAAGTCTTATTAAAAACACATAAAAACATGATAAATTTAACCTAAATAAGCCAAATCTAACCATGATCACTTGAAAAATAAAAACACATGAAATACACCTAAAAGTGAAATAAATTAAGGTAAAATGCACTAATTTTGGACATATTTTAGTATAATTTAAGCTCATTTAAATGTGGTTTCACAGGGTGCATCAACGGGTAGGTGTCAGAACTAGCGTGTTGTGTTTTAGTTGTCTTAGAAATGTCAAACGACACTTGTTCATTACCTACTTTGAGTGTAATTTTACCATCATCCATATCAACCATAGCCCTACCAGTTTGCAGAAATGGTCTACCTAAAATCAGAGGAATATCAATGTCTTTTTCCATATCAAGAACAACAAAGTCGACAGGGAAGATGAAGCTCTCCACTTGAACAGGAACATCTTCTAAATACCTAAAGGAGTCCTAATAGATCTATCAGCAAGCTGTAGCTGCATCCTAGTAGGCTTCACAACTCCTACTCCTAGTTCTCTAAAGACATGGAAATGCATCAGATTAATACTAGACCCGAGATCACACAGAGCTTTGATGAATTATTTAGTGCCAATAATGCACGGAATATATAACTCCCAGGATCTTTTTGTTTAATAGGTTGCTTTCTTTGTAAGATTGCACTACATTCCCCTGTCAGTGTCACTTTCTCTTCATCATCAACACTCCTCTTTTTTGATAGAATTTCTTTTAAGAACTTAGCATACACAGGCATTTGTGCAATGGCATCAGAAAAAGGGATATCAATTCTTAAATTCTTAAAGACTTCTAAGAATTTAGCATAATCTTTATCTTCATTAGCCTTTTTAAGACGCTGTTGTAACACCCCGGATTTGATAACCCAGGCCGAGGTGTTACCGCCGCACCTCCCTAGCAAGACACGGTTTCTCCGAGCTCGCTAAAGAGATGCAAGGCTATAGGTGTTGGAAAAAGTCTTAAAAGTAAGTCCGGAATTACTTAAAAATAATAATGTAGTATCATCCATACATGAAAAAAATAAATAGTTGCAGCGGAAATTTAAATATGGGCCGACATGGCCAAAACTCGGGTCAACAAGCCCGTATGCAAGTCATGTAAAATGAATAACTAAATGTCCGAAGTAATCCCCCGATGCCTGATCATGCTCCGTACTCTGTAATGGAAAAATGAACAACAGGTTTTATCAGTATATAAAATACTGAGTAAGTTACTTCCTAACGTAACGATAAAGGGGTTTTAAAAAGATTATTTAATTAATTTAAAACTTATACTTTTACTCAGGCTCAAATTTAAATATATAAAAAAAAATTCGTAATCTTACTTGCAGCGGAAAACATGATTTATTTATTCAAGACGAGAGTACAAAAATTAAAGGACTTAATTTAAAAGCGTAATCTAAAAGCATAATTTAATAACATTATTTAAATGCATAATTTAAAAACATGGTAAATAGGATTTAAGCATAATTAAACGCTCACACAAGTCTTTTATATATTATTTTTTTTTTATCCCGTAAACTAAGAAGAGGACACCACACAAGGGAGATCACTAACGAGGCGATCTCAATAGTCGTAACCAGATAGCCGGTGAACCGGCGGCCGCAGCCATATCAGTATTGACTGCCGTTTTGGCTAGCCATGTATATCTACCGTCAATTTGACAGGCGTGTATATCAACTGTCATTTGACAGGCCTTTCAAGCGGTTTCACTGCCACTCGGGCAGGCCGTGTATTTCCCACTGCCGATTTGGCAGGCCATGTGCACAACTGCCGTTTTGGCATATAAAGGAGACCACTAACGAGGCAGTCCAAATAATGGAGACCACTAACGAGGCAGTCTCAAAGATAATGATAGTATGAAGATCGGCTCAGCCTAGTGAACGGGATTTTTCGAAAGTTCGTATTTCAAAGTTATCAAATGATCGATATCGCGTTTTCATAGTTCGAGTTTTCTCAAGTTCGAAAAATCCTATTCGAGGCAGTTTACGCCTTTCTTAATTTAAAATTCGTCCTTTCTCCAAAAATTCTGAAATTTTTACAGTAATTCAAAAACACACATACGAACAACTTTCATGTTTTAAGTTTTTGGAAATAAGGTTCCGAAGTGAGTTGAAATTTGAGTTTATTGCAAAGAATAATTTATGTCTTGAAAACTGTTTTCGTCACAGGTTCGTGCAACGCCGATTAAAAATTCATTTCAAAACCAATCGATGTGAAATTTTTACAGTAACTACACGACACATTAAGGAACAACTTTCATGTTTTAAGTTTTTGGAAATAATGAATTTTAGATGCTCAAAGATCGACCACAACACACTGTGTGCGCGCGGACTCAAAAGTTATTTTAAAACAGTTCCGGAAATTGGCCATTTTGACATATCAAATGAACACCAAAATCCGTGAAATTTTGTATGCATAATCTAGACTCAATTATCTACAACCTTTGTTTAGGAATGCAAAGTTGAATCATTCTTTAAACGGGTGAAAAATATGCATCAAGTTAAGTCATAAAAACTGTCAGGATTTCAGATTTGACGGTTCATTCTTTGACGAATTTTTGGCATAACAAACGTGGTTCAAAAATTATGAAATTTTCCAGAGTTAAACTAGACACAATCATCTACAACTTTTATGTTTTTACCCAAGATTAGTTTTGACCATAAAGGATCGAAAAACGCACAACAAGTTCGACTACATAATCTGTCAACTTTTCCGTTCAATCGCAGTCTGTTTCGGCGGGTTTTTGAGTATGCAAACGTTAATGAAAATGCGTGAAATTTTACGGACACAATATTTAGACAGTTAGCTACAACTTTTGTCTTTACATAAAAGTTTAGTTTTGAAGGATTCAATTAGAAAAACGCCAAGGAACTCAAACACGAAAATCTGTCAGTTTTTCTTCGGTTTTGAAATCAACTCAGAAATTAACAGACGCGTTTTCGGGGGTCAAATGTTGATGAAAACTCTTGAAATTTTGACACAATCTAGATTATGGTCTTGGAAACAAAGTTCATGTTTTGGCCAAACCGTTTTAAACACTCGAAAGGGTCGAACTCGTGAGGTTTCCGAAACTGCGCGGATTGCGGTTTTTAAGTTCCGATTTTTACGTTTTTGTTTAGATCCATTGATTTGTTCGATTTTAGTCACCCAAAATTGAAACGCAAGGAACCAACTTACAGTGGGTGAGGTTTAAGATCCTAAGATTCATCGGGATGGCCTCCGGAAGCCACGAACACGTCCAAACAACTCCGACTCCTTCTCATCGGTCCTGATTTGTGAATAAGAGAGGAAAACTCATGTGTCAGGCCTTAGGTCGACCAGGGGTCATGAAAACAAGATTGAAAATTCATCCTTACCACTACACAATGCTTGAGGAGTTCCCCAACTCGTCCGTACGTCGTCTCCTTCGCCGGAACGGTGTCGGAAAGCCAAGGAACTTGATTTTTCTTTCTTTTCGAGTGGGTTGAGTGGGGAGGATGATGGGGGCGGTTTTGAGAGGGATTTTGGGAGTTGGAATGGCTGACAATCAGCCTCCTAATGATCCTTGATCTCCTCTACACGGGTAAGGTAAGTTACCATAGTTTTCGGGTCGAAATTTGGCAAGAAATCGCGTTGATCGCGATCTTCCCGCAGACTGCCATAGATGGCGCGGTCTTGGCGCGGGGGCGCGCGGGGTGCGCGCGGCTGGTCTGGGCCATTGCGCCCGGCTGGCCGTGCAATCCCGTCGGGCCGTTTCTCCTCTCTTTCGGACTTCTATCCTTCTACATTTTCGGGCCCGACTTTTCGGGTTGTTCTCGGATTATAAATTCCTATCTTAAATCTATTTTGACTTAGATTGATTTCGTGTTTGAAATCTTAAGTCCATCGGTTTCGGATTTGTCGGCTTCCAATTCATCTTCTTTTGGCTCCCGTGCGATAATTTATCTAATTAAATTATTTCCGACTTCACGGGTTTTCGGAATTAAAATTCTTTCCTTCTTGAATTTAATTCCAATTCTTTTACTCGATTCATGGAATTTCTTCGGGCTTCCTTTCCCTCTTATTCCATTTTGAATTTTTGAATCTATCGGCGTTTCACTTCCGAGCAATAATTTATTGTAATAAATTATTTTCTCTTCGAGAATAAATTTTTATATTTTGCTGTAAAAATCCCGGGTATTACAGTCTACCCCCCCTTAAGAATCAACTTCGTCCCCGAAGTTGCGCCCTTACTTTAACTTTTGGCTCAATTTAATGTTGGGGTTTTTCCATCTACTTCCTTTAAGGATAAACGTCTTCCACAAGAAATTATTCTATTCCTTTGAACGTGAATTAAATTTCTCGGGTGTTACATCCTCTCCCCCTTAGGAATCAACTTCGTCCTCGAAGTTGTGTGTTAGCTTCTCGTGAGCTAGGAACAAATGTAAATTTGGTTTTTATTTCTTGTATCATATCATGTCATTTTTATTTCTTTTTTAACGACTGTGCTTAGAATTGAAATTTCTAAGTTGCCTACGTACCCTGTGAAGGGATCAAGTCATTACGTAGTTCAAAACAATTTGAATTTGTTTATTTTTGATTGGATACAATTCGTAGAGTCGAACTCAAAAATAAATGCAGTTATCGATGCTTGAAAACTTCTTACGGTTGCTTGGGCCGAGTGGTCACGTCCTCTCTCCTATTTATGTTTTCTATTCGCGTCCGGCAGTCACGCAGCCGATGACCATGTCGACCGCACCGAAGGCATGCTCCAGGCTGAGGGCATCCTCTTGCGAAATGTGGTTTACCACACTTTGGACATGGTGGCGCATAGTCACCATGGTTGAAGACTATCCCCTTGTTACGTCCATTGTCGTTTTGATGTGGTCGGTCCAAGTTTCTACGGGAATGGTCCTTATTCCTCTTGTATCGTCCTTGTGGTCCTTGCTTAGTCCCACCTACCGGTTTCCGTTTCAGTCCTTGAACTCGTGCAACCGCTACTGCACGATCATACACAGCTTGTAGGTCAAGATAGTGCTCGCCCGTGATCACCTCTCTAATAGATAGGTTCAGTCCCGTCTCAAACTTCTGTGCCTTCTCTACATCAGTTGGCACCAGTCTCGGCGCGAACGGCACCAACTCCTTGAAACGGTTATAGTATTCTTGGACCGTTTTTCCTCCTTGCCTCAGTGTCAGAAATTCCTCGTACATGGCAGCCTTCGTGCTCATGGGATAAAAATGATCCCTAAGTAGATCCGTGAATTCTGACCATGTGTAGGGCTCGTCGTACTCCGCACGTTTCCATTGGGTGGCTTGCCACCAATCATCTGCCTCGCCTCCTAAGTAGTATGAAGCTACGTGAACCTTTTCCCCGTCGGGACACTTTACGGCGTTCAACAGCTTATCGAACGTCCGTATCCATTCCTCTAGCTGAGCCGGGTCCTCTTCGCCGGCGTAGTGGGGTGGTTGGTAAGGGTTTACCAAGGCTAAGTAGTTGACTCGGGTTACCGGTGGTGGTACACCCGCTTGTGCACGTTGCACTTCAGCATTTCCTAATATTACGAGAACTTCCTCGACAGTCCTTAGACGCTCATCCATTTTGTTGGGAACATGTGGCACTCGCCCTCCTACGTTCTGAGGGATCTCATTATTGTTCGGTGCGTTGGGGAGGTCAGCGTTAGTGTTGTTTGGTATTTCCTTTCTCGACTTTCCCTTAGGTGCCATTCTCTGTTATCAACGCACGTGAAAGTAAGCTTCTAATCTAAGGCACGTTAGCGTTCAAGAAAATCTGTAAGATAGGATTGGCAAGAGGTAATGTATGGAAGAATGCTAAAGTTAGGTGATCAAATTCTAGGACTAGGGCACAGTTAGTCTTAAGCAAGCGCTCCTAAATAAAGGTCATGTCGGATTCTAAGATAAGAGTATTATTTAGCATTGATAATTCATAAAAAAAAAATTAGCGCAAATATTAATGGATGTATGCCATGCGGTGCAATGTTATCCCAACCCCGAAAAATATTTTCGTGAATTTAAAAATTTGTTGGAAAAATTTTCTATGCATATGTAAATATTTTCCATGGGTTTAAAATAAATTTTTGTTCCATGGAAATAAAACTTAAAATTTAAATAATAATAATGGTACTTAAAAATTTTAAAATAATATTAATATTTGTTTAAAAATCTTGGGCCTCTATATTGGCCAAAATAATAATAATAATTTAAAAATATTTCCGGGCTCTGATACCACTTTGTAACACCCCGGATTTGATAACCCAGGCCGAGGTGTTACCGCTGCACCTCCCTAGCAAGACACGGTTTCTCCGAGCTCGCTAAAGAGATGCAAGGCTATAGGTGTTGGAAAAAGTCTTAAAAGTAAGTCCGGAATTACTTAAAAATAATAATGTAGTATCATCCATACATGAAAAAAATAAATAGTTGCAGCGGAAATTTAAATATGGGCCGACATGGCCAAAACTCGGGTCAACAAGCCCGTATGCAAGTCATGTAAAATGAATAACTAAATGTCCGAAGTAATCCCCCGATGCCTGATCATGCTCCGTACTCTGTAATGGAAAAATGAACAACAGGTTTTATCAGTATATAAAATACTGAGTAAGTTACTTCCTAACGTAACGATAAAGGGGTTTTAAAAAGATTATTTAATTAATTTAAAACTTATACTTTTACTCAGGCTCAAATTTAAATATATAAAAAAAAATTCGTAATCTTACTTGCAGCGGAAAACATGATTTATTTATTCAAGACGAGAGTACAAAAATTAAAGGACTTAATTTAAAAGCGTAATCTAAAAGCATAATTTAATAACATTATTTAAATGCATAATTTAAAAACATGGTAAATAGGATTTAAGCATAATTAAACACTCACACAAGTCTTTTATATATTATTTTTTTTTTTTATCCCGTAAACTAAGAAGAGGACACCACACAAGGGAGATCACTAACGAGGCGATCTCAATAGTCGTAACCAGATAGCCGGTGAACCGGCGGCCGCAGCCATATCAGTATTGACTGCCGTTTTGGCTAGCCATGTATATCTACCGTCAATTTGACAGGCGTGTATATCAACTGTCATTTGACAGGCCTTTCAAGCGGTTTCACTGCCACTCGGGCAGGCCGTGTATTTCCCACTGCCGATTTGGCAGGCCATGTGCACAACTGCCGTTTTGGCATATAAAGGAGACCACTAACGAGGCAGTCCAAATAATGGAGACCACTAACGAGGCAGTCTCAAAGATAATGATAGTATGAAGATCGGCTCAGCCTAGTGAACGGGATTTTTCGAAAGTTCGTATTTCAAAGTTATCAAATGATCGATATCGCGTTTTCATAGTTCGAGTTTTCTCAAGTTCGAAAAATCCTATTCGAGGCAGTTTACGCCTTTCTTAATTTAAAATTCGTCCTTTCTCCAAAAATTCTGAAATTTTTACAGTAATTCAAAAACACACATACGAACAACTTTCATGTTTTAAGTTTTTGGAAATAAGGTTCCGAAGTGAGTTGAAATTTGAGTTTATTGCAAAGAATAATTTATGTCTTGAAAACTGTTTTCGTCACAGGTTCGTGCAACGCCGATTAAAAATTCATTTCAAAACCAATCGATGTGAAATTTTTACAGTAACTACACGACACATTAAGGAACAACTTTCATGTTTTAAGTTTTTGGAAATAATGAATTTTAGATGCTCAAAGATCGACCACAACACACTGTGTGCGCGCGGACTCAAAAGTTATTTTAAAACAGTTCCGGAAATTGGCCATTTTGACATATCAAATGAACACCAAAATCCGTGAAATTTTGTATGCATAATCTAGACTCAATTATCTACAACCTTTGTTTAGGAATGCAAAGTTGAATCATTCTTTAAACGGGTGAAAAATATGCATCAAGTTAAGTCATAAAAACTGTCAGGATTTCAGATTTGACGGTTCATTCTTTGACGAATTTTTGGCATAACAAACGTGGTTCAAAAATTATGAAATTTTCCAGAGTTAAACTAGACACAATCATCTACAACTTTTATGTTTTTACCCAAGATTAGTTTTGACCATAAAGGATCGAAAAACGCACAACAAGTTCGACTACATAATCTGTCAACTTTTCCGTTCAATCGCAGTCTGTTTCGGCGGGTTTTTGAGTATGCAAACGTTAATGAAAATGCGTGAAATTTTACGGACACAATATTTAGACAGTTATCTACAACTTTTGTCTTTACATAAAAGTTTAGTTTTGAAGGATTCAATTAGAAAAACGCCAAGGAACTCAAACACGAAAATCTGTCAGTTTTTCTTCGGTTTTGAAATCAACTCAGAAATTAACAGACGCGTTTTCGGGGGTCAAATGTTGATGAAAACTCTTGAAATTTTGACACAATCTAGATTATGGTCTTGAAACAAAGTTCATGTTTTGGCCAAACCGTTTTAAACACTCGAAAGGGTCGAACTCGTGAGGTTTCCGAAACTGCGCGGATTGGGGTTTTTAAGTTCCGATTTTTACGTTTTTGTTTAGATCCATTGATTTGTTCGATTTTAGTCACCCAAAATTGAAACGCAAGGAACCAACTTACAGTGGGTGAGGTTTAAGATCCTAAGATTCGTCGGGATGGCCTCCGGAAGCCACGAACACGTCCAAACAACTCCGACTCCTTCTCATCGGTCCTGATTTGTGAATAAGAGAGGAAAACTCATGTGTCAGGCCTTAGGTCGACCAGGGGTCATGAAAACAAGATTGAAAATTCATCCTTACCACTACACAATGCTTGAGGAGTTCCCCAACTCGTCCGTACGTCGTCTCCTTCGCCGGAACGGTGTCGGAAAGCCAAGGAACTTGATTTTTCTTTCTTTTCGAGTGGGTTGAGTGGGGAGGATGATGGGGGCGGTTTTGAGAGGGATTTTGGGAGTTGGAATGGCTGACAATCAGCCTCCTAATGATCCTTGATCTCCTCTACACGGGTAAGGTAAGTTACCATAGTTTTCGGGTCGAAATTTGGCAAGAAATCGCGTTGATCGCGATCTTCCCGCAGACTGCCATAGATGGCGCGGTCTTGGCGCGGGGGGCGCGCGGGGTGCGCGCGGCTGGTCTGGGCCGTTGCGCCCGGCTGGCCGTGCAATCCCGTCGGGCCGTTTCTCCTCTCTTTCGGACTTCTATCCTTCTACATTTTCGGGCTCGACTTTTCGGGTCGTTCTCGGATTATAAATTCCTATCTTAAATCTATTTTGACTTAGATTGATTTCGTGTTTGAAATCTTAAGTCCATCGGTTTCGGATTTGTCGGCTTCCAATTCATCTTCTTTTGGCTCCCGTGCGATAATTTATCTAATTAAATTATTTCCGACTTCACGGGTTTTCGGAATTAAAATTCTTTCCTTCTTGAATTTAATTCCAATTCTTTTACTCGATTCATGGAATTTCTTCGGGCTTCCTTTCCCTCTTATTCCATTTTGAATTTTTGAATCTATCGGCGTTTCACTTCCGAGCAATAATTTATTGTAATAAATTATTTTCTCTTCGAGAATAAATTTTTATATTTTGCTGTAAAAATCCCGGGTATTACAGTCTACCCCCCCTTAAGAATCAACTTCGTCCCCGAAGTTGCGCCCTTACTTTAACTTTTGGCTCAATTTAATGTTGGGGTTTTTCCATCTACTTCCTTTAAGGATAAACGTCTTCCACAAGAAATTATTCTATTCCTTTGAACGTGAATTAAATTTCTCGGGTGTTACAGCTGTGGATATGGAATAGGTGGCTGATACGGTTTGACCGGGACAGTAGACTTTCCCTTATCCTTACTCTGTTCAACTCTGAGTTTCTCGCTCTCCTTAGGCTCATCAGTGTTTTTATGCTGGCTTTCTTTCTTTGTATCCTCACTTTGATCATCTACAGCATCAGCTAAAACCTCTGGATCATCTAAGGTAGGGTAAGGATTAGGTGATTCCTTTTTATTCCTTAAAGTGATTGCTTTACATTGCTCTTTTGGATTAGGATCAGGCATGCTTGGTAGTGTTCCTTGCTGTCTATTTGAGGTGTCCCTAGCAATTTGACCAACTTGAACTTCTAAATTTCTCATTGAGGCTTGCATTTGCTGAATTGTTTGTTGTTGAGACACGATTGTGCTCATTAACTCTTTTAAATTGACCTCATCACTTCCTTGGTTTTGTTGCAGCTGTTGTTGAGGTTGAAAGTTCCTAGACTGTTGGTTAGGGTAAAAAGGTTGATTCTGATTTCTGTTCTGATTATAGTTTTGGTTCTGATTTTGGTTTTGAAAATTCTGATTTTGATTTTGATTTTGATTTGGGTAATTTTGATTTTGGTTTTGTGGATAAGGTTGACGGTTGTTTTGTGGGTAAGTGTTTTGTTGAAATTGAGAATTCTGATTTGGATAGAAGTTTTGATTTTGAGGACGGTTTTGATTGTAATTCTGCTGCCTATTTCCCATGTAGTTCACATCTTCCACTTGTTCCTCAGTCCCCTCACACTGCATAGTCTCTTGAAGTCCTTGATCAAGCAGGTGACAGGCTGACGACTCGTGAGGTCCATGACAAATACCGCATCTCACAACTTTAGCTTGACCTTTCTTAAGCTTAGAAACCTCCCTCATCAAAGCATCTAACTTAGAATCTATAGCAACTGCCTTTTCTACCTCATAGATTCCTCCTTTTGTTTTATTTCTAGCATTTTTCTTACCAGGAAATTTTTTCATGTTAGAAATCTTTTTCTCTATGATTTCCTTAGCTCTAGAAGGTCCTATAGATAGAAAAGAATCTCCAGCTGCTGCATCCAAAAAATTCCTCCAATGATCAATCAACCCTTTTAGAAGAAGTGCATCTGCTGCCAGTCTTCAAAGCCATGATTTGGACATCTCGCCAATAAAGTGTTGTATCTATCCCATGCTTCAAGTAAAGTTTCACCCTCATCTTGCACGAATTCTTTGATTTTTTCTTGTAATTCAATAACTTTGGATGGTGGGAAGAATTGTTCTAAAAAGGCTTCTAACATTTTATCCCAAGTAGTAACATCCTTTAATTGAAGTGAGTTGTACCAAGTTTTAGCTTTATCTCTGAGTGAAAATGAGAACAATCTCAACTTAATTTCATCACTGGTAACACCATTTATTTTCACTGTGTCACAATAGTCCAGAAAGTTTCTTATGTGTTCTACAACATCATTAGTAGGTGCTCCATTATACTGATTAGCTTGAACCATTGTGATTAATGCAGGCTGAAGGGTAAAGCTTAAAGCATCTACATCTGGCCTTGGAGTTCTATTAAGCAGATTTCCACTAGTTCCTTGTAAATGTTCTTCAATGGTCATTTCAGCTTGATCATCGTGCTCCAAATCACCACCGTTACCTCCATTATTACCCTGATTATCATTGTTATTCGCTGCCATATTTAACCTATTGAACTGAGCAACTAATTGATTAGTTTGAATTGTTGAAACTCCAGTCGTTGGAGAATAGTCTTCTTCATCAGAGGATGAATTAATTAAAATTTCCAACTGAGCTGGTCTCCTACGTTTCCCTAATCTAATAGCTCTAAGAGTACGCTCAATTTCAGGATCATAAGCTATTTCTGCTTGTTTGCTTCGCACTGCAAATATTAAATAAAAATAAAATAAAATAAGTAACAGTTAAATTAATATTTAACTTAATAATTTTAAATTAATAAACTAAAAACAATTAAAAGTTCACAACAAATTCCCCGGCAACGGCGCCAAAAACTTGATGGGTGATTTTCACTACTCATATTTTACCACAAGCGGATGGTTGTCATCAAGTAATAAAAACCGGTGAATACCGGGTCGAACCACAGGGAATTTCAGAATATTATTTCATTCCGGAGAAAATTTTAATTGTTTCAAGTTCATTAATCATATTATATATTTTAAAAGAGTTTGATTACTTCTAATGATGATTAAATTAAAAATAGTGATATTAAATTTAAAATAAAGCAAGTTAAAATTATAATTAATAAAGATATAAATGGGAGATGCTTGTAATATTTTAAATATTGCCATCTTTATATAAAATAGAAATTGCATTTTGATTTAGCATTTTCCAATGTCTAAAAAAATCAATTTCTTAAAATTAATTATTTTATAAAGATTAAAAATATTGTAATCTACTAATAATCAAATTATGCTTAAACGGATTTCATGGAAGCTGATTAAATTATCTAACATTCTGCAATCATTATTCTAGGCCTAAATTTGAGTCTTTCCCAAGCATACAAATTTTCCTATAGCAATTAAAAGGCACTTTTCATTTCCCAAATCATTGTGCACATGCCAGAATCCATTTATAATGTAATTTATTCCCAATTCCGGTACTAAAATATTAATTCTACTTTTTATCTCCCGATTTAGCAAAGCAGAAATCACAGAATTGGATTCTAACATTTAATTATGCAGAACAGTGTAAATAATTTAACAATTATGGTAAAATAATAATAAAACATGGTAAACCGGATTAAATTACTAATATTGGAATGCAGATAGATTAGAATTAATGCCAGATTGCTAAAAATGGATAATGCAGATTGATCGATTAATTCAGGTCTATAGCAGATTAATAATTTAAAGAGCAGATTTGGTAAAACACAGAATGTCGATCATTTCAACAACATCTAACATAAAATTCTAATACAGATTCTAACAATTTTTTTGCAGATTAACCCATTACATAAGAAAACATCTATAAATTATATTGCTTCCATAAAACAGATAAATTCATACTTCAAAGTGATTCTGAACTCCCGTTCTAGAACACTTCTAACACGAACAATACAGAAATCCGTCTACAAATTAAAAACATGATAGCAGATTACATTTAGAGGCAATTTCAATTCATTACAAAGCAAGAAAAAAAAGGCAACACCTATGATAAGAAGAACACGCCCAGAAAATCGATCCTGATGCATTCCTCCGGCATGGATTTGTGTTTCTGGCCTTCTTCTCCCACTGGACTATGTTTTCAGAGAGTTCTTGTCGAAAATGATAAGTCTGGATGATGAAGAATGAAGAGAAACGACATTTAAAACCGAGTTCGGGAGGTTAGAAAACTGCCCAACTGCGACGGTGGCGCATAAAGTGGCGCTCGGAAGAGGTTTTAGGCGCCACGAAGGAGAGCTGGCGCATCCTGACATTTTTCAAAAATTCAGCTGCGGCGCAAAAAGTGGCGCTTGGAAGGCAATTTCGGCGCCGCCAAGAAGGTGCGGAGCATTCTGAAGCTTTTTCACCTCTGAAATTTTTCTAAGTGTTGTAACGGTGCCTGATGCGGTGCTCGGAAGGCAATTTAGGCACCGCAATGCCTGTGCGGAGCATTCTGGGAAGGTTTCAACTGAATTTTTTCTAAGTCTGAATCTTGGCACATATCACATTAAATATTCCTTATTTTCCAAAATAAAGCTTCCGAACATCGCTTTTCATCATTTAAATGCCTGAAACAACATTGCAATGCATTAGGTTTGCCAAAAGTCTTATTAAAAAGCATAAAACAACGTAAATCGGGCTCGGATAAGCTCAATTTAACCGGTCTTATTAATATTTACACATCACATGAAATATAAACTAAAAAGCAGTAAAATAGAGTCTCATGCATGCAATTTAGGTTCATTTTAACATAATTTAAGCTTATTTAAATGTGGTTTCACAGGGTGCATCAGTCACCGCCACACCTCCCTAGCAAGACAGGTTTCTCCGAGCTTACTAAAGAGATGCAAGGCTAGGTATTGCAGTATTTAAAATATTTAAAACAATTAAAATAGCCCATACAATTTAAATTCAAAAATAATATTATAATGCAGCGGAAAAATACTATCTAAGTATAAGTATTGCAGCGGAAAATGTAAATAGGGCCAACATGGCCAAAACACGGGTTAAACAGACCCGTTCGTACTATAGTCTAATGCAAAATTTAAATGTAAAGTATTCCCAACAATCCCATGCATGTACGTGCTCAGGTATAATCCACATGCTCTGTAGGGAAAGAAAGAAATGGGTTTGGGTCAGCACAACTTGCTGAGTAAGTTAACACATACATGATCGTGAGGTTTCAAAGCCATTAATTAATATTTAAATAAAAGCATGATAAGAATAAATCATAAATAATTTAATTTAATTAACTAACCAATTTGCATAATTAATTCATGGCACTAATTAATAACACATTAATCATAAATTAAAATAAAAGCCATAAATAATTTAAATAAAGCATTAAATAATTTAAATGGGCAATAAATAAATATTTTAACTATCCCCATTACACCCAAGATTTAGTATTTCAAGTATTTCACGATTGCATCGCAATCTCGTCAAGTTTTGCCGGTAGCCCGGCGGCCGCAGCCGTATCCGCCATACCCAGTACTACTCCGGAGCCTCGGGAAATCCATATGGATATTCTCGAGAGTGTAGGCCCTTTATCTCATGTCGTTTTGGCAATGTATCTCAAATTTCGCGCGGATTCACCATCGTCCATAAAGGCACGAAGTGAATCGTTAGGGGGGCACCCTGCAGAGCACTCATCCCCTAATTTTAATTGATCAAGTTTGTAAGGGGATTTTTCAAAGTTCTTATTTCATGTATTTATTTCAAAAAAAGATTTCTACTCTTTTAAACCTTAAAGGCTAATTTCACCGTTTCAACAAGATTTTCAAGATTTGACTTCGTCAAAACTACTGTTTACTCCAAAATTAATTAAAAATTAGTTTTAAGTTCGAAAATTCTGAAATTTGACCAGTGACTCAAAAACACAGAGACGAACAAGTTTTTTGTTTTAAGTTTTTCGATCCGAGTTAAGGAAATAAATCAAAAACGTAGATTTTCATCAGGATATTAATCTGTCCGAATTTCTACATAGCAGTTTCAAAATTTCGAGATCTACCATAGCAACCTAACTCCAAATTTGATGAAATTTTACAGGGAGATACTTAATACATATATCTACAAGTTTCATGTTCGATAAAGTTCTGAATCGGCCTAGATCTATTGTCAAAAACGTCTACAAATTCGGACTAAAGTTCTGTCAAAATTTCAAGATCTAAATTTAAAACAGTTCAGGTTGAGGTCGATTTCAGATAACAAAACTTAATGAAAAATTATAAAATTTTTACAGGAGGTAGATCTATGTCTTAGGAACATTTTTCGTGTTTTAAGTTTTCTCGTTCGATTAGTTTTAAGGGTTCGGAAAAATCGTGGAAAAACGCTGCGCCGTAGGGATTTTCGTTGTGACAAATTTTAAGTTCTTGATTTAAATCTTTAGGTTAAGTATATTTTAATTCTCCCAAAACCACGTAAGCGTTAACTTACCGATCTATGGACGTTCCGGCTCGTCGATTCGGAGGCGTGGCTTCCAGTCCACCGTTTATCTCCTTGATTCGTCGGGTTCTTCGTTCTAGATCCGGATCGGGGTGTAGAATGGAAAAAGGATGAAGTTAGGATTCATTTTTGAATCAAGAATGGAAAAGAACGGACCAGAACTTACCACAACGATAGAAGCCTTCCGATTTTCATCCAGCACAGTCCCTTCTCTTGGTTTCGTGCCTCCGACGACTCCGAGATTAGGGTTTGATATGTAGAGGGTTTTTCGTAGGGTTTGAAAAGTGTTCGGGATTGAGTAAGGTGCTTATTTATAGATGTAAGGGACCTAGGAGACGTCCAAAGTCTGCCCTAGTAAGTCTTGAGCCGCAAGGTGAGCAACCGAAGTCGAAAAATCCGGATTCGGGCGAGAAAATCTCGCATGGGTTGTTACTGCCCGACGGCGCGGACTTGGCGCGCCGTTTAGGGGAAAAACTGCGCGGCCACCGCGCGGTCACCGCCTGGACTTCGGTCCGGGCGGGTCGTGCGATCCGTCGAGCCTTTCTTCCTATCTTTCGGACTTCTATCCCTCTACGTTCTCAGATTCCGATTTCCGGGCTATTTCCGGACTCCAATTTCCTATCTAAAATTTTACTCGAGTCTAGATTTAATATTGGCCTCGAATTCGCGAGTTCATTGGTGTCGGTTTCCCGTGTACAATTTATTTGATTAAATTATCTTTGGCCTTACGGGTATTGGAAATTTAATTCCTTCTTAAATTAAATTCATTTTTTCATTTCCTTATCTATGTATTATGTTTATTTATTTATTATATTTATTTATTGTTATTGTTTTATTTATTGTTTATTTATTTATTTTATTTATTAATTTATTTTATGTTGCAAAATTCTTGGGTATTACAGTCTACACTCCTTAAGAATCAACTTCATCCTCGAAGTTGTGTTTCGGCTTTTCTCGTGCTAAGGACTTTTTGTTTGTTTTATTATTTTGTGACTGAACTTAGAATTAAAACTTCTAAGCTGCCTACGTACCCTGTGAAGGGATCAAGCCATAACGTAGTTCAAAACAATTTGAATTTGCTTGTTTACAAAAATGTACGGAAAATACACGGTGTGACATCCTCTCCCCCTTAAGATTACAGTTATGTCCCCATAACTGTGTCGGTGTCGGTTTGGAACAGTGTCGGGTAGCGTTCTCCTCATGTCTGATTCTAACTCCCATGTTGCTGTTTCGCTGTCATGGTTCGACCAAAGAACCTTGACCATTTTGATGCTTTTATTCCTCGTTACTCGTTCCTTAACGTCTAGAACTTGCACTGGGACTTCTTCATAAGTCAGATCCTCATCGAGTTCGATTACTTCCGGTTGATGTACATGTGTCGGTCCGGCACATATTTCTTTAGTTGTGAGACATGGAAGACGTTATGAACTCGATCTAATTGTGGCGGTAAAGCCAGTCGGTAGGCTAAATTTCCGACTCATTCTAGAATTTCATAAGGTCCTATGTATCGAGGACTCAACTTCCCTCGTTTGCCAAAGCGCATCACCTCCTTCATGGGTGATATCTTTAGCATGACCCTATCTCCCACTTGAAATTCTAGGTCTCGTCGCCTCACGTCAGCGTAATCTTTCTGACGGTCTTGAGCAGCTTTCATTTTCCCTTGAATCACCTTTATCTGTTGAGCCATATCTTCGACAAGTTGTGGTCCCACTACCACAGACTTATCGTTTTCTTCCCAGCTCAACGGGTTTCGGCACTTTCGTCCATACAACGCCTCGAAAGGTGCCATGCCAATGCTAGCATGGTAGCTATTGTTATAGGAAAACTCAATTAAGGGTAAATGAGCTTCCCAACTTCCCTTAAACTCTAACACGCATGCTCTCAGCATGTCTTCCAGTGTTTGGATCGTTCTCTCGGTTTGTCCAACCGTCATCGGTGGAATGCGGTGCTCATTTTGATTTGAGTACCGAGAGCTTTTTGTAACTCCGTCCAAAAATGAGAGACAAATCTACTGTCTCTGTCGGAAATGATGTCATGTGGTACTCCATGTCGTCGTACCACATTATCAATGTAGGCTCGGGCCAATTGGTCCATAGTCCACGTGTCCTTCATCGGGATAAATATGGCCGTCTTCGTTAGCCTATCCACAATCACCCAAATCTTGTTCATGCCTTTAGGTGATAGTGGTAATCCCGAGACGAAGTCCATAGAGATGCTATCCCACTTCCAACTTGGAATCTCTAGTGGCTGCATCAGTCCTATGGGTTTACGTCTCACTGCCTTAACCCGTTGGCAGGTGAGGCATTTCGCCACGAAGTCTGCCACTTCCTTTTTCATTCCCGGCCACCAGTAGATCTTCTTCAGATCTTTATAAAGTTTGTCACCTCCGGTACGCACCGAATATGGGGTGTTGTGCCCTTCGTTCATCAACCTTTGCTTCAACTCGGCATACTTTTGAGGCACGCACCATCTTCGCTTGAAGCGAATGCTTCCATCCTCATGGATAGCAAATCCTATTGCCTTACCCTCGGAAATATACTCCTTTATCCTCTCCAATTTCGCGTCGCCCGGTTGGGTGAGTCTAATCTCGTCCAATATTGGAGTTTCTACAACCATCGCGTAGATCGTTTCACTCACTGTGCCCGGATGCAGAAGTTCCACATCCAATCTCGCCAAATCCATGTACACTGCGGGCAGAATTACCAACGAGTTTGTCACGTGTTGGGTCTTCCGGCTCAGGGCATCGGCTACCACATTCGCCTTCCCCTCGTGGTAGGATATCTCCAAATCATAATCCTTAATAAGTTCCAGCCACCTTCGCTGTCTCAGATTCAACTCTTTCTGAGTGAATATATACTTCAAGCTCTTGTGGTCGGTGAACATTCGACACTTTCGCCCATAAAGGTAATGTCTCCATATCTTTAGAGCGAAAACGACCGCTGCCAAATCCAGGTCGTGTGTCGGGTAATTTTCTCATGAGGTTTCAGTTGGCTGATGCGTATGCAACGACCCTTGAGTCTTGCATCAAGACACAACCTAAACCTTCATTCGAAGCATCGCTATAAACTTCGAAGTCACCATTCTCTGATGGTAGCGTCAATACGGGTGTGGTCGTGAGTCGTTTCTTTACCTCTTGAAACGCAACCTCACACGCCTCTGTCCACTCGTATTTTACTCCCTTCTTCAGTAGCTGGGTTAAAGGTCGTGCGATTTTCGAAAAATCCTTCACGAACCGTCTATAGTACCCGGCTAATCCAAGGAAACTCCTTATCTCAGTTGGGCTCTTTGGCGCTGCCCACTCTGTCACGGCAGAAACTTTTGCCGGATCCACTGAAACTCCATCAGCGGATACTATGTGTCCAAGAAATGCTACCTCCTTCAACCAAAAATCGCACTTGGACAATTTGCCGTACAGTTGATTCTTTCGCAAGGTCCCTAACACTTGGTGCAAGTGTTGGGCATGCTCTTCTTCGTTCTTCGAGTAGATCAGGATGTCATCAATGAACACCACTACACACTGATCTAACAACTCTCGAAACACATTGTTCATGAGGTTCATGAACATTGCTGGGGCATTTGTTAACCCGAAGGATAACACTGTGAACTCGTAGTGGCCATATCGAGTTCGAAATGCCGTCTTCGGAATGTCTTTCTCGGCGATTCTCAACTGGTGATACCCAGATCGTAAGTCGATCTTTGAGAATACTGAAGCTCCCTTCAGTTGATCAAACAGATCCTCAATTCTCGGCAGAGGGTACTTATTCTTGATGGTCACTTGGTTTAACCCCTGATATTCTATACAAAGACGTAATCCTCCGTCTTTCTTCTTAACAAATAAAAATGGTGCTCCCTATGGGGAAGTACTCGGTCTTATGTATCCTTTCTACAGTAACTCCTCGAGTTGTTCCTTTAACTCCTTCATTTCCAATGGCGCCATCCGGTACGGAGCTTTTGAGACAGGCTCGGTTCCCGGAATAAGATCTATCGTGAATTCAAGATCTCGCTCAGGTGGCATGCCCGGAATGTCTTCGGGAAACACATCCGGGTATTCTCTTACCACTGGGATGCTGTCAACCTTGTTCTCTTCCGCCTCAAGGTTGTGAACGTAGCACGCATATAATTCATACCCCTTACGCATCAAGTTACTTAGTTTGAGGGCACTAACGATTTTGTTGCTCCTCTTAGGGGGCTGAGAGTAAAAGATAACTCTCTTTCCCCTACTTTTCGACAGGGTGATCTTTTGTTTTTGGCATTCGATCACCGCTTTATACTGGGACAACCAGTCCATCCCCAGTATAATGTCAAAGTCCCTTAAGTTAAATTCTACTAAGTTTGCGAAGAATTCTACGTTCTTGATCACTATAGGAATTCCGTTATATCGTTTAGACCAAGCTACTACTTCTCCCGAAGGCAATTGAATTCCGAAGCTAATTATCTCGCACTTAGGTAGATCTAACTCAGGCACTATTCTTGATGCTATGATTGAGCAACTAACTCCAGAATCAAATAAAACTCTAAGGGGTGTATTCAAGACATGAAATGTACCTGCCATCACTTCTCCTTGTGCAGGCACGTCCGCTTGGTTAACCACGTTAAGCCTCCCCATAGGGCGTCCTGGATTGCCCTGCTAATTCTGATTCGGCTGCTGGTTTGGCTGCTGATTTTGGTTCTGAGGTGGTGGAGGACGTTAGTTCTGGTTCTGATTTGGCGGCCTATACTAGTTTTGAGGGGTCTATACCCCTGGTTGTTGCCGTTCCGCCCATTTTGGTTCTGAGGCTGTTCCGGCCCCGTAACCAAATCTTCCCTCTTTGCTATGTTCTCCATCCTCGTTCGAAACTCTCGATGCATGTGGCCCATTCGACCACACCGAAAGCAGGCGCCCTGCTGAGGGCATCCCCTCGCCAGATGGGGTCGTCCACATCTCGGGCAGGGTGGTACCGGACCCTCCTGGTTAAATCTTGTTCCATTATTCGATTGTTGTGGCCTATTCGGCCCTCATCGCTGCTCATTCCTTCCCGTATTGTTCTCGCCTCTCGTGTCCCGGTTCCTCTTGTCTTGGGGACCCCGGCTGGACTCCCCACTCACTCTCCTTTTCAGTTGTTGTACTCGCGCCACTGCTACAGTGCGGTCGTACACGGCTTGCAGGTCGGGGTAGTGCACCCCCGCGATCACCTCGCGAACTACCAGGTTCAATCCCATCTCGAATTTTTGAGCTTTCTCCGCATCCCTGGGTACTAATCTTGGTGCAAACCTCACCAGCTCCTTGAACCGAGTATAGTATTCTTGTACGGTCTGGCCTCCTTGCTTCAGCGACAAAAATTCTTCGTACATCGCTGCTTTAGTACTCAGGGGATAGAATTATCCCTGAGCAGCTCCATCATTTCCGCCCAAGAATAGGGCTCATCGTCTTTCGCTTGGGTGGCCTGCCACCAGTCGTCCGCTTCGCCTCCCAAGTAGTACGAGGCAACGTACACACTCTCTCCTTCCGGGCACTTGACCGCGCCCAACAGCTTGTCAAAGGTCCGGATCCACTCCTCCAGTTTTGCTGGATCCTCCTCACCAGCATAGTGGGGCGGCTGGTAAGGATTCACCATCGCCAGATAATTGGGGCGAGCTTGGGGCGGAGGTACCGCTGCAGCTTGACCCTGATTGACTTGCGCGTTCCCTAGCGCAATCAAGACCTCATCTATCGTCATCGCCCACATTGTTCGGTGCGGGGGCGTCCTGCGCACCTTGGGGTTGTGCTCCTACAGGTTGAGCAGGTTCTGTGTCATTTGGTGGCACTTCAGTAGTAGTTTGGGGAGCAGGTTGGGTTCTTGGTCTACCTCTCGGTGCCGTTCTGTTGCAAACGGTGTAAATTAGGACACGAGAACGTAATATATTGTCTAGACAAGTTACTATGAATGTGCTTGTATTTTCACACATAATGCTCGATTGGGCTTAAAAGTGACGCAAGATTTTGTTTTATTTTGTTTAATTTTTTTTCCAGTCGGATAGTGTTCTGTCCAGATTTTTTTTCGATTAAATATATATAAATAAATAAATAAATCTTGTATTTTATTCCCTTAAAATAAGTTTTTAATACAAGTGAGAGGATGCACAAAATAGATGTACTATCTAAGACAAAATATCTAAAAAGATCTATGCTCCCTCTGGCAGAGTAGCGGGGTCCTCCATTGGATCATCCTCGTCAGAGACTTGGTCGGTGCCCAAGGGTCCATAAAACACTTGGGACGGTGGATTGACGGCTTCCGGAGCTGGTCCTTGTAGTTCCTTCGAATGGTTCTCCACGGGACTTAGGTTTGGGCTTGGGTTTGGCGACGGGCGAACCATGTAACGCCAGAGTTCAAGGGTTCCGTAACGGCCATGGATAAGGCCGGATGGGCTTTCAACTGCGGGTGTTGGACTCCGTGGTCCCATCAAATGGTCTTCCACAGGGCTGTATGGTAGCACGATATCAGTGAGGTCGAGCAGGTCCATCCCTAGATCCTCGATTCTATCTATCATCGCATCGCCCCGTTCAGTGAGTTTTTGCACTTGAGTTTCTAAGTCTTTTATGCGACCTTGATCCGCAGCTCTCAAATTCAGAAAGTGTTGGAGGTCAGCTTCCCTTAAGTCTCCCATTTGGTGCAGATTTGCCTCCAATTGAGCTATACGATGTTTCATTTGTTGTATGGTTTGTTGGGAATCAAGGTGAGCGTTCATCATTTTGATCATCAAGTTCTTCATATCTTGACTAGCCATCTAGCGCAAGGAAAAGATCTAAGTTAGAACGAATCACGCTTCTAAGTTCTCTAAGTTTAGGCAATGCAGTATGCACATGCAAATGATGATTTTCCCCCCAAAAACAATTCATGCACTAAATATATATATATATATTTTTCGAATTTCCATGGGGTTTTAAAAGTAAAAATTCAATCCATGGAATTATTGCTTTGAAAATTTAAAATAATAGTTAAAATCCTTGGACCTCTATATTGGGTCAAAAATAATTATAATTTGGGCTCAAAAATAATTTGGGCTAGGAAATTTTAAAAATAAAGATAATAATTTGGGCTTCTATAATTATGACAATAATAATTTAAAAATAAACATGGTTTAAAAATAATAGTTTAAAAATAATAATCTAATAATAATACTAATTTAAAAATAAGCCGGGCTCTGATACCAACTTGTAACACCCCAGTTTTTGGTCACCCAGGTCGGGATGTCACCGCCACACCTCCCTAGCAAGACACGGTTTCTCCGAGCTTACTAAAGAGATGCAAGGCTAGGTACTGCAGTATTTAAAATATTTAAAATAATTAAAATAGCCCATATAATTTAAATTCAAAAATAATATTATAATGCAGCGGAAAAATAATATCTAAGTATAAGTATTGCAGCGAAAAATGTAAATAGGGCCAACATGGCCAAAACACGGGTTAAACAGGCCCGTTCATACTATAGTCTAATGCAAAATTTAAATGTAAAGTGTTCCCGAAAATCCCATGCATGTACGTGCTCAGGTATAATCCACATGCTCTGTAAGGAAAAGAAAGAAATGGGTTTGGGTCAGCACAACTTGCTGAGTAAGTTAACACATACATGATCGTGAGGTTTCAAAGCCATTAATTAATATTTAAATAAAAGCATGATAAGAATAAATCATAAAAATTTAATTTAATTAACTAACCAATTTACATAATTAATTCATGGCACTAATTAATAACACATTAATCATAAATTAAAATAAAAGCCATAATTAATTTAAATAAAGCATTAAATAATTTAAATGGGCAATAAATAAATATTTTAACTATCCTCATTACATTCAAGATTTAGTATTTCAAGTATTTCACGATTGCATCGCAATCTCGTCACGTTTTGCCAGTAGCCCGGCGGCCGCAGCCGTATCCGCCATACCCAGTACCACTCCGGAGCCTCGGGAAATCCATATGGATATTCTCGAGAGTGTAGGCCCTTTATCTCATGCCGTTTTGGCAATGTATCTCAAATTTCGCGCGGGGTCACCATCGTCCATAAAGGCACGAAGTGAATCGTTAGGGGGGCACCCTGCAGAGCACCCATCCCCTAATTTTAATTGATTAAGTTTGTAAGGGGATTTTTCAAAGTTCTTATTTCATGTATTTATTTCAAAAAAAGATTTCTACTCTTTTAAACCTTAAAGGCTAATTTCACCGTTTCAACAAGATTTTCAAGATTTGACTTCGTCAAAACTACAGTTTACTCCAAAATTAATTAAAAATCAGTTTTAAGTCCGAAAATTCTGAAATTTGACCAGTGACTCGAAAACAAAGAGAAGAACAAGTTTTGTGTTTTAAGTTTTTCGATCTGAGTTAAGGAAATAAGTAAAAAACGTAGATTTTCATCAGGATATTAATCTGTCCGAATTTCTACACAGCAGTTTCAAAATTTCGAGATCTACCATAGCAACCTAACTCCAAATTTGATGAATTTTACAGGGAGATACTTAAGACATATATCTACAAGTTTCATGCTCGACTAAAGTTCTGAATCGGCCTAGATCTATTGTCAAAAACGTCTACATGTTCGGACTAAAGTTCTGTCAAGATTTCAAGATCTAAATTTAGAACAGTTCAGGTTGAGGTCGATTTCATATATCAAACCTTAATGAAAAATTATGAAATTTTTACAGGAGGTAGCTCCATGTCTTAGAAACGTTTTTTGTGTTTTAAGTTTTCTCGTTCGATTAGTTTTATGGGTTCGGAAAAATCGTGCAAAAACGATACGCCGTAGGGATTTTCGTTGTGACAGATTTTAAGTTCGTGATTTAAATCTTTAGGTTAAGTATATTTTAATTCTCCCAAAACCACGTAAGCGTTAACTTACCGATCTATGGACGTTCCGGCTCGTCGATTCGGAGGCGTGGCTTCCAGTCCACCGTTTATCTCCTTGTTTCGTCGGGTTCTTCGTTCTAGATCCGGATCGGGGTGTAGAATGGAAAAAGGATGAAGTTAGGATTCGTTTTTGAATCAAGAATGGAAAAGAACGGACCATAACTTACCACAACGATAGAATCCTTCCGATTTTCGTCTAAGACAGTCCCTTCTCTTGGTTTCGTGCCTCCGACGACTCCGGGATTAGGGTTGATATGTAGAGGGTTTTTCGTAGGGTTTGAAAAGTGTTCGGGATTGAGTAAGGTGCTTATTTATAGATGTAAGGGACCTAGGGGACGTCCAAAGTCTGCCCTAGTAAGTCTCGAGCCGCAAGGTGAGCAACCGAAGTCGAAAAATCCAGATTCAGGCGAGAAAATCTTGCATGGGTTGTTACTGCCCGACGGCGCGGACTTGGCGCGCCGTTTAGGAGAAAACCCGCGCGGCCACCGCGCGGTCACCGCCTGGACTTCGGTCCGGGCAGGTCGTGCGATCCGTCGAGCCTTTCCTCATCTCGTTCGGACTTCTATCCCTCTACGTTCTCGGATTCCGATTTCCGGGCTATTTCCGGACTCCAATTTCCTATCTAAAATTTTACTCGAGTCTAGATTTAATATTGACATCGAATTCTCGAGTTCATTGGTGTCGGTTTCCCGTGTACAATTTATTTGATTAAATTATCTTTGGCCTTACGGGTATTGGATATTTAATTCCTTCTTAAATTAAATTCCATTTTTCATTTCCTTATCTATGTATTATGTTTATTTATTTATTATATTTATTTATTGTTAGTGTTTTATATATTGTTTATTTATTTATTTATTTTGTTTATTTATTTATTTATTTATTTTATGTTGCAAAATTCTCGGGTATTACACTGCCACCCTAACTCCGATATTAGTATGATATTGTCCGCTTTGGGCAAAGCCCTCACGGTTTTATCTTTGGGCACTTCACAAAAAGCCTCATTACTAATCCGCTCCAACCAACGGGACTCGCCGGCCTGACCACCACAATATCAGGAAGACTTTCGACAAAAGGTACCGAATACGGATCCCAATCGCGAGGTATGAACTGAGGGTCTCCTCACACGCAGTTCACCTGCTGAGTCTGCTGCTGACTCGATCCTCGAACTTGGCTCTGACACCATATTATAAAGAAGATGAAGACCTAGGGCTTCAACCTAAAACTAATTGGTGATAGGTAGAGTGGCTCGTATACATATAAATAGGGGATATCCCAACATATAGACGAATGTGGGACATTATAACAATCTCCATACTCAAGGGTAGAGTGATCATTGTCATCTCGCCGCAGATCCAATGAGTGTTCATGTCTTATTTTATGTGATCATGAAATGTGTTTATTCAATCTGCACAATTATCTTTAGGACTTTTAAATTCATGATTAAATATGCTAAAATGATGGTTCACGTGTCCTATCTCAAGGAAACCAAGCCTCACTATTTCGCAAGTGCCAACATAGGGATTTATTAATGAATTTGATAGGAAATTACATGTCTTGGAGGGGCTTGATCGAAAAATAGCCTTCTAAGAAATTATAAATTAGAGGCCAGAAATTGTAATTGATCTTAAAAACAAGGGTTAAATGTCAAAAAGGCCATAACAAGGAGGCCATTCCACTTTTAGGCCATAATAAGTTACAATTATGAAAACAGACCATAACAAACACAGTTTTGTAAAATTTAAGCCATAGGACCTATTTGAAATTAAAAATTGTCCCAATAACATTTTCTTTCTTTCATTTAAACCCCAAGAAAGTTTGACTTTATTTACTTTAATCTTTTCTCAATATATTTAATTTTTCATTATACAAATGACACCCAATGCGTTTAAAAATTAGTATCAGAGCCTAGGTTTTATTGAAGAACATATTAGTTATATTATTTATAATATTTTATTTCTTAATGGAGAAGATTTAATTATTTAATGGATTCAATTAATTTGAAACCAACAATTTATTTCCAAATTTGGAAATAAAAAATAGAAATTTCCCAAGGAAATTCTTGAACTTGCCTATAAGACAAGATTTATTAAAAGTAATTTCTTTCATGAAAATGAGAGGAACTGACTGGAAAGAAATTGATCCGGATAGCTCTAAGTTCTCACAAGACTTAAGAGAAATCCAAAAGACGATTCAAGATTATGGTAACCGGGTATTAATTTTACCTGGAAAAATAGATAACTTGAATCAATCAACAGAGGAGATCTTGAAATTGTTTCAAGATCTAAAGAAAGAGATTTTAAATCTGAAATTTGATATTTCGGATATCAAGAAAAGGCAGAAGGATATTCCTGGATCTTCTAAGAATAACCAAGCCAATATTAGAGATGCATTCGGACCCGTACAAGCTTTACATAAAAAAGGTAAAGCAACTATGGTTCCAAAGCAGAAATCACAGAGCTTATGATCGATCTCCTGAAAACAGTCGAATGAGTGTTTCCAGAGCAGATCTATCAGATATACAAGAATTAGCAGAATTATTTTCCCAACTTGGGATTATGGATCTGGTTAATGTAAAACCCAATGAAGTTCTTCAACTGGGTTATGCGGAAGAATCAGGATCCAACGTGACCCACGATGGACCACCTGATGTCCCAATGAGAGAAAGTACAGACTTTCACATAAACAGGTATCCTGAGGTGCATCTCAATGCAAGACGAAACCCAGGATGGAACCCAAGTAGAGCACCAGAATCCACACCGTGGGCCAAGACGATGTTACAACCATTAAATCCATATGCCATAACGCTGAACCTCGATGTTATCGACTTCCGAAACATGGAAGATCTGATCGATGAATGGGTAGCTTCAATGAATATTGCAGCAACCACTCTGGATCTCGATAAAGAAAACTTTGTCAGATTAATAGAGCTAAGTCTCGAAGGATCGGCAAAGTTAGGCTGGAAAAACTCCACGGCGGCTCTAACGGAGCAAATACTTGAAGGAGAATCCAAAAGCACAATCTGCGAAAGATTTGGTCTCTTATTCAATGTAACACCCCGGTTTTTGGTAACCCAGGTCGGGATGTCACCGCCACATCTCCCTAGTAAGACACGGTTTCTCCGAGCTTACTAAAGAGATGCAAGGCTAGGTATTGCAGTGTTTAAAACATTTAAAGCATTCAAAATAGCCCATACAATATAAATCGAAAATAATAATAGCATAGCGCAGCGGAAATATTTAGTTTAGTACAGTATCGCAGCGGAAAATTTAAATAGGGCCGACATGGCCAAAACACGGGTTAAACAGGCCCGTTCATAATATAGTCTAAGTACGAAATTTTAAAGCAAAAATAAAAGTTCCCAAAATCCCATGCATGATTCGTGCTCACACATGCTCATTCCACATATTCTGTAAAGAAAGGAATAAAAACGGTTTTGATCAGCAAAATTGCTGAGTAAGTTAACACATGCATGATCGTAGGGTTTAAAAGCCATAACTTTAATAATTTAACAAAAGCATGATAATAACATAATATTTGATTTCATATAATCCATATCATATAGCACAATCTATCTCAGGCTCTATTTAATAACACATATCACATGGTTTAATCATAAAAGCCATAATTTTAAATAAAACATTTAAATAATTTAATTGGACAACACTATAATTTAATCTAGTTCAATTTAATTTAGAATCCCCATTACATTCCCGATTTGGTATTTCAAGTTTCACGATAAAGATCGCGATGTCAACAAGTTTAGCCGGTAGCCCGGCGGCCGCAGCCGTATCAGCCATACCCAGTACCACTCCGGAGCCTCGGGAAACCCATACGGATATTCACGAGAGTGTAGGCTCTAAGTTTCGCCGTTTTGGCAATATCACATTTCAAGTATAGCGCGCGGGGTCACCATCGTCCATTACGGCACGATGTGAATCGTTAGGGGGCACCCTGCAGAGCACTCACCCCTAATTTTAATTTATCAAGTTTGTAAGGGGATTTAGTTTTTTTAAAATCTGACTTCCAATGTATTAATTTAGAAATAATATCTCAATTCATTTCAACCCTAACGGTTAATTCCATGTTTCAACAAGATCTCAAACTTTCGTTTCGGTAAATCACAGTTTACTCCAAAATTCGTCAAAAATCAGATTTAATTCCAAAAATTCCAAAATTTCATATCTGACTCGGACACATCAAGATCTACAACTTTCGTGTTTTAACTTTTTCAATCCGAGATACCTAAGTAGGTCAAAATCGCTAATTTTCGCATAACAAGAAATCTGTCCGAGTTTACAGGTCACAGTTTAAAGATTTCATGTTCTAACATACCAATTCGACTCCAAATTTAATGAAATTTGACAGGGATCATCTTAAGACATTTATCTACAACTTTCATGTTCGGCCAAAGATCTAAAACAGCCTAGATCCTATATCAAAAACGAGATCAAGATCACTCCTAAGTTCTGTCCAAGATTTCAAGATCTAAATCAAACAGTTCGGTTTCAACGGGTTTTCACCTATCAAATCAACTCCAAAAATTCTCAAATTTTTACAGTAGCTAGGTCTAAGTCTTAGGAACGTTTTTCGTGTTTTAAGTTTTCCCGTTTGGGTTCGTTTTAAGGGTCGGAAAAATTCAACAATTCTGTTGCGTCGGTAGAAAAACAAAAGTAGACAGATTTGTGATTCTTGTCACATCTTTTAGGTTTCAAATGTTTTAAAATCTCCCAAAACCATGTAAGGTTAACTTACAGTGTCTATGAACGTCGGGAATGTCCAATTCGGAGGCGTGGCTTCCAGATCACCGTTTCTCCTCTCCGTTCGTCGGGTTCTACGATCACGACTATGGAGATCTGTTGCGAACTCGTCCAACAGCGTTCGTCTTGGTTTCGTGCCTCCGACGACTCCGGATTTAGGGTTTCGAACGTATAGAATGCTTTAGGGTTTCGTAAACTTGTTCGGGGCTCCCAAGGGGCTTATTTATAGAATTCTAAGTCCCTAGGGCGTCCACGGCCGACCTAGAACTCTGGAGTCGAGAGATGTTCAACCGAAAGTCGAAAAATCCGCGTTCGGGTGAGAGATTCACGCAACAACCAAATCTGTGGGGTGGCGCGGTCGTGGCGCGGTTTTCCCCTTCCAGCGCGCGGCCACCGCGCCGACTTCGCCTGGACTTCGGTCCGGGCGGGTCGTGCGATCCGTCGTGCGTTTCCGCCTCTCTTTCGGGTTTCTATCCCTCTTTGCTCCCGAATTCCGATTCCCGGGGTATATTCGAGTTCATACTTTCTTTCTAATTTTATTCTTAGTCTAGTTGGACGTTTTGGACTCGAATACTCGAGTTCATTAGTGTCGGGTTTTGGTGTTTCATTTATCCATCCTTTTATTGAATTAAATTCCTTTAATTCCTTTTTAAGTAAAAATCTCATTTCTCATTTCCTTATCTTTATTTATTTCTTTTATTTGCTGGATTTGTTTATTTATTTATAGTATTTATTTTATTTATTATTTATTTATTTAATTATTGTTTTATTTTATGTTGGAAAATTCTCGGGTATTACAGTCTACCCTCCTTAAGAATCAACTTCGTCCTCGAAGTTGTGTTTCGGCTTTTCTCGTCTCGTGCTAAGGCCTTGTGTTTGTTTTATTATGTTGTGACTGAACTTAGAATTAAACTTCTAAGCTGCCTACGTACCCGGTAAAGGGATCAAGCCATAACGTAGTTCAAAAGTTTACAAAATGCACGAAAGATTAGGGGGTATGACATCCTCTCCCCCTTAAGATTGCAGTTATGTCCCCATAACTGTGCCGGTATCGGTTTGGAACAATGTCGGGTATCGTTCCCTCATATCAGATTCTACCTCCCAAGTTGCCGTCTCACTTTCGTGGTTTGACCAAAGAACCTTGATCATTTTGATGGTTTTGTTCCTCGTTACTCGTTCCTTAGTATCAAGAATACGCACTGGGACCTCTTCGTAAGTCAAATCTTCATCGAGCTCAATTATCTCTGGTTGAAGTACATGTGTCGGGTCCGGCACATACTTCTTTAGTTGCGAGACATGGAAGACATTATGAACTCGATCTAAGTGTGGCGGTAAAGCCAATCGGTAGGCTAGAGTTCCGACTCGTTCTAGAATCTCGTAAGGTCCTATGTATCGAGGACTTAACTTCCCTCGTTTGCCAAAGCGCATCACCCCCTTCATGGGTGATATCTTTAGCATGACCCTATCTCCTACTTGAAATTCTAGGTCTCGTCGTCTCACGTCGGCATAACTCTTTTGACGGTCTTGAGCGGCTTTCATCTTCCCTTGGATCACTTTGATTTGTTGAGCCATGTCTTCGATAAGTTGTGGTCCCACTACCACGGACTTATCGTTTTCTTCCCAGCTCAAAGGGCTTCGGCACTTTCGTCCATACAATGCCTCGAAAGGTGCCATGCCAATACTCGCATGGTAACTATTATTATAGGAAAACTCAATCAAGGGTAAATGAGATTCCCAATTCCCTTTGAATTCCAACACGCATGCTCTCAGCATGTCTTCTAGTGTTTGGATTGTTCTCTCGGTTTGTCCATCCGTCATCGGGTGGAATGCGGTGCTCATTTTGATTTGAGTACCGAGAGCTTTTTGTAACTCCGTCCAGAAATGAGAGACAAATCTACTGTCTCTATCGGAAATGATATCATGTGGTACTCCATGTCGTCGTACCACATTATCAATGTAGGCTCGGGCCAATTGGTCCATAGTCCACGTGTCTTTCATTGGGATAAATATGGCTGTCTTCGTTAGCCTATCCACAATCACCCAAATCTTGTTCATGCCTTTAGGTGATCGGGGTAATCCCGAGACAAAGTCCATTGAGATGCTATCCCACTTCCAACTTGGAATCTCTAGTGGTTGCATTAATCCTAAGGGTTTATGTCGCACTGCCTTAACCTTTTGGCAGGTGAGACATCTCGCCACGAAGTTCGCCACTTCCTTCTTCATTCCCGGCCACCAATAGATCTTCTTCAGATCTTTGTATAGCTTGTCACCTCCGGGATGTACGGAATATGGCGTGTTGTGCCCTTCCTCCATCAACCTTTGCTTCAATTCGGCACATTTAAAAGGTACACACCATCTACCTTTGAAACGGATGCTTCCATCCTCGTGGACAGCAAATCCTATTGCCTTTCCTTCGGCAATATACTCTTTTATCTTCTCGAGTTTCGGATCGCCCGGTTGAGCGAGTCGAATCTCGTCCAATATTGGAGTTTCTACGACCATGGCATTGACCGTTTCTCTCACTGTGCCAGGATGCACAAGTTCTAGCTCCAATCTTGCCAAATCCATGTACAATGCCGGCGGAATTACCAACGAGTTTGTCACGTGTTGGGTTTTCCGACTTAGGGCATCGGCTACCACATTCGCCTTCCCCTCGTGGTACGCTATCTCTAAATCGTAGTCCTTAATGAGTTCCAACCACCTTCGCTGTCTCAAATTCAACTCCTTCTGAGTGAATATATATTTCAAGCTCTTGTGGTCGGTGAACATTCGACACTTCCGCCCATATAGATAATGTCTCCATATCTTCAGAGCGAAAACGACCGCTGCCAACTCCAGGTCATGTGTCGGATAATTTTCCTCGTGAGGTTTTAGTTGGCGTGATGCATAGGCTACGACTCTCGAGTCTTGCATCAAGACACAACCTAAACCTTCCTTCGAAGCATCGCTATATACTTCGAAGTCACCATTCTCTGATGGTAATGTTAATACGGGTGTGGTTGTGAGTCGTTTCTTCAGCTCTTGAAACGATGTCTCACATGCTTCGGTCCACTCGTATTTTGCTCCTTTCTTAAGTAGCTGGGTCAAAGGACGTGCAATCCTTGAAAAGTCCTTCACGAATCGTCTATAATATCCGGCTAATCCAAGGAAACTCCTTATTTCCGTTGGACTTTTCGGAGTTGCCCATTCAGTTACGGCAGAGACCTTTGCCGGATCCACTGATACTCCATCAGCAGATACTATGTGTCCGAGGAATGCCACTTCTTTCAGCCAGAAGTCACATTTCGACAGCTTGCCGTATAGCTGATTTCTTCGCAGGATCTCCAACACTTGATGTAAGTGCTTCGCATGCTCCTCCTCGCTCTTCGAGTAGATCAGGATGTCGTCGATGAACACTACGACACACTGGTCTAACAATTCTCGGAACACGTTGTTCATGAGATTCATGAACATGGCCGGAGCATTTGTTAACCCGAAGGATAACACTGTGAACTCGTAATGGCCATATCGTGTTCGAAACGCCGTCTTTGGAATGTCCTTCTCGGCAATCCTCAATTGATGATACCCAGATCGCAAATCGATCTTCGAGAATACTGAAGCTCCCTTCAGTTGATCAAACAGATCCTCTATTCTCGGTAGGGGGTATTTATTCTTAATAGTCACTTGGTTTAGTCCTCGGTAATCTATGCAAAGACGTAGTCCTCCGTCTTTCTTCTTGACAAACAAAACCGGTGCTCCCCAAGGGGACGTACTCGGTCTTATGTAACCTTTTCCCAATAGCTCCTCGAGTTGTTCCTTTAACTCCTTCATTTCCAGTGGTGCCATCCGGTACGGAGCTTTCGAGACAGGCTCTGTCCCCGGAATGAGATCTATCGTAAATTCAAGATCTCTCTCAGGTGGCATGCCCGGAACGTCTTCAGGGAACACGTCCGGGTATTCTCTTACCACTGGTATGCTATCAACCTTGTTCTCTTCCGCCTCAAGGTTGTGCACATAGCACGCATATAGTTCATACCCCTTACGCATCAAGTTATTTAGTTTAAGTGCACTAACGATTTTGTTACTTTTCTTAGGGGGCTGAGAGTAAAAGATAACTCTCTTTCCCCTACTTTTCGACAGGTGATCTTTTGCTTTTGGCATTCGATCACCGCTTTATACTGGGATAGCCAATCCATCCCCAGTATGATGTCAAAGTCTCTTAAGTTAAATTCTACCAAGTTCGCGAAGAATTCTACGTTCTTTATCACTATAGGAATTCCGTTATATCGTTTAGAGCAAGACACTACTTCTCCAGAAGGCAATTGAATTCCTAAGCTAATTCTCTCGCACTTAGGTAGATCTAACTCAGGCACTATCCTTGATGCAATAATTGAGCAACTAGCTCCGGAATCAAATAAAATTCTAAGGGGTGTATTCAAAACGTGAAATGTACCTGCCATCACTTCTCCTTGCGCAGGCACGTCCGCTTGGTTTACCACATTTAGCCTCCCCATAGGGCGTCCCTGATTGCCCTGCTGATTCCCATTTGGCTGCTGATTTTGCTGTTGGTTTTGATTCTGCGGGGGCGGAGGTCGTTGGTTCTGGTTCTGGTTTTGCGGCCTATTTTGAGGGGGTCTGTACCCTTGGTTATTCCCATTTCGCCCGTTTTGGTTTTGAGGCTGTTCTTGCCCCGCGACCAAATCGTCCCTCTTCGTTATGTTCTCGAGCCTAGTTCGACATTCCCGTCGAACGTGACCCATTCGACCGCATCGGTAACAAGCGCCTTGTTGCGGGCATCCCCTTGCCAGATGTGGTCGTCCACACCGCGGGCAAGGCGGTACCGGATCTTCTTGATTGAACCTCCTCCCAGTGTTGTTTTGTTGGGGCCTATTCGACCCTCTGCGCTGCTCGTTCCTCCCAGTGTTGTTATCGTTTCTCGAGTCTCGGCTTCTCTTATCTTGAGGACCCCTGGTGGACTCCCCACTCACCCTTCTTTTCAGCTGCTGCACGCGTGCTACCGCTACAGCGCGATCGTATACGGCTTGCAAATCGGGGTAGTGTACTCCCGCGATCACTTCGCGCACAGACAGGTTCAGACCCATCTCGAACTTCTGTGCCTTTTCCACATCAGTAGGCACTAGCCTTGGTGCGAACCTCACCAGCTCCTTAAAGCGGGTGTAGTATTCTTGCACCGTTTGGCTTCCTTGCTTCAGTGACAGGAATTCCTCGTACATGGCAGCTTTGGTACTCAAGGGATAGAATCGATCCCTGAGTAGTTCCATCATCTCCATCCACGAGTAAGGTTCGTCATCTTCAGTTAGTTTGGCTTGCGTTGCTTGCCACCAGTCATCAGCTTCGCCTCCCAAGTAGTATGAAGCGACATGTACCCTCTCTTCTTCCGGACATTTGACCGCTCCCAGCAGCTTGTCGAAAGTCCGGATCCATTCCTCCAGTTTAGCTGGATCCTCCTCACCAGCATAGTGGGGCGGCTGGTAGGGATTCACCATCGCCAGGTAGTTAGGGCGAGCTTGGGGCGGAGGTACCGCCGCGGCTTGGCCCTGGTTGACTTGCGCGTTTCCGAGCGCAATCAACACTTCCTCTATCGTCCTAAGACGATCGCCCACATTGTTTGGTGCGGGGGCGTCCTGCGCACCTTGGGGCTGTTCCTCATCAGGTTGGTTTGGTTCGGTGACGTTTGGTGGTGTTTCAGTAGGTGTTTCAGTGGTGGTTTGGGGAGCAGGTTGGACTCTGCCTCTTCCTCTTCCTCTAGGTGCCATTCTGGTACAAATAGGATAGTTTAGGACTGATGAATTTAGCATATAGTCTACGCAATTTGTATGAATGTATATGTGTGTAGTAATTTAGCACGTGGTGCTTTGTTCGAATTAAGAAGCATCGTCTGCTTTGGGGTTTCATTTTATTTTGTTTTGTTTTGTTTTGTTTTGATTTAAAAAAAATAAATCGGCATTTTATTTCCTCAAAAGAAATTTTAGTACAAAAGTAGAAATATTTTTCTAGCAAAACAATGTCTAACAGTAGAATCTCTAGTGCCTCATGACGTCTCTCGGCGGGGTAGCAGGATCTTCCTCCGGATCTTCCTCCTCCGAACTCGGCGGTAGTAGGTCGTCAAAGATAGTGTTTAAATCTTGCCCGTGGGCATCGATGTATTCCTTTAGTATTAAGTTTTGTGTAGTGAGGGTTTGGACTTGGCGCTCGAGTTGGTTTATGCGGTGATGATCCGTCTCTCTCAAGTTGCCCATGTGATGTAAATTGGCCTCCAATTGAGCCATACGGTACTTCATTTGCTCTAGGGTTTGGTGGGAATCGAGATGAACGCTCATCATCCTGACCATCAACTGCATCATGTCTTGACTAGCCATCTAGCGCAAGCAAGAGATCTACGTTAATATTCGCCAAGATTCTAGGTTCGAGTTTCCAAGATTCTAAGTTCAAGTTTCGCCAAGATGCTAAGTTCAAGTTTCGCCAAGATTCTAAGTTCAAGTTTCGCCAAGATTCTAAGTTCAAGTTTCGCCAAGATTCTAAGTTCAAGTTTCCAAGATGCTAAGTTCATAGCAGAGATGCGACATGCATATGCAAATGATAGTTCCCCCCAATAATAATTTAATACACCATATATTTATCCATGGGTTTTAAAATAAAGAATAAAAATTCTTCCATGGAAATAATACTTTAAAATTTAAAATAATAGTCAAAATATTAATAGTAGTTAAAAAAAAGTAATGGTTTAAAAATAATAGTTTAAAATAATAGTGGTTTAAATAATAGTTTAAAAATAGTAATGGTTTAAAAATAATAATTTAAAAAATAGCCGGGCTCTGATACCAACTTGTAACACCCCGGTTTTTGGTAACCCAGGTCGGGATGTCACCGCCACATCTCCCTAGTAAGACACGGTTTCTCCGAGCTTACTAAAGAGATGCAAGGCTAGGTATTGCAGTGTTTAAAACATTTAAAGCATTCAAAATAGCCCATACAATATAAATCGAAAATAATAATAGCATAGCGCAGCGGAAATATTTAGTTTAGTACAGTATCGCAGCGGAAAATTTAAATAGGGCCGACATGGCCAAAACACGGGTTAAACAGGCCCGTTCATAATATAGTCTAAGTACGAAATTTTAAAGCAAAAATAAAAGTTCCCAAAATCCCATGCATGATTCGTGCTCACACATGCTCATTCCACATATTCTGTAAAGAAAGGAATAAAAACGGTTTTTGATCAGCAAAATTGCTGAGTAAGTTAACACATGCATGATCGTAGGGTTTAAAAGCCATAACTTTAATAATTTAACAAAAGCATGATAATAACATAATATTTGATTTCATATAATCCATATCATATAGCACAATCTATCTCAGGCTCTATTTAATAACACATATCACATGGTTTAATCATAAAAGCCATAATTTTAAATAAAACATTTAAATAATTTAATTGGACAACACTATAATTTAATCTAGTTCAATTTAATTTAGAATCCCCATTACATTCCCGATTTGGTATTTCAAGTTTCACGATAAAGATCGCGATGTCAACAAGTTTAGCCGGTAGCCCGGCGGCCGCAGCCGTATCAGCCATACCCAGTACCACTCCGGAGCCTCGGGAAACCCATACGGATATTCACGAGAGTGTAGGCTCTAAGTTTCGCCGTTTTGGCAATATCACATTTCAAGTATAGCGCGCGGGGTCACCATCGTCCATTACGGCACGAAGTGAATCGTTAGGGGGCACCCTGCAGAGCACTCACCCCTAATTTTAATTTATCAAGTTTGTAAGGGGATTTAGTTTTTTTAAAATCTGACTTCCAATGTATTAATTTAGAAATAATATCTCAATTCATTTCAACCCTAACGGTTAATTCCATGTTTCAACAAGATCTCAAACTTTCGTTTCGGTAAATCACAGTTTACTCCAAAATTCGTCAAAAATCAGATTTAATTCTAAAAATTCCAAAATTTCATATCTGACTCGGAAACATCAAGATCTACAACTTTCGTGTTTTAACTTTTTCAATCCGAGATACCTAAGTAGGTCAAAATCGCTAATTTTCGCATAACAAGAAATCTGTCCGAGTTTACAGGTCACAGTTTAAAGATTTCATGTTCTAACATACCAATTCGACTCCAAATTTAATGAAATTTGACAGGGATCATCTTAAGACATTTATCTACAACTTTCATGTTCGGCCAAAGATCTAAAACAGCCTAGATCCTATATCAAAAACGAGATCAAGATCACTCCTAAGTTCTGTCCAAGATTTCAAGATCTAAATCAAACAGTTCGGTTTCAACGGGTTTTCACCTATCAAATCAACTCCAAAAATTCTCAAATTTTTACAGTAGCTAGGTCTAAGTCTTAGGAACGTTTTTCGTGTTTTAAGTTTTCCCGTTTGGGTTCGTTTTAAGGGTCGGAAAAATTCAACAATTCTGTTGCGTCGGTAGAAAAACAAAAGTAGACAGATTTGTGATTCTTGTCACATCTTTTAGGTTTCAAATGTTTTAAAATCTCCCAAAACCATGTAAGGTTAACTTACAGTGTCTATGAACGTCGGGAATGTCCAATTCGGAGGCGTGGCTTCCAGATCACCGTTTCTCCTCTCCGTTCGTCGGGTTCTACGATCACGACTATGGAGATCTGTTGCGAACTCGTCCAACAGCGTTCGTCTTGGTTTCGTGCCTCCGACGACTCCGGATTTAGGGTTTCGAACGTATAGAATGCTTTAGGGTTTCGTAAACTTGTTCGGGGCTCCCAAGGGGCTTATTTATAGAATTCTAAGTCCCTAGGGCGTCCACGGCCGACCTAGAACTCTGGAGTCGAGAGATGTTCAACCGAAAGTCGAAAAATCCGCGTTCGGGTGAGAGATTCACGCAACAACCAAATCTGTGGGGTGGCGCGGTCGTGGCGCGGTTTTCCCCCTTCCAGCGCGCGGCCACCGCGCCGACTTCACCTGGACTTCGGTCCGGGCGGGTCGTGCGATCCGTCGTGCGTTTCCGCCTCTCTTTCGGGTTTCTATCCCTCTTTGCTCCCGAATTCCGATTCCCGGGGTATATTCGAGTTCATACTTTCTTTCTAATTTTATTCTTAGTCTAGTTGGACGTTTTGGACTCGAATACTCGAGTTCATTAGTGTCGGGTTTTGGTGTTTCATTTATCCATCCTTTTATTGAATTAAATTCCTTTAATTCCTTTTTAAGTAAAAATCTCATTTCTCATTTCCTTATCTTTATTTATTTCTTTTATTTGCTGGATTTGTTTATTTATTTATAGTATTTATTTTATTTATTATTTATTTATTTAATTATTGTTTTATTTTATGTTGGAAAATTCTCGGGTATTACATTCAAATCCCATTTTGTAGGAGATGGTTATTTTGAAGAACAGAGAACCGAAAAAATCAAGGTCTATACCCAAGCACTGTTGGGTATGGAGTTAAGAAGTATTTGCGCAGTAGACGAATATATCTACTGGTTTCGTAAATACTATTTTCGGAGTAAGATGACAGCTGAAGTAGCATGTCCTATGTTCTTTGCAAAGATCTGCAGCCCATGGAGAGAGATGTTGATCCAATCGTACACAGTACCCCCTGGTACAGTGGACTCAATAGCCCGGAGAATGTCCTTAAAGGATAAGCTCAGAGAATGGTTTCAACAGGCTGCAGCCCGAAAGAACATCAAGAGACTAAGAGGTAAAATAAAAAGAACCCCTCTTTGCTGCGAAAATAACGATTTTCCAACCATTATAGGAGAATCAGAAGAAAAGAGGAGAAAGAAGAAGAGTCGAGGCTCATACAGTAGGAGTTTCAGAAGACCTCCATTCCGAAGAAGAAGAGCATGGTGGTCCAAGGGCAAGGCCAGATCATACAAAACTGGATAAAGAATGGGAACGACGAAGAGTTCATCCGAAGGTTCAACTAGCTCAGCACCAAGGAGCACATGAGAACGACGTCCAAGAGAACATTCAGACGAGCCCATACTCGAGCCAACAAAAGTTTCAAGGACTGCAACTGTTGGAAGTGTGGAGCCAGATGTCATATCTCACCCGATTGCCCTCAGAATCGTGAGATACGAATGTACGAAGCCACGGAGAATATCGTGGAAGCAGTCTACCATGGAAAGCTGTTACCAGTCTATCAGTTTGAGGACATCCCCTCGGATGAAAGCATCTACGAGGAAGAGTTAAGAAGTGACTCGGACTCATATTCAGATGGATCTTCAACCGAGTCTGTAACACCCCGGATTTGATAACCCAGGCCGGGATGTCACCGCCACACCTCCCTAGCAAGACACGGATTCTCCGAGCTTGCTAAAGAGATGCAAGGCTATGGGTATTGCAAAGAGGTTTAAAAACAAGTCCGGAAATTTATTTAAAATAATAATAAGTATCATCCACACATATAGTAGTAATAAGAATATATCGCAGCGGAAAAAGTAAAGTGGGCCGACATGGCCAAAACTCGGGATTTACATGCCCGATATGCAAGTATCATAAAAAGTGATAAAGTAATGTTTAATAACTCCATCCCCCAATGCACATGCTATGCATTATCTCCGTACTCTGAAAGAAAGAGAAAAACAACAATTTTATCAGTATATAAAATACTGAGTAAGCCGATCCTAACATAGCAATAAAGGGGTTTAATTAAATAATTAAGTTTTACTCCAAGACATGCATACCAAAAATATTCTTTTTACCAATTTAAAAATAATTAATTTAATCGTATACTTGAACATGCATTAAATTCATAAATAATAATTTAACATGTTATAAAATTTAAGACATAAATTTAAATGCAAAATTTAAAGACAAGAATAAATAAATACATAAAAAGTATTAAATCTTTAATTTTTCCCGTTACGTCCCGTTTCTCAATATTTAGTGTAGCCGGTCATCCGGCGGCCGCAGCCGTTTCGTATTTCAAGTATCTCAAGTATTTCCAAGTATCTCACGATTGCATCGCAATCTCGTCAAGTGTAGCCGGTCATCCGGCGGCCGCAGCCGTATCTGCCATACACCAAACACTTCGGAGCCTCGGGAAATCCATACGGATAATCCCGAGGGTGAAGGCCATGTATCTCCCGCCGTTTGGCGTAATATCTCATCTAATTTCTCTCGTCCATTATAGGCCCGAAGAGAAAGGCTAAAGGGGCACCCTGCAGAGCACTCACCCTCCGCCAAGTATCTCATATGTTTTAATTTAGTGTAACGGGATTTTTCAAAAGTATAGATGTATCGTATTTCAAGGTCTCGACCGTTTCGAAATTTCAAAATCTCTTCGATTTAAAATCATTTGAAGTCACAGTTTACGCCTTTTTAATTTAAAAATTCATCTCAAGTCCAAAAATTCTGCAATTTTCAAGGTATATCAAAAACACCCTAACGAACAACTTTCATGTTTTAATGATTTCAAAATAAGTTGAGAAAACATGTCAAAAATCGAGTTTATTGCTCAACATGTACACGGTCAGGATTCAGGATTACCACAGTTTAGAAAATCGGCGTTTTGACATAGCAAATTGACTCCAAAAATTCTGAAATTTTATATGCACATACTAGACATAATTATCTACAACTTTCATTTAGATTGCAAAGATCAATTCGGACTAGAAAATATAGAAACGGGCTCATCAAGTTCGGACATCAACACTGTCAGATTTTCGAAAATGCTTTTCAAGGCAGTTTATGTTCGGATCGTTTTGGGGTAGCAAACGTTGATGAAAATGGCTGAAATTTTTACACAACGTGGATTATTGTGTTAGGAACAAAAGTCTAGTTTTGAGTTTCTCGGATTGGATTCTCGAAATATGAGTTTTAATCGGATTTCAGAAATTGCGCAAGATAGGGTTTTTAGGTTCGGTTTTTACGTTTCGTTACAACGTGACTAAATCGGACGCCCCTAAGCCACCCGTATTGATATGAAAGGCATCAATTTACAGTAATGGTGTTTTTGAGTCATCCTAGGGTCGCTCGGCTTGTCCAACACTACTACGAACGGATCCTTGCCCACGTTCTCTTCCTCCTTCGGTCACGAACGTGTTTACGAGTCCAATATTCGAAAGTTAGATTAAGGATTGGAGATAAAAACGAGAAATGGAATCTGAGTACTCCTTACCAATGATCTAAGGGATGTAAACCTTGGTCTACACGTTCCTACGGTCGTCGTTGGTCGTCGGAAGTCGCCGGAAGTTCGTCGGAAGTTCGTCGGAAGGGTGTTTTGGCTTGGGAGAGTTTGAGAGTGAATGGGAGGCTGTGGGAGGCTGAAAATGGGGTGGAGATTAACCCTAGGTTGTCCTAATACTCCTTCCCCCATCCAAAATCTACTTTCCATCGTCGGGTGTTGTAATTTTGGCAAGAAATCGCCGAAAACGCGTGAATGGCCGGATTCTGTGGTGCCACGCGGTGGTGGCGTGCTGGTAGGCCAAACACCACGCGGCCAGCGCATGGCCTCCGCCCGGACCTCGGTCCGGGCGCGTCCGTGCGATCCGATCCGTCGGGTCTTTTCCTCCTCTCTTTCGGGTTTCTATCCTTCCGTGTTTTCAGCTCGACTTTCTGGGATCTTTTCGGATTGTGATTCCTATCCTAATTTTATTCCAACTTAAATTGATTTCATGTTTGAAATCTTAAGTCCGTCGGTCTTGGGTTTTCTTTCGACTTCCGTACATTTTCGATTTTACGGTTTCTCGGAAACAAGACCTCTTTTCTCATCGGATTAACTTCTTATTTTATATCCTAAAATTAACGGGTATTACAATCTACCCCCCTTAAGAATCAACTTCGTCCTCGAAGTTGTGCTTTATCATCTCGCGAGTTCGGGAATTTTTTGATTCAGCGATTGTATTATTGTGTGTTGTTGTTTGTTATTATTTCACTGAACCCAGAATTGAAATTTCCAAGTTGCCTACGTACCCCGTGAAGGGATCAAGTCATTACGTAGTTCAAAATAATTTGAATTTGTTTATTTGGGGTACAAAATATTCGGGCCATTACATCCTCTCCCTCTTAAGATTACAGTTATGTCCCCATAACTGTGGTAGCATTGTCTTGGAATAGGGTCGGGTAACGTTCTTTCATGTCTGCTTCCAGTTCCCCTGTCGCCGTCTCGGTTTCGTGGTTAGACCAAAGAACCTTGACCATCTTCACGGTCTTATTTTTTGTGACTCTCTCCTTCACGTCGAGTATTCGTACCGGGAATTCCTCGTAGCTCAGGTCATCATCCAATTCAATCTCTTCCGGTTGGAGTACATGGGTCGGATCGTGTATGTACTTTTTCAATTGTGAGACATGGAACACATCGTGGACACGAGCGAATTGTGGCGGCAATGCTAGCCGATATGCTAGGTTTCCCACTCTTTCTAGGATCTTGTACGGTCGTATGTGTCGTGGACTCAACTTTCCTCGCTTGCCAAAGCGCATCACCCCCTTCATCGGTGATACCTTCAGCATGAACTTATCGCCGATTTGAAATTCCAAGTCTTGTCGTCTCACATCGGCATAGCTCTTTTGCCGGTCCTGAGCGGCTCTCATCTTTCCTTGGATTATTTTGATTTGTTGAGCCATGTCCTCAACAAGTTGCGGTCCGACTTCCATAGTCCTATTGTTCTCTTCCCAACTCAATGGGCTTCGGCACTTGCGTCCATACAGTGCCTCGAAAGGTGCCATGCCTATGCTAGCGTGGTGACTATTGTTGTAGGAAAATTCGATTAGTGGTAAGTGATCTTCCCAACTTCCCTTAAACTCTAGTACACATGCCCTCAGCATGTCTTCTAACGTTTGGATCGTTCTTTCTGTTTGTCCATCCGTCATGGGGTGGAACGCGGTACTCATCTTTATTTTCATACTGAGGGCTTCTTGTAGCTTTGTCCAGAAATGAGAGACAAATCTACTGTCTCTGTCCGAGATGATTATACGCCTTTGCCAATTGGTCCATGGACCAAGTATCCTTCATTGGGATGAATATGATAGCTTTTGTCAACCTATCCACGATCACCCAGATTTTATTCATCCCTTTCGGTGAACGTGGTAATCCTGATACGAAATCCATTGAAATGCTATCCCATTTCCAACTCGGGATTTCCAATGGTTGCATTAGTCCTAGGGGTTTTTGACGTACTGCCTTGATCTTCTGGCAGGTAAGGCATCTTGCCACAAATTCGGCTACCTCTCTTTTCATGTTCGGCCACCAATAATTCTTCTTTAAGTCTTTGTACAGCTTGTCTCCTCCGGGATGGACCGAGTATGGAGTATTATGGCCTTCTTCCATCACTTTTTGCTTTAGGTCCTCGCATTTTCGTGGTATGCACCACCTTCCCTTGAAGCTGATGCTTCCGTCCTCATTAATTTTAAAATCCATTGCCTTTCCTTCGGCAATGCTCTTTCTAACCCCTTCCAACTTCTCATCACTCGGTTGGGCGAGTCGTATTTCGTCGAATATGGTAGATCCTGTAATACCCGAGAATTTTACAACATAAATAAATAAATAAATACAATAAATAAATAAATAAATAAATAAATCAGTAAATACATTAAATAAATAAATATAGAAGAAATGAGAAATGAAATTAATTAAAGGAATTTAATTAAACAAAAGAAATTAAATAAAGTTAAATAAGTCGTTACACGGGTACCCGATATAAATGAACTCGAGAATTCGAGCCAAAACGTAAAATTAGATCCGAAAGAAATAACGACACGAAATAGGAACCCGAAGAGAGTCCGGAAATTGGAATCCGAGAGCATAGAGGGATAGAAACCCGAAAGAGAGGCGGAAAAGCACGACGGATCGCACGACCCGCCCGGACCGAAGTCCAGGCGTAAGTCGCGCGCTGGCCGTCCGGGTTTTAGGCGAAAGGCGCGCCAACCCCGCGCCAGCACGCAGATATGCCCGTTGCGTGAATCTCTCGCCCGAATCCGGATTTTTCGGCTTCGGTTGCACCTCTTGCGGCTCAAGACTCCTAGAGGCAGTCTTGGACGTCCCCCTAGGTCTTATCCTCTATAAATAACTCTCTTGACTGACCCTAAACCCTTTTTCAAAACCCTACGATACTCTCTATACACAAAAGTCGTAATCCCGGAGTCAACGAAGGCACCAAAAGACCGAGACAACGGCTGTTGGACGAAAATCGGGAGATCTCCAACGTGTGGTAAGCCCTAGTCTGAATAATCCTTGTTCGTTTCGATCTGAAAACGGATTCTATGTAACACCCCGGATTTGGTAACCCAGGCCGGGATGCCACCGCCACACCTCCCTAGCAAGACACGAACTCTCCGAGCTTGCTAAAGAGATGCAAGGCTATGGGTATTGAAAAGAGTTTTAAAAAAAAAACAAGTCCGGAATTACTTAAAAATAATAATATAGTGTAATATCATCCACACATGATAATAATAATAAGTTGCAGCGGAAATAAAGTTTATGCAGCGGAATTTAAAATATAGGT